>LR749657.1:873245-914577 GCA_902729485.2 Mus minutoides
CCAAAATAAATAAATAAATAAATAAATAATAAAGAATAGGAAAGTCAAGGAAGCTGCCCTAAGGAAGCTCCTGGATATTTCTCTTGTTGACACCTCGCTTAGAGGGGGAAATGTGAATTCTTCCTTGGCAGAGACTACCAAAGCCTAGAACAAGAAAGTAGTTCTCTTGATTTGTCAAGCTAGGAATCAAATCTAACATCCTTCTCATGTTAACAGAGTGCACTGCCAGTAAACTACAGCTCCAGTTAAGAAAGTTGTATTTTTTTTTTAAAGATTTATTTTATTTTATTATATGTAAGTACACTGTAGCTGTCCTCAAACACTCCAGAAGAGGGAGCCAGATCTCGTTAGGATGGTTGCGAGCCACCATGTGGTTGCTGGGATTTGAACTTATCACCTTCGGAAGAGCAGTCGGGTGCTCTTACCCGCTGAGCCATCTCACCAGCCCGAAAGTTGTATTTTTAAATTCACAACTACCCAACTAGAGAGATGGCTCAGTGGTTAAGAGCACTGACTGCTCTTCCAGAGGTCCTGAGTTCAGTTCCCAGCCACCACATGGTGGCTCACACCCAGATGCCCTCTCTGAAGAGAGCAAAGGTGTCCTCATATACATAGAGTAAATATATATATATATATATATATATATATATATATATATATATATATATATATATATATATATTGGTTTTTCGAGACAGGGTTTCTCTTTACATCCCTGGCTGCTGGCTGTCCTGGAACTCACTTGGTAGACCAGGCTGGCCTCGAACTCAGAAATCCGCCTGCCTCTGCCTCCTGAGTGCTGGGATTAAAGGCATGCACCACCACGCCCGGTTGAGTAAATAAATCTTAAATTCACAACTACTAGTGCAAGATAGAGGCCCCTCAAAGTGGGAGCATCATTTCTTTCTCCTTCACCCATATGACGGTTTCAAAGTAGGAAATTTCTTTTTCAGAAGGGTACGAACAGTAGTTAATAAATAAAAATTCATACAGTGCGTGAAAGCACAAAGCGAAACATGTAACACATTCAGTAAGTGCCTTTGAGTGTTAGCAATCATTTTATCCTTCTGCCTCAGAAAGATCCCAAGAACTCAATATTTAAAGTTAGGGTCCTTTATTGGGGCAGATGGGAAATGAGAAACAGACATCTTCAGGGTCTGAGGCAAAGCTTAGAGCAGAGAAACCTTCATCCTGGGAGAAAGAACAGATCAGCAGCTTATGAAGTTGTTAGGGAGTGCCCAGGGGAATGGTGAAGGAAAGGTAGTCCCCAAGAGCACCCCAGCGGGGCCGGTAGATCTGGAAGATGGTGATCCAGGTGGTGAGAACAATCACCCAGAAGAGGAAGCCCACAGCTGAGCGCCAAACATCTAGAATGAAGAACAAGGGTGGGAGAGTTGGCCTCCAGCTGCTCTGGGGGGAGCTGGACTCACCCAGGACAGCCCTTTCATCTCTGACACAGATCTCCTACAGTTCTGGATCCTCCATCATCCCAACCACCCACTGTCTTTTTTTTTTTTTTTTTTTTCTTTTTGCTGGTGCCCTAGAACTCACAGCCTTTGATTTGGCTCTGCTCTGTGTAGGCTGGGGCGAGGAACGCCTCTCTGAAGAACCAGAAAATGTTGACCAACCAAAGAAAAGGCAGGAACGCAAATCCACCTAGGAAAAAGAAACCCACACTTAGTCAAACGACTGTAAAGATCTTTCCCAATCTCCACCTTAGGAAGCCCATTTGGAAGGTCCTCTCCCAGGTTTAACTGGAGATCCCTGCTGATAGGGGCTGTGGGGTTCTGGCTCTAATCTACGGACTGTCTCCTCCCAGGCGTTCATTCTTTCTTCACTGCTCACTGGGACTCTGACTGAGACCTCAGCTTTCTCCTTCCCGAGGCCTCCCTTCTCGCGGACTAGAGTCTGCGTTCCCAGTTGAGCCCCACGAATCCAGGCTCGTATGCCCTCTTGCCTTGAGCGCTCTAGTCCGATCCCCTCTATTACCCCCAAGCCTTAGGGGACTGGCCTTACCAAGATAGTACTTCCGGCACAGGTTCAACTTCTCCTCATTGGATACCCGCTCCAAGTTCATAGTTGCGCTGGAGCCCGGTGGTCCTAAGGGTTTGCAGAGCAAGACCCAAATGACAGGAGCAAGATCACGAGCAACCACGCCCCTATTACGACAAATTAGAGGAGCGTTGGCTACAGGAAGGGTACCTCGGAACGGGCTCGTGGGACGAGGAAGTTCCCTATCTAGCTAGGGTGTGCCAGACGACTCCCAACTCACCAGTGCGGTTTATCCCTTCTGCCTGGGATTCCTTTGCGGGAGATGCCGCAGGTTTCAGTGGAGTTTGTTGTTGCTTTTTTTTTTTCTTTCCTGCCCAGCCCCCCCCCCGCTACGTTGTACGCATGCGCTCCCAGAAAAACACGCGCTTGAGGGTCCTGGAAGGCCTGCGGGCCTCAAACACGCGTGCGCAGTAACACCACAGGCAGAAACTACACTTCCCAACGCTCCTGAGCAACGGAAGTGACGCAAGGAGCAGGCGCGTTGGAGTGTTCGGGTAAAAATGGCTGAATATTTAGCTTCGATATTCGGGACTGAGAAGGACAAGTGAGAATGGTGAAGGGAGTAGCCTCTCAGGGAGCCGGGACACTTGGGTCCCTACGGGCTGGACGGACAGTGTTCGTGGGGTGCCCGGCCTTCCCGGCCCTCGGTTTACCTCTGTCTTTGCACCTCTTCCAGGGTTAACTGCTCTTTTTACTTTAAGATTGGAGCCTGCCGGCACGGGGACCGGTGCTCCCGACTTCACAACAAGCCGACTTTCAGCCAGGTGAGACCCAGATTCACGCCTCCCCGCGCTTCACCTGCTGTCCATCATCTCGGGGTCCCGCCTCTTCCGGATTTCTAAAGCCAATCCTACCCCTCTTTGCTTTCTGACCTGGCCCTCGGGGTAGACCCTTTTTCCCCGGGACTGGACCCCGCCTCCCATGAACACCGGCCACGCCCCCTGGCTGGCTAGGTAGTTTTGGCGTCTCTGACTCCACCGGCGCCTATCCCTCTCTCCCCAACTCACACTGTATGCAGCCCTGCTTTCTGTCTGAGCTCAGGTCTCTTTTCAATTTTGTTCAGACCATAGTCCTGCTCAACTTGTACCGGAATCCACAGAACACAGCCCAAACTGCAGATGGATCACACTGTGAGTAAAAAAAACTAGATAGTTCAGGGACTGGGCAGACAAGCCCCAGCAGTTTACACCCACATTCCACCCTCGGTCCCTCCTCCAGGTCACGTGAGCGACGTGGAGGTGCAAGAACACTATGATAACTTCTTTGAGGTGAGGGTTGCCCCGGTAACTGGGTTTCCTGTGTGTCAGACCTTAGCTTAGCTTCCCCCCATCTTCTGCAGGAGGTATTCACAGAACTGCAGGAGAAGTATGGAGAGATTGAAGAGATGAATGTGTGTGACAACCTCGGGGACCACCTCGTGGGCAATGTCTATGTTAAGGTGCCTGTTGCCCCCTGCTTAGAACCCAGAAGTGGAAACATTACAGTGCCTATGGCCACCACTGAAACCTCCCAACCCGAGGACTATCGATAAGTTGAGTCCAGCCTCAGAGCTGACTAGTCCCCTGAAGATCTTGAATTCCACAGCCCATGGTCACCCACTTTCCCCTCAGTTCCGGCGGGAGGAGGATGCAGAGCGGGCTGTGGTGGAACTCAATAACCGCTGGTTCAACGGGCAGGCTGTGCATGCTGAGCTATCTCCTGTCACTGACTTCCGAGAGTCCTGCTGCCGGCAGTATGAGATGGGGTAAGGTAGTATAAAAGTAGGTTGGGTATCAGAGTCCTAGAAGCTTGAGTGTTTGATAGGGAGTTTTCAGTGATGGTGGCCTCCTCTGTCTTTAGGGAATGCACCCGAGGTGGCTTCTGCAACTTTATGCACCTATGACCCATATCTCGGAACTTGCGCAGGCAGCTCTATGGGCGAGGACCCAGGCATAGGTACCAAAGACCCAGGGTGCCGAGTTCTCCTGTACCCTAAGATGAACCTGATGCTAACTTGTGGGCCTACCATCCCAAGGCTCTTGTGCTCTAAATAGAGTTTTGAGCCTTGCCTGGGGAGAAGTACCTTAGTCTTAGTGCCCCAAACAGTATGAACCCCATACCCACCTCCATCTTGTGTACCTATCCCTGAGTACCAATCCTAAGATGACATTACCAGCCATCGATCCCTAAGAGACAGGCCTGGAAAAATCGTGACCACTCTTAACTATTCCTACCCATCTCTGTCCACTCTTCTTCCCAATTCTTAGGTCACCTCCAAGGTCCCACACAGGTCACCGTCCCCGAGAAAGGAATCGACGTCGTTCCCCAGACCACCGGCATGGTCGCTTCTGAGACTGGTGCCCTTGCACTTCACCCAAGGGCACAGATGTTCCTGCCCAGCATCCCTTTTCAAAGTGCCCTTCACTTTCCAGTCCCCACATCCCGAGGCTCGACACAGGAACCTCCTCCTCCTGTCCCTCCTCCAATAAAGGTTAAGAAGTTTGTCAATCAAGGCCTGTGGTTTCCTTCCACCCTGACACCTAAGAAAGGGTGTATGCCAACCACAGTCTCAGCAGAGGAACTTGGAACCAGCTTGGGGTCTGGGTCTGCACTGGTAAGTCGGGGCTGCTTTAATACCCATAACCTCAGATTATCCATTCTAGGTGCCTTTTAGGGATAGGTGCCTGTCTGTGGCAGACCAGAGGATTCCTAAAAGAGATGGGGGTTAGAAAAGGAGAGGTAACGGTTAGGTACTGGTGAGAGTTTACAGTAGGTTAGGCCTGGTAATTGAAACTAACCATACCACCCTGAAATGAAGGCACTAAATAATTCCTAACACTTACAAAACTTTGAATTAAGTTTACTCTCTGCTAGGTACTGTGGTATTTAGCTTGTTTGTTTGTTTGTTTGTTTTGGTTTTTTGAGACAGGGTTTCTCTGTATAGCCCTGGCTGTCCTGGAACTCACTCTGTAGACCAGGCTGGCCTCGAACTCAGAAATCCACCTGCCTCTGCCTCCCGAGTGCTGGGATTAAAGGCGTGCGCCACCACGGCCCGGTGTTTGTTTTGTTTTTTAAGCAGAGTTTCACTAGCTCTGGGTGGCCTGGAACTTGCTATGTAGACCATGCTGGCCTCAGATTTACAAGAGATGCTCCTGCCTTTACTTGAAGTGCTGAGATTAAAGTGAGCACACTACACCTATTGTGATTTTTTTTTTTTTTTTTTTTTTTTTTTGAGACAGGGTTTCTCTGTATAGCCCTGGCTGTCCTGGAGCTCACTTTGTAGACCAAGCTGGCCTCGAACTCAGAAATCCGCCTGCCTCTGCCTCCCAAGTGCTGGGATTAAAGGCATGCGCCACCACGCCCGGCCCCTATTGTGATCTTTTAAGTAAATTTATTATCTCTATCTCTCTCTCTCTCTTTCTCTCTCTCACACACACACCCTGCCTTCACCCAGTGAGTGTGACAAGTTCTGTTACCCTTTCTTAGAGATGAAAATGAGAAGGCAGGTATGTAAGGTCACAAATAATCTGGTGATCCGCATCAAGTTCTTTATATGCCTTGTGGGTTTGGAGTTGGGTATGAGACACGCCAGCTCCCAAAGAGGTTCTGGAAGTCTGTGACCCCACATCCACCGCTTTCTTCTGCCTTGGGCTTCCTGGAATGTGCTGCAGAAACAGTGTGGGTGGAAGTGGTCACAGCCCTCAAGCTGCAGGCTCTGCTGAGATGGGGCCCAGCTGGCTTCTCTGGACAGTGGTGGTGGCAGTGCTGCTTCTGACCTGGGCTGCGTCACTGGAAGCCTCTAGCTTCTGTGGCCACCTTGAGTACTGGAACTCTCACAAGAGGTGCTGCAGCCGCTGCCTGCAACGCTTTGGGCCTCCTGCATGTCCTGGTGAGCAGTGACTGGGTGTGCACTAGATGGTGTAGAGAACAGGGGCGCTAGCAAGTGGCAAGGTTGTTGCCGGCCTTGCAGTGGGCTTCTTTGGGGAGTAGGTGTGCTGGGTCTTAGGCAGGTAAGGCTATGGGGGTGGACACAGGTTAAGCTTGTGCAGAAAAGACCAGTTACAATGGGGACACCAAGAGCAAACTTTACCTCTGAGTGAAGGGCATGGGGAGAATGGACTTAGGTAGGCTTTATTTATAGTGTGGGTAGGGCTTGGTAGAGTGATGGGGGAAAGGGGTAGTGTCCTCATGAGGATTTGAAGAGAAATGGTCTAGTGGGATTAGAGGGAGAGCCTGTGCTCCTCCGTTGTCTCCCTCCCACTAGATTACGAGTTTACGGAAAACTGCGGGCTCGATGACTTCGGCGATACTGTAGCACATCCTTTCAAAAAGTGTTCCCCTGGGTATTGCAACCCCAATGGCACAGAGCTGTGTAGCCAGTGTAGCAGTGGAGCCGCAGCCCCAGCTCACATGGAGAGCCCTGGTAGAACCCACAAGCAGTGTAGAAAGGTGCTAAGACTCCTGGGGTATGGGTCAGGGCTTGCCTGTGGTTCCATGGTTAAAGCTTGGGTCAGAGGGGGAGCCTCACCTCATAGTGGACACAGCAGAATCCCCAAGTGGAGTGCCTTAAGGGGGTGGATGAGGCAGGGAGCAGGAGAGGGAGCTCCATTTAGGGACCTAAGGGATGGGAGGCTTGGGGTGACGGGTCCTCTTGTTTCACTCTCAAACCTCTGTTCCCAGAAGCCCATCCCTCCCAAGGATGTCTGTCATCTTAAACCTGAAGAAGCAGGCCCCTCTAGCTCACCTGGGAGGTGGAGCCTTGGGCAGACAACCAAGAATGAGGTCTCCAGCCAAGCAGGTTTTGTCTCACCCTCAGTGCTGCTCCTGGCAGTGTTGCCACTGTTGCTGGTGCTGCTTCTGATATTGGCAGTGGTCTTGCTCTCTTTTTTCAAGAGAAAAGTCCGTTCCTGTTTTTGTTCCAGCTCGGCTTTTGGAGATCCCAGCACCTCTCTACATTATTGGCCCTGCCCAGGTACCCTGGAGGTATTGGAAAGTAGAAACAGAGGGAAAACTAATCTGCTGCAGCTCTCAAGCTGGGGTTAGTATAAGACAGCCCTGCCCAGGAGGGAGGGTGGCCACAAAGCTTATTCTTCCTCCTCTCACCTCCCTGGCCTTCCAGAGCTTCAGGGTCTGGCTTCTCAGCCTCTCTCTCTCCTACTGGACGAGCTGGAAGTTCTGGAGGAGCTGATTATGCTATTGGACCCTGAGCCTGGGCCTAGCGGGAGCATGGCTTATGGTACCACACGACACCTGGCTGCAAGATACGGGCTGCCTGCCACCTGGTCTACCTTTGCCTACTCACTGCGGCCCAACCGCTCACCCCTGAGGGCCCTGATTGAGATGGTCGTGGCAAGGGAGCCTTCTGCTACTCTGGGTCAACTTGGCACATATTTGGCTCAACTAGGTCGCACAGATGCACTGCAGGTGCTGTCCAAACTTGGCTGAGTCAGGGTTTGCTGGGGCTTACTACTCCATCAATAAAGTTTCCCTTGAAACCAGTATCTGCCTGTCCTCATTAAAGGGGTCATCTTAATGTACAATATTGATTGAGCGTCAACAGACATCCTTTCCTGTAAAGGGCCCATTCCAGTATAAACAGGACCAAGTTACCTGGCACTCCTGGAATCACTCACCTGTCTGCACTCGGCTGTCCAGGAAGGTGGAAACTAGCACACTTGCTCTGATGCCTTCACAGACACTGACTTTTGAGGCTGGATCTCATGTAGTGCAAGCTGGCCTTGAACCCCAGGTGAAACTAAAAATGACTTTGAAACTCCTAGAATCTAGAACTTGGATCTTTCTGCCTTTACTTACCAAGTGTGTATCACTTTGTTAGTTTGTGTGCTGTGGATCTCATACATGATATGCAAATATGTCAACAGTCCTGGCCCTGCCCCACCCAATCTGGCTTCATTAATGCTTCCTTGACTACAAAGGATACAGAAAGTGGGAGCTTCCTTCCACCCGCCTCCAGCACCATACAGATCAAACAACAAGGGTTGACAACATGGTTCATTGGGCAAAATCACGTAACACACGAGCTTGCAGACCTCAATTAGATTTTTGGAACTGACTCCTGAAATTGCTCCTGACCTCTATGGGCATGAGATAGCACATGCACACTAGTAAGCACGCATAAACACAACAACCACAATAATAAAATCATGGAAAAAGACCACCTCTCCAAACGTTGACAGACTTTATTGTGGGGGGGATTCCCACCTGGGACCCCGCCCTCTTAAATAAAAAAGTGCATAGAAAAGAAGGGATTTAGAAACCTTTGTACAATATCTACATCCTGGGTCCCCAGGGAAGGAGGCAGGAGGCAATGGCTGGGTGGGCAGGAGGGATGAAGGCAGACTCCTGCCCCACTGCATGCCCACATTCACCATGGACAGGAAGGTAGGAGTGAGATACTGAGATTAGGGAGCCACAGGCCAGGGTGAGATGGCAGCGGGCACATGAGGAATCCGGGCAGCCATGGCCTCAGTTAAGGAAGCGACGGCAGCGCTTGGCGCCACAGTTGCAGGGCAGCTTGTTGCTGGCATCCTCGATGGGAAACTTGTAGTCATAGGTGAGCTCCTCACCTCGCAGGATGCGGCGCAAGGCAAAGATGACAATGTGTTTCTGGCCTTCCACATGGATGACACGAGAGAAGCAGTTGGGCTCACATGAGTGGTTGATGAATCGGGCAGCATTGCCGTGCATGGTGGCATCCACCACATCAAAGTCATCCATGCGGAACATGTAGCACCCAATACCCTACAGAATGGGACGAAGGAATTAGCTTTCTGTCACGGTCAGCCCACATCCACTCACCTCCAACCCTCACAGTATACTTACCTTCCCATCATAGAACTTCTCCCGCTTGTCAGTCAGCACAGAGCGAATGACAATGCCAGAGTATTCAATGACCATCTCTCCCGCATCGATGTTGCGTTTACAAAACAGGCCTCGGCCATGGATAGCTGATCTGCGGGACAGAACCAACCACAGGGAACTCGGGGATGGGGGACAGACACCAGGCAGCTCCTCGTCATGGCTCCTATCTGTCCACCCAAGGGGCAACCCCCAACCCTACTAACCTGTAGACACCCACAGCCTCTTTGGACGTCTTTTTGAGATGGCGAAAGCGCATGGCCATAGGAAGCTCCAGGCTGGTGGCACGTCTGGTAGGGGACAAAATACCACATAGTAAGTTGGTATCCAGTCACCCCCTTTAGGACCCTTTCTGACCAGGTCCAGGACCCTAACTTGTCTGCACACCTGGTGGACCGAAGCTGCACCTCATCCTCTTCTTCATCACAGGTGGCTCCCTCAGGGAGCACCCGGTGCTGGGAGGCCAGGAAGTTGAACATGTCAAAGGTACACTTCCTGCAAGTGGAACAGAAAGTAGGAGGGTCACAGCCATCCTTCAAACAGATGCTGCCTAGCTATTCTTTCATCTGGTCCAGTATCACCAGGGACGATAGGGCTGAAGATAACTAAACAGGAGATGGGTGGGGTCCACTCTTCTGGCAGGAAGTCCACAAATTACTCTTGTGGTAGCCTAGTGTTCTCAGTTTTAATCTTTCTAGACTTAATTCCCACCCCTGTGCTCCCCAACCACTGACCGGAGATAGACCTCAGCACGAGCAGCCCCGTGGGGATTCAGAGGTGGCTCTTCCTGGCCCTCTCCCTGCTGGTGGTAGCGGAACTTATAGTGCTGGCAGCGCTGGGCCCCAGGGAGCTGCTCTGCCAGGAAGATGACAGCATCGTGGTGGATGCCCAGGAGCCGCGCTCCACTCATTCCTGAGAATAGGACAGGAAGGACATAGCAATCACATGGAGGGTCCACCTTGCCCTTGCTCCCAGGATTCCTGGGGCTACTTCTTACCACTGAAGGAGAGATGCCTGAGCCGGGCATGCCCTCGTGCTTCTTGTACTTTCTCAATCAGAGTTCTCCATGCCACTGGAATGAGGAGACACAGTCAGGATGTGGTATGGACGCTCTCCCCCTCTGCTACTGAGCCACAGTCAGGATGGGGTATGGACGCTCTCCCCCTCTGCTACTGCTGCCCTCAACTCACCCTCCAAGCTCTCTGCCTCCACACTGAAGCCATCATCACTGCTGATCTCAAAGCGCAGGTGCGGACCAGCCCGTTTGGGAACTTGGTTTTCTTTGTCCTCTGGAGATGGAGGCTCTTCCTCAGAGCTTGAGGCCTCGCCTGCTTCCATGGGGAAGGTAAAAGTAGAAGAGGATCACCTTCCTGGACTCAAAAGCCACTGCTGCCAGGCAAGTGGTGCATGCATTTAATCACAGCATTCCAGAGGCAAAGTGAGGCAGATGTCTGTGAGTTTGAGGCCAGTCTGGTCTACTTAGTGAGGCCCAGGACAACCAGAGCCACATAGAGAGGCCTTGTCTCAAAACAAAAGAAAAGGGGGAAGGAAAAAAAAAGACCTAGTGCCCCTGATTCCCAGCTGACATCAATCCCTCCCACCCCTTGGCACAAACACATACAGGAGACAGATGGTCCTCTTCCTGCTTCAATTATCGAGTGAGTCCTATGGCATTGGTGTGAATGTTCTAAGGGGCCTGGAAAGACTTTTCCACCATAGAACAGCTGCATGCACGGAAGCATGAGAGCCTGGACTCTGCCGGCTCACTGAAAGCTAACCCACCATTACACCCTATAATTATTCTGTCCCTGAAACAGACTCTATAGATACTGGAGAATTACTTATACACAGTTAAATAAGTAAATAATTGGGGGGAGTATAGAATTGAAGCCAGAGCCTTGAATGTGCTAGGAAAACATTCTACCACCAATTTATACTCCAGCTGAAAATACATTAAAGTTTTATAGAAGTTAAAATGTATAGGCTTGGACACATTCAAGTACACATAATATTTATTACATACTAGTGGTTCTCAGCCTGTGGGTTGTAATCCCTTTGAGGTAGCATATTACATATTTACAGGATTCGTAACATTAGCAAATTAGTTATGAAGAAGCAACAAAATAACCTTATGGCTGGGGTCACCACAACACAACGAATGGTACTAAAAGGTCACATGGCGTTAGCAAAGTTATAAACTATTTTAGGGACTTCTTGAACTGTATGTATTTATTCAGTTTTGTTAAGACAGGGTCTCACTACATTGTCCAGATTGGCCTTGAACTTTTGGACTCATGAGACCTCTCCGACTCAAGATTATCTGGAATCATACAGATGCACACCACCTTCAGGAGTCACAGATTGTAAAGATAAAGCAACGGGACTCCTGATGTGGCAGGCTTTATCTGTGAAAAGGGTAAGGGCAACCCTTAGGTGTGGGGCTTGGACACATTAAGAAGGCCATGAACTGCCATGAGGATAAGGAGCATGCTAACTGAGCTGTCTCTCAGAGGATATCCCCGTGCAACTTGATAGAGGATCTGATACAGGTGCAGAAAGCAGGAGCCAAGTACAGGGACTAACTAGGTCTGGGCTGCAGAAAGTGATGTAGTAGCTATAGGAACACAGGCCTTGACATCCCAGAAAGCGGTTTGGAGGAGTGACACAAACACAAGGCCCAGGGCCTGGGACACATAAGTTGGAAGGGTGAAATGAGGCATGAGCAGAGGTGAGAGGACAATGTGGGGTCCTGGAAGTTACATTTCAAGGAGGGAAGCTGGAGAACAGATGCTGCCAGCAGCATCTGCAGTGGACACCAAGGCCAACCACTGTATCTAGGGCAGGGGTGGAACATGACACAGGAGCAAGACCCACACGCCCCATCAATCACCACAGCCTTTCTCTCTCCAGCACCCTCTAGTCAGACAATCCTGACTCTACCACAGAAGTCAGCTCATTTCCAGGCCCCAAGGCCTTCCACTCCTCCTCTATTCATCTACTGAACAGACAGGGGCAGCTAACGAGCCCTTCCCCATGCTCTTTCTCACACTGCTTTACCTGAGCTGCAGGATGACATGTCTGGGTCCCCACGAACAGCAATGTGCTTGGCATCCTCACCATCACACCCCAATGGCAGCCAGACCAAAGCCTCTCAGCTAAGCAGCCTTGGTCCACCCGGCTCTAATGTGGTGTTTCAAGCCTACCTCTATGTACTGAGAGAACCCAAATACCTGGGGAGGACCCAGTTTGCCTGCTAGATCACACAGCTGCTCCACAGAGTGACCCCAGAGGCCAACAGGGAGCCTCACTTCTAAGTCTCAGTCTAGCAGACAAAACCACTCAGGAACCCACCTGTGACTCAACCTCCAGGTACACCTGCCAGATCTCTCGCCCACCCCAGGAGTCACCTGCTCAAGCCGATCACTATTCTCCCATGCCCTTTTCCTCAGCAACCACCCTTCCCCCTTTGCTCAGCTTTGAAGTTGCAGCCCTCATAGCCTCAAGCTTTCTGACCTGCTGCCCGACCTCCTCCTGGATCCTTAGCACAACTTCTTGGCTAGCTGCCTGGGTGCCGCTCTGGCTTCTCACCAACCACTATCTTCCACATCCTACCCGCCCCATGCCACCTGCTCATGCCCTTTGCCAATCCAGGACTCACAGGCCTGGTCTGGTGGCTCACTGTGGCAGGTGGACAGCTGACAGCTTCATTCCTGGCCTCTGCAACACCAGCCTTTTCTAATCTTCCTACTGTTCCTGCCCCTTCCTTGGGTCCTAGGGCTCCACCCTCCCTGGGTGACCCTGACCTAAGCTTTGTTAGACACTAACGCTCTGATCCCAGCCATTAGATGCACCCCTACCCCACCCCCTATAGCTGCACAGAACCCAGCCATTTGAGCTTGTACACAGAGCTGCTGTTTTTCCTTGGTTTGTTTCCTTCTGTTGTGAGACAGGGTCTCACTATGTAGCCCAGACTACTTGTATCTGAATCAAATCTGGCTCAGCCTACAGCTACAAAGATCCATTATTAAATCTGATTTCTTTTTTGGTGTTTTTGAGACAAGGTTTCTCTATGTGGCCCTGGTTATCCTGGAACTCCATCTCTACAGTAGCCTCAAACCTACAAAAACTCACTTGCCTCTGCTTCCCAAGTGCTGGACTTTAAAAGGCGTGTGCCACTGCCTCCCAGATACTGATTTCTGACCCCAATTCTGCTGTCATGAGGCCAGGAGCTCCCTAACAGTATGTAACTCTTAGCACCTTGCCTTGGGTTTTTACCCACTGAGTTAATATAGGGTTTTTTGTTGTTGTTTTCTAGTGTTAGAAAATGAATCCAACCGGGCGTGGTGGCGCATGCCTTTAATCCCAGCACCCGGGAGGCAGATTTCTGAGTTCAAGGCCAGCCTGGTCTACAAAGTGAGTTCCAGGACAGCCAGGGCTATACAGAGAAACCCTGTCTCAAAAAAAAACGAAAACAAAAAAACAAAACAAACAAACAAAAAAGAAAATGAATCCAAGTAGCCCATGGTGTGTACTGTGTTTCGAGTGAACCAATCCAGGTTCTGTCAGTCACCAGCAGGCCAAGCCCAGGAGGCGGTGAGTGGAAAGGCTGGTCCTACCTGAATAGTGATGCCACTGGGACTCAAACAGGAGGTCTGAGGAGCCATCGAGGGCCTGGGAAGGAGCTTCTGGGAGTGGCAGCAAAGGAAACCGGTCCTGGGGGCGCCTGTCAACAAAGACCTGTCAGGAGGCAAAAATGACTGGGAGGGGGGTGTCCAGAGCCTCCAGGGAGGGGGACCTGGTCACTCACCCAGGGCTTTCTTCCTCAGGGTGCTCCCCAGGATTGTTCAGGTCCAGAACTCCACGTACTGTGGGTGTTTTCATGCGAACTCGACTGAACCTGAAAAGCAGCACAGAAAGCCCACGTGTCTTCCTGCTGCTGCCTACCTCCCTAGCCTGCCAGCCCCAGCCTTAGAGACACACTCACCCACTGCCACTGATCCCTGGCACATGATGGGCATCCTCCAAGGACTCTCCATCTTCATCCAGCCGGGGAGTTTTGTTTGGGGGAGGAACTGGAGGGGATCGGCCAGAGAAGGTGGATACCCTCTTGACACGAATGGCCTGGCGAGGTGGGCTGGGGGGCCCACTGCTAAACACCAGTGTTAGTGGGGGTGGAGGTGGGGGTGGGGCAGGCCGGACCACTCCTACCCCTACCACTGGTAACACACTGAGCAGGGGTCCTGGGGGCAGAGTCCAGGAGGTGGGGGCTGTTGGGGGAATGATAGGGGGTAGAGGCGGCTGCTTTACTGGGGGTGCTACAGGCTCACCCTCCCCTGCCACCTTCACAAATACTTGCCCCAGCTTGTTGACAAGGATGATCTTGGATGTGGCAGGTTTAGGGGGTTCTGGAGCAGGACCCAGACTCAATACCCGGACCCCTGGAGCTCCAGGGAGCCAGGCAAATGTCCGGGTGGGGTCAGCTGGGCTAGTGGACAGGCTTTGTGGGGGCTGGCTGCCATTAGCCAACGGAGGTGCTAAGGGGAGAGAGTCCTCTCTGGGGCCAGCAGCCCCCTCCCCAGGACCCCCTAGGTTCTTCAAAACGAAATCCACAATTTCTGAAGGCAGATCTTCAGGAGGTCGGGCTCTGTCGCCTGCTGCTGCTCCAAGGACCCCTCCTCGGCCCACTCCTGGTCCTGAAGGAGGAGCCCCCTGTCCCCGGGGTTGCTGGACAGCCTCAGCCTCACTGTCTGTGCCATCATCCACTCCATCCAGCTGCTCGATTCGGGGCGCTCCAGCAAGGGAACTGGGGGCCAGGGCAGGGCCAGACACCACGGTCACAGGGAAGTGAACATAGTGAGTGGTAGGGCTGGCCTCTTCCTCTGAGCTGTCTCCTGGGCCTCCCTGGCTGCTCCCCACGGCCCCAGCAGCCACAATCTCTTCCTGGAAGGGCTCAGTCCCCAGCAGGCTGGCTGCAAAGTCCAGGTCAGCAGCACTTAGTCCTGACACCACCTCCATGTCTTCAAAGTCTGTGCCCAGGTCTTCAGAGGGTGGTAGGGGAGATGGGGCCAGGTCAGGGAGAGCCAGCTCCCCTGAGGTAGGTGTGAGGGCTGTGACTGAGGTAGACAGGGGCACCCTGAGCTGAGGGGAAGTTCTGAGAGGAGAGGAGGTCCTCCGGGATGGTGGTGGCCTGGTGGCCAGGGGGCTAGGACGCCGAGATCGCCTTGGGGGAGCTGGAAAGTCCGAGTCTCCCACAGTAGGGATATGGTGGGTCAGGGAAGATGGACTTCCTGCAAGAGGAAAAAGGTCAATATCAGTCAGCAACTCCGGGTTTCTTAGCTAGCTCTTTTTTTTTTTTTTTTTTTTTTTTTTTAATAGGCAGGGTTTCTCTGTAGCCCTGGCTGTTCTGGAACTTCTCTGTAGACATGCTGGACTTGAACCCACAAGAGATCTGCCTGCCTCTGCCTTTTAAGTACTGGGGTTAAAGATGAACACCACCACTGCCCATTTCTCTACCCATTGTGCTTACCTGGGGAGGGTAGAGGACCAAAAGAGACACCCCCTAAGGGCCTCCGAGATGGTGAGTAGTTGGGCACTTTGATTCGAGCCCCTGAGAAGGAGCGAGGGGTGGGAGGAGGGCCATTGCTTGAATCTGTCCGAAGTGGGGGATCCAGATTCTGAATGGGTGAGTGGTGTATAGGATCTCCAGGAATCAGGGAATCTGTATCTGGCAGGTCATCGTGATTGGGGGGCTCTGAAAAGGCAAGAACAAGGCAGGTAGGTTCCTGTACTAAAACCCCTCAACCTGTGCCCCAGAAACCACATTAAGTGGCTCACAACCACTCCAGCTCTAGGAGATCTGACACCCTCTGCCTCTGTAGGCTCGTGTACACAAAGCCTGGAAATAAGCACATGTAGGCCCAAATCCTGACTGTGCCACTGTTACTGTAGAAGCAAACCATTTCCCTTGTACATAATGCAGCAGAATCTACGAACTTAGCAAGACCAAGCAAACATTACAAGGGCACACAGGCCTCAGGAAGCCAGCTGTGAACTTCCTGCTCCCTATGGCTGGTGGCCGGGTGCTCTTCTCTCATTTCCTGGGAAGTGCTGAGCACAGCCCCTGTGGTATGCTCCCAAGTTCAAAGCCAACCACCATTGTTTCTGTCACTTCGAGAGAGGAAAGACTAAGAGCATCCTGAAGTTTCTCAACACATGGAGGGTATGGAGGTGGGGAACAGCTTTGTAAGGTCCCCATTTGGAGACGGGGATGAGGCAGTAAGTACCTAAGTGCTACCTACCTGAGGAAGGGGTTGGGCTATGCACAATGGTCTGGTTCTCCTCTGCTGTTTCCAGGTGCACTGGCTCCTCCCTTGGCCCCCAAGGGCGATACTCTAGAATTCGGCACCGATACCAGCAGCGCCTCCGAGCATCCACTGTGCTCCAATACAGGCGGGAGCATCTGGAGCAGACAAATGGGACAAGAGGGTTAGGGAAACCTAGAAACAACACCCAGCCCTGGAGTCCTCCTCTCCTCATCAGCCCTGGGGTGCTCACTGGTAGCCAATGGGGAAGAGCCGACCCTCACAGTCCGAGAGATCAGACAGGGTGCCCAGGGAGTTGATTCTGATGGAGCCTATGGTACAAAGGAGAGGTCAAGTAGGGTAGCGGCAGGTGAGGTCAGAAGCAGTACATTAAGAGAGCAAGAGGCTTACCAATGAGTACATTGATGACATCTGGTTCAAGTCCAGTCAAGAACTTTCGCTTGAAGTTGATGCCTTCAAAGTCCACATAGACTCGCCGAAGAACATCAAAACCATCAGGGGTCACGATCTCCTGGGAGGCAGGAAGTAAATGGGGGTTGCTGGACTGGCAGAGGGTTGGGGAGCACGAGGGCAAAGTTCTGTAGGCAAGGACTGAGCAGTCAAGGGCTTGGCCTACATGACCTCAGGGAAGCTTGAGATGCTAGGGGGGAGGGCAGTGGATCCCCAGCACCCTGGCCCACCTTGCCATCTAGGAGGTCTGTGTGTTTCTGGCAGAAAACCTTCTTGTCATCCTGGAAGATGCAGTAGCTGGCCCGGGCACACATGAAGTGGAAGTTGCTGAGACATGAGGACAGGCAGCAGCCAACTGTGGCTCCAGGCTTGAGGCAGAGCTCACAGCGCTGTGGGAGGAAGGGGCTGCTGAGGTGAGAACGATGCGGCTCTGCATCACTGACAGCACTGCACAGGCCCTGGCTGGCCCAGCACCCTACACAGCCTAGGTAAGAAGGGTGACCCCTTCCCTAGCTATGCCCAGGGCTGGGAGCACACTCAAACTACCTCAGGAACATAGAGCAAAGCCTGGAGAAAGCTATCAGCTCTTACTGATTGGTACTCGCCACCTTCTTCACACTAGTCATCACAGCTCCTGCCAAGGTAGGGTCTTCTCCACGACTCCACCAAGGGGCACATAGTGAGGAAGGAGTCTTTCTTTCTTTTCTGAGACAGGGTTTTTCTACACAGCCCTGGCTGTCCTGGAACTCATTCCAAACGTAGACCAGGCTAGCCTCAAACTCACAAGACACAAGAGATCATCCCGCCCCTGCCTCTCAGAGTACTGGGATTAAGATGTGTGTCTTGCTTGGCTGAGAGCGATTCTGAAACTGCCTTGACTGCATCAAGGAGACTGCCTAGTGAGAGAAAGATGACATTGTATGGAAGGTGGCCTTCAGAGGTACAGTGTGTAAACCCCATCTCTTGGGATACAGGCCTAGATCTAGCTAGAGAAAGGCTGTTGCCAGTCATCAGCGCCAGGGTCTTGAGACAACCAAGTGGGCACCAATAGAGCCAGATTCAGGGCATACAACTACAATCCAAAAACACGGGAAGCAGAAGCGGGAGATCATGTTCAAACTAGATTGGCCCATATGAGTACCTGGCCAGCTAGGGCTCATTAGTCACTGTCCCATAAAAAAAGGGGGTGGGGAGCTGACACTATAACACTGCTTAGTGGTAAAGCACTTACCTAGCATATGTGAGGCCCTGACTTCAATTCCCAGCACCACAGTAAGAGTAACAAGGACAAGCAGTGGAATGGAAGGACATGTCCCAGAGATCACCATTTAATAAAGGATTAGGTCAGTCCCACACTGAAGGAAGTGCCAATCTGTGACCCCAAGAAATGCCCACCTTTCTGGGCCCATGTCCTTACCATCTGCCTTCCACGTGCGACAGCAGCATGGACGTTCTTGAGGGAGCCATCATTCTCCTCAAACACTTCAGCTGACCAAATGGCACAATTGACATGTGTCCACTCATTCTGCCCAATGTACAGAAGCCGCCCCGCCTCCTGTGGGTGAAGAGGAGTGGAATCACGGGGAAGTTCCCAGGACCGGGCCCCACGACCTAGAGCTCTGTAGAGTAGCCTTTACCTTAGAGTCAGCATCCCCATACTTGAGACAGAGTGCACACTGACGAGGGTCATCGAGGTGTGAGAAAGCAGCTGGGTCCTTGCTCTGGAAAGCTGCAGAGGATATAGGAAGGTAAATCTACAACAGTCAGAATCCAGGGCATGGCACAACAAACAGGGTTCAACCTTGTTTCCTACTACCTGCTGAAGGATCCCCTGGAGGCTGCCCCGATTCTGGGGTCTCTGATTCCTGTTGTCTCCACTGAGCATAGACATGGTCCAAGGACGGAGGCAACACAGCATTGGGGAGCACTCCGCTGTGGAGGCAGGTTCAGCAGTTGAGCTGGAGCCTCCCCATGACATAGCCTTACATGCCATGGCTCCTTTCTTCTTTTCTCACATGGATTTCTCTCTCCCGCCCCCTCCCCCGTACCCCCCATCAAAGAAGCCAAGCTCCTCTTTGCCAGTTATATGTGCTGTCCTCCATGCTCCTGGAATATTCCACATCAGTTCAGATGTCACCCCTTCCAGGGTACTTTCTCCTCTTACGTATCTAGGCTCTCACAACCTCTTGGGCTTCCATGTCACCACTCTGACCAACCTGGGCCATCAGGGCCTGCCTAACCTCCCCAACATAAGCTCCCCAAATGCCTTCAAAAAGTAGAAACAAAGATAGAGCCAACTACACACGTGCCATCTTTGCTAGTCTAGAAGTAATGAAGAAAGCTCACCCTGGCTCCACCACCCTTTTCTTCAGCCTTGACCCGAGCCTTACCCCTTATCCCTGGAATCCCAAGTGCCCTTGCTTTTGACCTCACTCCTTGGTGCCCCCCCCCCCCCCCCCCCCCCCCCCCCCCCCCCCCCCCCCCCCCCCCCCCCCCCCCCCCCCCCCCCCCCCCCCCCCCCGCCCCACTCCAGCTACTCATCCCTGCTCACTTTGGCAGCCGTGTACTCCGTCGCCAGTACTTAGGATCATGGGCATCAAACCAGCAGAATGCAGACTCTAGCAGCTGGGAAATGGGTTAAGAGGATGAGAAGAGCAACCTTCCCTCGAGAATAGATGGGGGCAGGGTCTGAAGGACACACCTTTTTCCCCATCCCCACCCCTACCAATGCTCAAGCCACCCTTCAGGCACCACGCTAGCACTCACCTTCAGTAGGAGTCCTTTCATCTGGCTTCCAGCCCGGCGCTCTGGGGTTTCTCCTTCTTCTGAATGCCTCATCAAGATGGCCACTACGTCTTCCATGAAGCTGTGCTGTAGGTGAGTTTCTTAGTGTCTGAGCCCTTACCCCAAACTTCACCCCAGCCCAACTCTGCTCATGGCAGCCACCTGCTCCTTCCCATGTGGCACTTACCACAGACTTATAGTGACCTTCCTCAAAGCGCTTTCCCACAGCTTGTAAATCACAGGGTCCTGAGTGGAGCTGCTTCCCATCCTGCCCACACTGCAAATGGGGGAAGTCAGAAGGGCTAGGGCTGAGGCCAACTCCACCCCCCATGCATGTGGGGCCCTCCAGACCTGGGTGCACAGCAGCAATGGGCCTGCCACCTTTGAGCTTAACAGGCCCTGGAGCACCTGACGCAGGCCTCCCTGCAGGGCCCCACTCAGGGCCTCTCGCCAGCGGGGCTGTGTCGCCCCAGCACATGGCCCACACGTGTACAACACTGAGTCTGGCAGTCCAGAAAGGATCTCGTAATCTTCATCTAGAACAGTAAATGACAAAGGAGACAATGGATTGGAAAGATGTAAGGGTTCCCAGGAGCCCCCAAGGCCCAAGGACAGTTAGTGCATATGTCACCCTACAGGCCTGTGGTGGGGACAGGGTCCCCGGAGGGCTGAACCTGTACTCTTTGGTAATCTTCTCACCTGAGAGTCCCTCACACTTGGCATGCACCCAGTGGTCACACTGTGCGCACTGCATCATCTTGCTCTCATAGTCATTGTCTTCATAGCAGCGTGTGCAAATTGGGCAGTAGTTCCCTGGGGGAAGAATTAAGAGGCAAAAGTCAGAGCAGCCAGAACTGGTCAATGCCTTGAGTCCTGTGCAGAGGCTGGATACATCATCTGACAGCTACACAAGGGGTCACCCTTATACCCTTCAGTCCAAAAAGCTGTATGTGGACAAAGCCTGTTCTCTCTGTAGCCCTGACATCTTCCAAAAGAAAAGGTATTGTACGGGTGAACAAGCGCAGACAGTGCAGGTCTTCACACTGCCCAGTGGAAACCTAGGGGTTCTTTCGGGAGGGATATTAGAAAATGAGTGGGCCCCCAAGCTCTGTACCTGCACTACTCCCAGAGGGTTCTGCTCTGTGCTCGTTATCTGTATACTGCAGGACTTTGGATGAACACTACTGAATCAAAGGAAAAGTTCTACAGCTCAATGGCAGACAGCTCCTAGAATCTCCTCCTTTTGGTGCTGGAGGCCATGAGTGAGTCCCTTTTCCAGAGCCCGGCCCACTCTACCACAGTCCCCCAAGCCCTTTCTGCTCCCAGGGCCCACCTTTTTCATAGAGCTCGGTGCACCTGGGGCAGAGGCTGTAATCTCCAGACCACTCGACGTCCCAGTTCTTGCCTGGAGTTGCCCCACAGCTCTTACAGCGCACACAGGCTGAACAGATCTGGGGGGTGGGGTGGGGGTGGGGGTGGGGTGTTAGAAGAAAGCCGGACATAAGGCTGAAACAGGCTGACAGGTGAGACGGGGAGGATGGGTAGAGGGAAACAGATGAAGAGGGACCAGTACAAGAAATGATGGTAAGAAGGGGGAAGAGGAAGAATGGGGCAAAGTGTGTGGCTGGGAGTACTGAGCCCATGAGCTCCTAGAGACCACTTGTCTCTACAAGTGTCCTACAGCTTGCCTATATGCACGCTGCCTGTCAGTCTCAGAGCGGTGGGCAGCCCTACATCTTTATGAGGGCGTTGGTCAGGTTAGGTAGAATACTAGAATAAGGGACGTGGGCTCATCTCTCACCCAGTGGCGCCGTCTACGTGTGGCCCGGGTTGGGTAGCTAGGTCCCAGGCAGGCTGGGTGGTAAGCATGGCGACAGCGTTCACATTCCAGGAGGTGCTAGAGGGCAGCGGAGAAGAAAGGAGTGTACAATATACTGTATGAGGATACCCCTCCCCCAGGCCCCTACTTGCCCAGGGCTGCCAGTGCCCCACCTTGGACCCTCGGCCTTTGCGCCCACAGACATGGCAGAACTTGCAGCGCCTGCAGCACCAGGTGTCACGATGCTGAGGCAAGGGTCGTTCAGCCTCCTCCAGACAGAAGGGGTGGAAAGGATCACAGCAGACTTGGCAAAAAACCAACTAGGAGGAGTAAGGAAATGATAAGACAGTATGAGGCTGGACAGCCAGATGATCTCTGGCTGAGAGGTCAAGGTCAAGGTCAGGAAAGGCAAAATGGAGACTTGGAGGCCAGGACTGCTTGTTTTTTTGTTTCTGTTTTTTGTTTTGTTTTTTAAGGAAAAAAAAAAAAAAGGCAAAGCACCAACCTCATGGAGGCCTTTGCTAGCACACAGCAGACACACCATCGGTGGCCCCCCTGGCACGGAAGTCAGCACACTGAGACCACCCATAAGCCACACATTCTCTAGGTCGCAATCCTCCTGGGGTAAGAGAGGACACAGGATTGGAAAGCAGCCAGGAACACAAGTCAGATCCATGTTGAAAGCTCTGGTTACAATCAAGAAGTTTCATCCACTGCATGCTCTACAAGTTGCTCTCAACCCTGTACCTTAAAATCTACTCGGACCCGGTGCACACCATCAGGAGACTTCTGCTTTCCAGTCCAGCCATTGGGAAAAGAGGCAAAGGGGCCATTGGCTAAAGCATCCTAAGGAGGGACATGGGGTTGTAAAAGATGCCAACCCCACCCTCTCCAGACTCCTCTCCTCACTGGCCTCCCCCACCTGCCATACCCTGCCTTTTGCCCAGATCCCACTTGGCTTTCCAGAAAGGCAAGGCCTGCCTCATCCTCAGGACCTGTCCTCTGGTGAGGACACACCACGACACTCAGGTGTGCCCATCACCCTGACTTGCCAGGTAGCTCCTAGAGAGCAGGAGCCATGCCTCACACAGGGCTTGGGGTTCTCGGAGCGGGCCGTGCTGACCTTGTCCAGGCGCCTTCGGGCCTTGAGCTGCAACACAGGCTGCAGGGTGGGTTTGCGGGGCCGACTCTGCTCCTCAGGTTCTAGTACTGGCAGCTCTAGGCAGGACACAGGACAGCTGACCCTTCCTATGCCGGGTCCTCTACCCATCTGCACCTACGTTCGTTCCCAAGGCTTCCTCCAACCAGGGCTCAGAAGGAAGACCTTCCTTCAGTGAGTACTGAACACACCAATTGTGTGTGTTCCCCAAGAACGACCTCCTCCTTTGTTCCCAGCTACCCTCTTAGACAGACTGAGGAGTCCTGTCCCTTCTAAGCTTAAGACACAGAGGGCCCTGGATTCCACCCCAAGAAAGGTCAAAAGGAAAAGAGTCATAAAACAAACTGCTAAACTGAGAGCATACCATGTTCTCTGGGGGTGCGACGTCTTGGAGCAGGAGGACCCCCGGGCTCTGAGTCATCTGAGTCCTCGAAGACATCATAGGAGGGCCGCTGTTTGACGCAGCGTCGGGCTGACTTGCGCTGCAGTAGGAGGGAGTCCTGCTCCTCGGGCCCGGGAGTGGCCCCCACCTCCTCCCGGGACCCCCCAGCTCCTGCCCCCCGGCGTGGGCCTGGAGGACCAGGGGAGGCCTCAGGAGATTCATCGGAATCCCAGGGCAACAGCGTCTTCACTATCGTCCGGCCTGTGGGAACAGGGGACTTGGTAGGATTTGAGCTCAGCCAGGGATATGGGCACCAGGACAAAGGAAAGCCAGAAAGGGTAGCACAAAACAAAGAATGCAGGTTTAAGCGCTGGTAAAAAAGGACATGTGTCAAATGCAAAGGCACGAGTGGAAAGCAAACACGGCCTCTGCCACCCCACTATCTACATAAAGTTTTGTGAAGAAACACTCTTCAAGCCTTATTACCTTTTTTTGCCAGCCGCTCCATCTTCCGAGCCTCTATCTTGTCACACTTCCGGTATCTGGGGAGGGGAGCAGCACGTCACCAGGGTAGGGGACTGGTGGTCTGGGGGAAGAGAGGAAGCTCTCTACAAGGATGCCAATCCCACTGCTCTGGCTGGGCAGAAGAGGGGCTGGGACAAGAGGCTCAGGTGACTGACAACCCCAGGTGGGACCAGAGGCTACACTCCAGCTACTTACACACAGCACTGCTTCTTAGTGTTGGGACCCCCAAATTTAGGTTTATCCAAGCAGTTGACACAAGAGCCACAGTCCTGCACACGCAAGCAACCCCGACAGTGCCCACAACGAGCCATTCTCATCTTCTTGCCATGGTGGGATGGCAGTGACCGCCGTGGTGTGTGGGCCAGGGCCCCTGCAGACCCCGTAGGCTCCGAGTCTCCCCCAGGCCCTGCAGATTCCACCTTTTCCCGCTGGGATCGGGAAGGGACACTCTCAGTCTCTGATGCTGATGACGTATCTATTGCAGCAGATGGAGGGGGAGACAGAGCCACACAGCCGCTAAGTATCCTACCTCATCTCCCTACTTTCCCTCTGCTTTTCCACACTGACTGACTCTGGTATTCTGGACCTAACCAGATTTGTCCAAGACCTAGCAGCACTGTAACCCATCTGCCCCCTAAGCCCCATCCAATCCCTCTGCTCAGCTCCCTGGTGCTCTTGCTCATGCACAAACCTTATTTGTCCTCAAGCCTCCCATTACACAAGTCCCCTACCCTCAGCGGCGAGGTCCTGCCGATCCCGGAGAGGGAGGGCACTGAGGCGGGGTACATCTTCAGGCACCATGGCCCGAGCCTGGCCCAAGGCCACGGCAGCGTGACGGCAGACATGTTTGATTCGGGGGCCTTGTACAGGTGACTCAGGGCCCTGAGAGAGGAAAAACCAGGGAGAGGTGTGGGAAATGGTTCCATGTGGTTCTGCAGCCAGCCTTCTTCAGAAGACCCTCCTCTCACTGCATACCGAGGCTCGATCTCTCTTAGCTTCCATGGATTCATCTTCAGACCTGACACAGCCTCTGTCTGGGGTCTGTTTGACAGTCCCCACAGCCTCCTCGGTTTGTACTGCAGGGCTTGGCTGGTAGAGGAAATTAACAGGGTCAGGGGCTGCAAAGTGAAGACCAGTGGGAACAGGGGAATAGGAGAGGGAAGGGATGGGGTCAGGGTACAAACAGGTGGAGATAAAAGGGAAACTGGTCCTGCATGTCCGGCTAAACACTTATCTAGGGAGGCAGCTGTACAGACTGAGTGCAGGGACCTGCTCAAAGCACCACACTCACCGGCATTGAAGCTGCCACTTTCTGCTGTTGCTGTTGATCAATCTTGAATAACTGCACCTTAGCTCTCTTAAGAAGGCTAAACATTTTTTCCTCCACCCCAGAAAGTGGCAGGGGACCCAGACTTGCAACACGGGCCTTTTCCAGTGGTGGCGTGTGTTGTGGTGATGGAGGTGGCTGCGCTTGTGGCTGCTGTGTTGGCAGTGCCTGGGGTAGGAGCTGGGTCTGCAAGGCCTGGGGGGGCTGCTGGAGCTGAAGCTGCTGGCCTTCACTCAGAGCTGGAGCTCCATGGGGGGGCACCTCAACCTTAACAGGAGTGGTGACCACAGGGACAAAGCGAGGCAAGCTGAGGTGATTGGTCCGCCCCACTGCCCTAGGCTCAGGCTCGGCTGGAGAGTCATCAGCAGGAGGCAGCTCTGGCTCAGGGGTTTCAAGAGCCCCAAGAGGAAGAGGGGTAAGCACCGATTCATAGATCTTCAGGTGGGCTTCACTTGGGGTAAACTGAGGGGCCCGAAGAAGCAGGGGCCTCCGGGAGGGAGTGGCAGGGGCAGGTGGTGGAGACGGGGCTGGTGGAGGAGCAGGCGGAGGCGGCGGCAGCTCCCGGGTTAATGAGGTCCAGCGAAATGTGGGTTCCCTTAGGATAGACCGTCTCTTCTCAGGGACTGGGGTAGATGGGGGAGTTGGGACACGAGGTGGAGAGGAGACTGATACTGGTTCCTGGGGAGCGGGTGGGGAGGTTGCAACAGGAGGTCGAACAATAGAAGCCTCCACCTTTGGAGGTTTGGGAGGATCTTCATCCATAAATCGCCGGGGTGTCTTGATAACACGGGAGGAGCGAGCACTTACTACAGGCATAATAAACTGCCGTATATTCTTTAAAAAGGTGGTACTTTTGGGGACCACAGTAGGACTGTCTTCCAAAGGGCTTCCTGTGGTGGTGCTAGGGTTTGGAGTGGGAGAAAGGGTGCCCTCTGGTCCTGACCAAGCAGCTTCCCTCTCTGCCCGCTGGCTAGGAGTCAGAGGAGGCCTGCCCCTCTTCCTAGAGCATGTAGCTGGGACATGAGGAGGAGACTCTTCCTGCTTCTCTGGGGCTGGATATGGGGGAGGGGAAAGTGGGGGAGGAGGAGAAACTGGGGGTGGTAGAGGGGATGCTGGAGGTAGAGGAGAAGTTGAAGGGGGTGGTAGAGGAGGAGGTGGTGAATGGACTGGAGGAGTCAAGGGTGGTGACGGAAGCTTTGCCTCGTCCTTCTCCTTGGCTAGCATCACTTCTTCCTCAGCCACAGCTCTCTTAGTCTCCTCCTCTTCCTCTTGCTTGTTTTTATCCTCATTGTCATCTTTTTCTTCCTTCTCTTCTCCCTCCTCCTCCTCCTCCTCCTCCTCCTCCTCCTCCAGTTTCTGCTCCTGCTTCTTTCTACACGAGCCCCTTTCTGGTTCATCTCCATCTCTTCTTTGGGGGGCATCCTGCCAGCTTTCTCCACGTTGGCCATGACCCTGACCTGATTCTAGTTCCTGGGACAATTGTCCCATCTTCATTTTCTTGGCCTTGGAAACAAACTTGATCATAAGGGGAAGTCCGCCTCGGCCTCTGCCCCTGCCTCCACGGCCTCCTCTCCCAGGCTGTCCTCCACGTTTGGGGGTTCCAGGTCCTGGACCAGGTCCCTCCTTGCATTTCCAACTGCCAGCTTTGTTCTTTACTGGAACCACAGGAGGCGGAGGCTCAGGTTTAGGGATTGTCACAGCTGCTTCTGCTACCACTACTGCTTGCTGCTTTTTCCGGCAGGGACCGGCTGGCCGTCCTGGGGGCCTTCCCCGAGACCGACGGGGAGTAGAGGGTTCACGTGCCCGTGCCCGGCTCCGGGGAGGTTGGGGAGCTTGGGACCGCCGGAGAAGTTCAGTCAGTGCCTGTACCATCCGTTCTGTGCCCTCCTCACCCCGTTTCCGAGTAGGGGCCTTTGGGGGGACAGGAGTCACATCTGCTAGGCGAGGAGGAAGGGGGGTCGTCTTATGCTTGCGGCCCCGACCCCGAGGGGCTCGACCTAAAAGGAGAACAGTTGTGGGGAGATGGGTCAAGCTGGCCCTGCAATCTTAAGGAAAGCACTCCAGAAAGACAGGGTACTAGTCTTACTAGTCTGTTTTTCCCCACAGCCCAGGCTACCTTGGACTGAACACAGGACACTCAGTAACTGAGACTAGCTGAACACAAAGGGCAAGAACCTTCCCATAACACTAGAGAGGTAGAGTTTCCCCGTCACTCACCTCGCTGGGACCGAAGCGCAGAGCGCAGGGAACTGGGGGCCACATCTTCATCTGAATGAAAACCCTGAAACTCCTGATTTAGGGGACCAAGGGTGAAGGGGAGAAACAGCAGTCAGTACCAAAGCCCTGGTTCCACCTGGGCTTCAGGTGTTGCGGATATGATAGTTAGCTTCCACCTTAACATACTCCTCCTTATTTACCAAAGAACTTAAAAGACCGAGGCAAGGTCAGAAGGAATAAAGGTACAAGACGTTCTTGAACCAGACCATTCCAGCACAGCCATCAGTAATTCACTAGCCTAGAAGAAAACACTAGAGGGTCTCCTAAGCAATAGGCATTACAATGAGGGCTAATTCCAACTTAAAACAAAGTAGGTCCTCCATTTACACCCTTGCAGGGCATTCCTAAATGGGGAATGTTTGGGGAAGATGAGGGGTGGAGCAGATGGGTTTATCATATTAGAATCCACTCTGAGCCCTCAGAGGACAGCTAGCTCTCCTAAGCAATATAATCCACACCCTCCTGCCTTCTCCAAAAGGCTGAGAGGGATAAACCATGACTGCACTCACTCCAGACTCAAGACTCAGCATTCATTCTATCCCTCTTCAACCCGCGCCTGAGAAGCCTCCACCACTCTACCTTAGAACCAGAGAGCAACCGGGGCCCTGGTGAAACCAGGGATATGTCGCGGATTTTAAAGGCCAAGGAGGCAGCCTGCAAGTAAGAGCCCAGGAGGCTCTAGCCTTGGTCAATTAAGGCCACGCTGCTGCTGTCAACCACCGCTGGTCCGGCATGCAATCCCTATGGCCTCTTCACCCACTCCTGTCCTGCTCTGCCATTGCTACCGCGAAAGATCAGCTCAGAACACCAATTGAGCTTGCCTGGAGCCCAGGCGTCTAGCTGCAGTCAGGGTTTCTCTGATCACTTTCAAAGGCCCTAGCCACCAGAACGCTCCACGCAGCCTGCTTCCTTCGTGCTTCTATCCAGGAACCCCGAGAATCCCACTTGTCCACAACACCCTTCGGAGCTATCCGGAGCCCTGCAAGCCCCTGGCCTCCGCCCCACCCGGCGCTGGAGACACCTCCGACCGCCTCACCTCCTCCTCGGATTCCCCGTCACTGCTCTCTTCCTCCGGCATGCAGCCTCGGTTCGGGCCCCAGCCCCGGCCCCGGCCCCGGCCTCGGCCTCGCTGAACTCGCGCACCAGCCCACAGGCGGCGGAGCCGGCGCAGGCCCCGGCGGAGACCCAGCAAACGGAGCAGGGCCGTGTCTTCCCCGGGCTCGGCTCCTCCCGGCCCCGCCGCGCCGCCGCAGCGCCGCAGGGCTACCCGCACTCTTTCGGCTCCGTTGCCTCGGCCGCCGCGGCCCCCGCCCCCGCCGGAACCCCGCGGCCGGCCCGGGAAGCGGCCCCGTGCGGAGCCAGGCCCGGGGCAACTGCCGCCGCCCGCCGCCGCCGCCATCTTGGCACCGTGAGAGGGGCCGGGGAGGCGGGGGGAGGGGCGGCCCGTGCGCAGGGCCGGGGGGGAGGGGAGGAGAGGAGGGGCAAAGCGGGGCGGCTGCGGCTCACGACAACAACCAGCGCCGCGGTGGGGCGGGCAGGAGCCGGGGGCTGGGCTGGCCACGCGCGGGGCACCACGGGAGTAGGAGTCCTGGGCCGGTCGGCCGTCACCCTCCAGCCGCACCTGAAGAGCGGACCCCGCGTCGCGGCCTGAGAGCGGAAGGCGCAAGGTCTTCTGGGGAATGTAGTCCAGTCGCCTTGCTCCTTCCGCCGACAGCTGGGGCCCGAGAACTGGGAATACGGGGTTGGCGACAGAGACCAGGAGAACCAGTTCCTGGTCTCCAGGAGGTGTGGTTCCCAGCTCAGACTCCTCCCATTGTTCTAGTCGGAACTAGAGACCTGCATGGACTACCATTCCCAGGGTCCTTCCCAGGGTACCGTTGGCTTCGGACCCTGGGAACCCGACGGACACACAGCAGACGAAGTTAGCTACTGCGCTAGGCGTGGGTTGAGGGAAGGGCGGCGGCGCTGGATTAGTCTCACTTCCAGGCGCAACCCGGTAGCCGCACTGCCCGGCGCGGAGGGGAGATGCTGGAGAAGCTAGTCTTCCGTCCCTTACTCGGAGGAGAACAGACCGGTGGTCGAAATCGGGACCTGAGTCTGCGCTCCTCTGCAGCCCTAGACTACGCGCGCGGTAGATTGCTGTGGAAGGAACCAGAGTCTTGGGGCGCCTCAAAGCCACCTTTCCCCTCCCGCAGGGTCTGGAGCGCCTTTGCCGTGCGCGTGCTGCCCTCGGAGAAGTGTGACCCTCTGTTTATTGAATGGTGAATGGCCAGCAGGGGCCGCTACAGGGCAAGGGTGGAAACCCCCTAGCACAGAGGAAAAGTCTGGACTGGAGAGCACAGGAAACTTTATTATAGTGATGAAATTGACAGTCCCCAGTTAATCTTCACCAAGTTAATTGTCCTTTAGCTCGGACTCGCCAGCCGGCCGAGACTTCTGCAACTCGCTCGTCCCAGGAGGGTTCGTAGCTCCTGTCTCGCAGCTCTTTTGCGGTTAAATTTTCCAGGCTGCCCTAGCTGAGCCCTTCTGCCTTTCGTTCTTTGGTTGGACTCTTGTCAAGCCAGAGAAGCTACCAACACCCCATCAGGTAGCAGCAGAGGAGGTAGGACTACCAGGAGAGATGGAGGCCCGTGTCGGCCTCGAGGAAGAGTAGAGGAAGGTGGAGCGTATGGTCCATCCAGGTGGCAGCCGGCTGGGCGAGTGGCCACGCATGTGCGCCTGCATGGAGGCCAGGCTAGGGCAGCCAGCCCTGCACAGAGGGCAGCGATAAGGAGCAGCCCCATGTGTCCTCAGGTGCTTGGTCATGGCAGAGAAATCCCGAGAGCGCTGAGGACAGAGGCTACAGGAGAAGGGCTTCTCTCCTACAGGTGGAGGAGAAAGCCAGAAAAGGAAGAAATGGGCGAAGGCTGTCCAAGCTAGGGGTGCGTCGAGCAATAGGGCAAGGGAGGAGCCGGCAGGCCGGCAATGGAAACGAAAAAGATAAATTCACACTGGGCAGGATGCCCCTACCTGTGTGGACTCGGTAATGTGTCTCCATCTGATGCTTGAGTGAAAACCGCTTTCCACAGACAGAGCAAGAATAGGGCCGAGAGCGAGCAGGAGAGGGTAAAGGAGGGTGTTGGTGAGATGGGCAGTTCAGTGTGCGCTCATGACTTCAGCCCACCAGGGCCTGGGAATGAGGCTAGTTAGGAGGGAACCTGGTGGGGAAAGGGGACCAGGGCACCCACGAAGACTCTCTTCAGAGCCCTTGTGGCTTGAGATACCTCGCATGACCTCCTCTGAGCTCATCATCCTAGTTACTCCCGCCATCTCAGGCCTCTCTCCGGGTGCTTTATGCTTGTGTGACATCTCCTGTTCTCTCCCATTACTTTTAAAATCCTTCTCTGGTTTCTGTTTCTCTCCAGGACTCCCACGTCCTCTCTCAGAACCCCTTATGAAGTCTTCTGATTGCTGGTGCCTCTTCAGTCCTGGATCCAGCTCATCTTCATTCTTGCTCCTTTGAGCTCTCTTACATGCCTCTTCCAAGGCCTGTACCCCCAAGGCTCTGGCTGCCTCTTCAAGGTTCCCCAGCTCCCCAGGCTGTAGCTCTACACTCTCTCCATAGACAAAGGTCAGAAGCTGAGCAAAGGTGGAAGGGCTTATGTCTTCGACCAGAGCCCACCGGCCCCTGCAGCCCAGCCTTGGGCTTGCACCTGCCAGCACTAGGCTGTGCGCTGGGAACTCCAGGCCCCCTACTGTGATCAGGGTGTCACACAGTGCTGGCCGGAGCCTAGCCGCTAACTGTACCAACCTATCCGAGCCATATGGGCTGATTAGTCTTGTGGGGGTCTGGGGCATTGTTCCTGGCTAATCTACCAATTTCACAGGCTCTGAGAGGAAAGCCACAATGGGGGGTCCATGGTAGAAGTGGGGGAGAAACCGCATACTCTCTGGCCTGTGGAGGGGAAGGGAGAGAGAGTGAGTGTCTGGGCTCAGAATGGTGCTGTCTGTCCTGAATCAAATAAACTAAGCCAAAGGCCAGTTGTGGGGATGCCACACTGGGAGGATGCACGCTGGGCCAGGCAGTTAGCAGAGGTATCACATAGTGGGTTTAGGGCTGGTATAGTTAACACACACCCAGCTTAAAGAAGGTTTGGCTTCCCCAGCCTCTTTTGCAGGGAAAGCCTCTGAACTTTTCCACACTTTGCATCAAATCTGGCATTTATGAATGGAGGAAGATGTGACCTCATGAGAAAGCTCAGAAAGCTTTTGGGTCCTCCCCCAACATGAGCCCAGAAAGCCAGAGAAGGCATCAAGACAGCTCACATGGCAGGACAGCAGACTCTAGGGCGTCACACAATTGTCTCTGCAAGACTGAAGCTTCTAGAACACACCCTCTGAGAGGGATTAGAAAAGAGCAGAGCTCGCCATCCAAGGAGTTAGGGAGTCACACAAGAGTTTTAGAGAAGGCTTTGATGCCTAAGGAAGTGAAAGAAAGGAAAAGAGACCAGAGACGGGAAAGCTCTTTCCTCTCACAATGAGGATAAAGAATGGTTGAGTTATGTTTTTCATAAGCCAAAAGACTAAAACTCACAAAGTGCCCAACAAATCAAGAGTTTAATCACATATTAAAACCATCATGACAGCCCGGCGTGGTGACGCACACCTTTAATCCCAGCACTCGGGAGGCAGAGGCAGGCGGATTTCTGAGTTCGAGGCCAGCCTGGTCTACAGAGTGAGTTCCAGGACAGCCAGGGCTATACAGAGAAACCCTGTTTCAAAAAACCAAAAAAAAAAAAAAAAAAAAAAAAAACCATCATGGCACAGGCCACCCAGAATACTGGAGCCTGAGACAGAGAGAGAGAGAGCCGGAGTGTCTTAGCATCCTGCAGGCCGAGCTCTGTGCAGACCCTCCATGAGTAGGCAGCATGGTGGGGGGGGAGGGGAATGAGGAACTACTTGGACACCTTGGGGTGAGGGATGCAGGTTGGCAGGGAGTAGAAAGAAAGAAGGTTGGAATGGAGGAAAACCACATCTGGGGAGAGAGATGGTAACTCACCTCTGTAGCTGCCTCCTAGCACCGCATGCTCTCTACTGCTCCTGGGGCTCCTGCCCACCTACCCCCAGTTAGCTCCACCCCTGTCCTCAGTCATCCCAAGTATCAGTCTGCCACAGTCCCCTAGAGGGGTGTGGCTTTACTGTCTCTGCTTAAGACTTATAAAAGAGGCTACAGATCTACTTTTAACATCCCAGACTGCCTTGCCTCCTCAGTCTAAGTCACTTGTGAATTCTGTACAGTCAGAGATGTGAACCTGTGGTGACAGGGACTTTGGGATAGTCAGAGTAGAAGCCTCATCTCTGCCATTTACTAGTTGAGTCACCACGGGCACGTCATCCCTCCCTCAGTCACCTCATGCATCAAGTGTCATGGTCTCCTTGAGGTGAGGGTGAAGATGAGGTGCCATGCATGAAGAAGCGGTCTGTGAGCAACACAGCATTCAGCCGCTATTAGTTCTACATCCTAGAGGGGGCCATAGCGAGGAGTAGCTGGGAAAGCACTTCTGATACCTCAGAAGTGTTAGCATAGAAACACACTATGAGAAGCAGCAGGGAGAGGAAAAGCCAGGCTCTTCCTTTCCCCTGGCTTAGTTCATCAGGCCTCCCTTACTCTATGAGACTGACCCTTGTCCTCTGGACCACAGCAAAGACTAGGTGTGTGTGACTCAGATCCTCCCAGCAGACTCTGAGGGGGGCAACCCCAGGAAGCCTGTGGTGGTCTTCGAAGACAAAAATCTCCTTTTCCTGGGCTGATGACAAATGACATTTCTCTGAAATCAAAACCAGGGGTTTCTTTCATTTTCTGCTCAAGGGGTCAAGGTCTCTGGAGATTTCCACCTCTTTTGACACCTTTAGCCCCCCCCCCACCCCCCTCCCTGTATGTCTTCTTCCTGGGTAGCTCAGGCTGCTCTTGAAATCTCTATCATCCTGTCTCAGCCAGTGCCACCACGCCCAGCTTTGGTAGCTTTAAATTGAGGAAGGGATTAAAAAAGGCCTTTGAGACTCAAGTTTGTTGTTTCCTTTTAATTTATTTTACTTATGTTTTATTTTTTACCATTCTATCAATCTGATTCTAAGCTGCTCTTCTCATTCATGGCAGGTGTCTAATCTGTCATACATATGGAGTAAATAAGAAGAGGAGAGACAGGCCAGACATTGGCTAGGCTACTGTGGTGCCAGAATGAGCTGAGTCCCCAGAGGTTTCTCCCTAGCTTCTGGCCCCTCCTCCAGCCAATAACTGATAGTCAGATCTGCTTTTCTCCCTTGGCTCCAGGACTCCAAGGTGTTCAGTCCAGCCTTCTACTCTATCTCTTCAGACCTAGGATGCCTGCCCTCTGATTCTAGCTTGGGTGCAGGCAGGTGGTGATCAGACAGGGTGTGTCGGTGGGTGAGGCTGGTGAAGGGTTAATAGGGTGGAGATAGGGGAAGATGAGTCAGAGCGAAAGGGAAAATGCAAATGGAACCCTGTGTTCATCTGCTCCTCTGAACATTAAATATTTTCCACTTCTGAGCTTTCTAATTCCTAACATCATGCACAAGGGATCATACTAGATACTGCTATGTAAAAGGCATACTAAATACAAGTCCTTCTGATGTGCAAACAAATACAAACCTTCCTTCAACACAAAAACAGTCTCTAAAAACAAGAAATGGGGCAAAGTTATAGCGGGAAAGGCACTGGGGTCTGACAGCAGCCGCATCGCCCAATGGAAGAAGCCCCTCCCTTCTGCCAGTGACTCAGCTGCCCCATTAGTATGCTTCACCTACTGATGACCAAGAAGTAGGGACCACTCAAAGATAGTCTGTGGGGACTGACAGTAGGCTTTCAGAGCACTGAGAAAAGAGCCAGGGGGTTCCCCACTGAGTAAACAAAAGGCCCTGAAGAATAGGAAACCCCATCTTGCCTCCCACTTCCCACTTGGTGTCTTCCCACAATAAGGTTATCCCTTACACACACACAGAGAGAGAGAGAGAGAGAGAGAGAGAGAGAGAGAGAGCAAGAGACAGAGAGCCCTTAGAGGTATTTTCAGGGCTCTTTGCACCTAAGCGCTTATGCTGGAGACACTGGGGACCTCTTCTTACAGCCATGGGAGAGCAATCACAAACACTTGGCATTAAGCATTGACAAGAGAAACAGATCCAACAGCGAGCACTTTGACTTGCAAGAGTAGAGACAGGATCACAGACCCTGCAGTTGCCTTTATCCCTCAGACATTTAGCCACATCCCCCTGCTGCTCTCCTGCTGGCTCACTGGGTCGGAGTTAGGAAGCCCTGCTGTGCTATGGCCTTGCAGACCCTCCCCCTGTGCAACTGCCAGATAAGGTCATGATTCCATCTAATACCTGGCTCCATGTAATGCCAGGAGTCACACAGACCGTGCTACACTAAATCACATGGAATGGAGACTCCTGGTTCCTTATACAAACCTAGACAAGTCTGATCCTCTTAGATGCCTTTCCTTCGGGATCCCCATTATGCGGTACATAAAGGCTATCTCTAAGAAAGAACCTCTCAGCACTCAGGAGGCAGAGGCAGGCAGATTTCTGAGTTCGAGGCCAGCCTGGTCTACAAAGTGAGTTCCAGGACAGCCAGGGCTATACAGAGAAACCCTGTCTCAAAAAAAAAAAAACAAGGGGGCTGGTGAGATGGCTCAGCGGGTAAGAGCACCCGACTGCTCTTCCGACGGTGATAAGTTCAAATCCCAGCAACCACATGGTGGCTCACAACCATCCGTAACAAGATCTGGCTCCCTCTTCTGGAGTGTCTGAGGACAGCTACAGTGTACTTACATATAATAAAAAAAAATAAATCTTTAAAAAAAAAAACAAAAAAAAAAAAAAAGAAAGAACATCTCTAGGATTTTAAAAGAAGGCTCTCCCTTCAACACCCTCAACATCCTAGTGTGATGCTACACCTCCCATAATGCTCTCCCACTGCAAGCCCCAATCATAACCCCAGGGTAGCAAGTTCAGTATCCTATTATGAAAGGTAATTTCAAGTTCAATCCTTTCCCAAACTAATTAACCTGCTGCATCTGGCCTCTGACATACTGAACCTGACATACTGTTCTTGTATCTTGTGTATGACATACTGTTCCTATCTCTGAGAAAAGTGGCACTTGTGGGCAATCGTAGCACTCAGGAGGCTAAGGCAGGAGGATTGTGAGTTTGAACAACATATTGAGACCCTGTCTGAAACAACACAATTGTCCCTATTTCCTGCTTCCCAGGATCATGCAGAGAGCATCATCTCCCTAGCTAGTAGAGTCTAGAGCTCACAGATTAGGGCACACCCTGTGTCCAGGCAGAAGCTAAAGTACATAGATTTGGACATATGATCGGAAGAGAAATACGTGGGGAAAGGAGAGATGATCACCATACCATTTTGTTGTTAGTTTGTCTTTGTTCTTTGAGATAGTGTCTATAGCCCAGGCTGACCTCGAACTCATGGAACTCCTCCTGCCGTAGCATTCCAAATGCTAGGGGTTCTAGGAATGAGCCATCATACCCAGCTTTTCTGTTCTCTTTAATACCTGTATTACCTGTATTACTGAGTCAAACTTGAGGTCTGACATTTTATTCCTGCCAGTAGGATTGACAAATGAAGCAATAAGGAACATGTGTGAGGTACTCAGAGCACACAGCCCAGTGTAAAACCAAAGCTTAGATTGGAATGCAAAACCCAGCTTAATATAACAAGGTAACGAGTACTAATTCTATGTAAATATTAAACTCAGACCTATCACAGCATGCCAGGGGTAGTTGCCTTATGAAAATCCTCTCCTTTCATCTTCCCTCACCCTTTTCAGTTTTGAGGTAGAATTTCACTGTCTATCAGACTGCCCGGGCTGGTCTTCCGTCAATCCTCCTACCTCAGGCTCCCAAGAGCTCGGATTATAGGTATGAACCACTACATCTCCCTTTGTCCCAGGGGTTTTAAATACTGAGTCCATTCCCCAAGCCAAGCTGAACAGAATTCAACTTAGAAAAAAAATCTGTTAGAACAAAAACCTTCTGCTCACAGTCATCTATAAGATGGAACACAGGGCCCACAATGGAGAAGCTAGAGATAGAACCCCAGGAGCTGAAGGGCTCTGCAACCCTAGAGGAGGAACAACAATATCAACTAACCAGAACCCCCAGAACTCGTGTCTCTAGCTCCACATGTAGCAGAAGATGGCCTAGTCGGCCATCATTGGGAGAAGAGGCCCCTTGGTATTGCAATCTTTATATACCCCAATACAGGGGAACGCCAGGGCCAAGAAGTGGGAGTGGGTGGGCAGGGGAGCAGGGCGGGGAGAGGGGGGAGGGAACTTTTGGGATAGCATTTGAAATGTAAATTAAGAAAATATCTAATAAAAAAATATTGAAAAAAAAAAAAGAACAAAAATCTTCCCAACAACACATTTTCTCCAAATGAAGGTCCACACACTCCCCACAGTATTTACAAGTGTAAATTATCCAATAATCCAAATCTGAGAGGAATTTTTGAACTGTTCACTGGAGACAAGTACATCCCACGCATACCAGAGCAGAGACACCTCTAGTGAATTCATTTCTTCCCTTAAACCAGCACATGTAAATAAATAATAAAAGAAAAAAAATACTGCCACTTGGCTTAACCCAAGAACAAAATATAGTCAATGCCTGACGGGGATGAACGGGATCATAAAGACCCTGTGATAGTTCAGTCGTCAGAAACCGTAGGCACCAACTCATCTTCACAATCTCGTTTTCATGCCAGGCGTGGTGGCACACGCCTTTAATCCCAGCACTCGGGAGGCAGAGGCAGGCGGATTTCTGAGTTCGAGGCCAGCCTGGTCTACAAAGTGAGTTCCAGGACAGCCAGGGCTACACAGAGAAACCCTGTCTCGAAAAACCAAAAAAAAAAAAAAAAAAAAAAATTCCGTTTTCAGTCTTATTATGGGGCTGAACTCTCTCCAAATCCTCAACTACTTTGTGAGGGCTGCTTCCAGATGAGTGCTAAATATCAGTATTTACCTACACCCAAGCAGAGAGTCCCACTTTGGCTTCCTTGGGCTGAAGAAGTGCCCACTTGGGTGCTGAGAGAACTGCACCACATACACACACTCATTTACACATGTGCATACACAAACATACATACGCGTAAACTTTCACATACACTTACACATACATACACACAGATATCCACACTTAGACTATATTCTGGGAATCCAGAGTCCAGAGTTTGCTGAGCCCATACCCTAGGTCCAGATGGACCTCGACTGTGCACCCATGAGAGTGGACTATCTGTAAACATATATACACACTTGAGGTCCTGTATTGACTCAGGATGGATGTGCAGGTCAGTATATGAGACCTACAGCAAGCATGGGGGAAAATGGGTAATTTGTGGTCTCACTCAGAATCCGTACACAGTATGGAATAAAGTCTGCTCTATTCCAGTGGTTCTTAACCTCTCAGGACCTCATCGTCCAGACACAGGAGCAGCCCCCCACTTTTTTTACATTGATCATTTCAGACATGCATACCATTTCATATATGAACAAGTAACAAAGTGAATCCCGCAGGATGCAGTGAAGCCCGTGCCTATTCTTGTCATCTTTGCAATCCCTGTAGCCCTCTTCCCACTAAACACACACACATGTACACACATTTCCTGGTGATTTTCATGAGCAAACAGACCGTGGAAGCCCAATCATGGCTCTGTTTTCTGATACATTCTGGACGTATCCCTAGGTACCCCCAAAGATCTTAATACTATGAGACAGCCAAGTGAAATTAGGTATCAACACACTGCCCCACAAGTTACAACAACAACAGAATCAGTATCCCAGGGATGGAATGCAGGCTTCTAATTCCATCACCAGAAGCTGAGGCAGGAAGATCACAAGACTGGGGACAGACTAGAAGTACATAGCAAGCCCCCGTCTCAACCAAAACTAACAACGTGATCACAGTGAAGACGGTTCCCTAAAGCACAGAGGATCTCACACAGCTCTCTCCACAGGCCAGCACAACCGGTATGCCTACTCTATATTTATAGGTCAAGAGCACGGGAAGGTTTGGGCACCCTCGAATTTTGAAAAGCCACAGATCCAATCGGGGAAGTTATCAGTTCCTATTGGGCAATAGGTTTGGCTGGGATTTAGAGGCTTTCCCTCTAGAACCTCCAGAGACCCACTGGGCCAACATCCTGATCACATTGTCCACTCTGGGTCCAATGCCGAGGCATTTCAACCTCAAGTCGGGAAAACCACCACCTACGAGCCTGGGAAAACCACCACCTACGAGGCCTGGGAAAACGGATACTGATAGTTTCCCAGTGTGCTTCCAACCTCATGAACATTCACTTTAGCCCAAGCTGGGTCCAAAGACCCCAGAAAACTCGTCTCCACGTGCACACCAGGGAACCACAAGCCTCTCCCTCCAGCTGCCAGAGCCGGGCAGTGCTGGTGGCTTTTCCCATCTCCGCATAAGCTGGTCATCGGGATCATAACAAAAGTCGGAAGGCATGCTGCCACTCCTGACCAACCTGGGCCTCAAAATGACCAAGAGCCACACAACCTAAAGCCATTAACTCTATCTTCTGATCCTCAACAATGTCCCTCGAGGACACCCACACCTCAGCCCTAGCATTCTCTGGGCTGGGCCCAATATCAAAGAAAAGGAAGAAAAGCCGTAGCACTCACCAGTTTGGTCTCCTCCCACATCAACTTCAACCACTTTAAGGACAGCTCAGGCCGGAGTGGCCGTTACAAAGTGGGGATCGATGCAAGCCCAGGAGCTCGAGGCCAGCGCATGCACAGCCTTGCTGTGCGTGATCCTAAGGTGGACACTGATTGGCTGCAGCTCTGGCCTTGCTCTTTTCTTATTGGTTCCTGTTGGGTGCTGACCAGCCAGGGAAGTAGCTGGCTTCTCCTTGCAGCTGATTGGCTGTGGAACTCGGGCCCTGAGTCTGATTGGCCTGGAGGTGTGTAAGCGGCAAGGCGTGAAGCTGAGATGCGATGTTGCTATGTAGCCAGCCAACAGTGTTGATTGGCTACAGATTTTACCCTTTTATGCCTACTCTGACCTTTCTGTCACCCTTAAAGACCATGAAGACTTCTTCAACATGAACTTAAGAAAACTACCATCATTCCTGTTTAAGCCCGGCTATTTGAGCACCTCCAATCTGAAAATTCAAGCTTTCTTCTTAACCCCCTACAATATGTGGAAAATAAAAATCTATTGAGAAGACGTAACTTACCTAACACAAGGAGTTTGCATCTTGGTGAGTGCAAAGTCCAAATAAAGCCAGACATAAACAATGGAGAAAGTTTTATTTTCTGCAGCAGACGAGGAGAGCATGGAAATAATTTCTAAGAGAGTGTTCTCCATCAAAAGAAGGATAAGATCCCAGCACTCGGGAGGCAGAGGCAGGCGGATTTCTACGTTGGAGGCCAGCCTGGTCTACAAAGTGAGTTCCAGGACAGCCAGGGCTATACAGAGAAACCCTGTCTCTCGAAACCCTCCCCCCCAAAAAAAACCAGCAAAAAGAAGGATAAGGAATTTATTAGAGAGACTACACATAATTATTTGGAAAGGGTGTATTACTAGACGTGCCCAGTTTGTGCCATAATTTTTTTTTTCGAGACAGGGTTTCTCTGTATAGCCCTGGCTGTCCTGGAACTCACTTTGTAGACCAGGCTTGCCACGAACTCAGAAATCCGCCTGCCTCTGCCTCTGCCTCCCGAGTGCTGGGATTAAAGGCGTGCGCCACCACGCCCGGCTTGTGCCATAAATTTTTATCTGAAAATAAATAAAGGGTCCAAAAAAGAAAGACTTATTTTTACTTTGGAGGCAGATCTCTGAGTCTGATATATAGCAAGTGCTGGACCATCCAGGGCTACATGAGACACACTCTCTCTCTCTCTCTCTCTCTCTCCCTCCCTCCCTTTCTCCTTCCCTCCCTCCCTCCTTCCCTCGGTCCCCCCCTCTCTCAGAGTGAGAAGGTGCAGATGTTAGATCCACTGGTGCGTTAGCCCTCACCAGCACATTAGGCCCTTCGAGGTATCTGCTTTGTCTAATCTCTAACAAAGTGAAGAGAGTAGGAAGAGAACGTGGGGGCCACCACACTAAATTGGAAGGGCCTCAAAAGTCAGCCCAGAGGCAGGTACTTCTCCTAAACAACTACGGATTGGATGTATGACTTGCCTGCCTCACCCTCACCAGAAAGTATTCCAGCAGGGAGGACGCCAGCCCAGCCATGGGTGTGGGTAGCGGTGCCTTGACCCATCATGATTGTCCGGTTTGGATAAACACTTCTATTGAATAAAGCACTTAATAATTCTCCATGACTTGACGGCCTGCTGAGCCAGAAGCCACCGAGTAACACTGCAGCGCCCAAGATAAAGTAGTCCCTGGATCTCAGCCAGGGAGGCACCTTGCACAAACCAATTCTGGTCCCAGCCTGCGGTGGCATCGCTCATTGGCTGGCCCTGAGCCACAACCAATGAGTCACGAGGGCGCTCTCAAAGAGGCAGGCCTTGATCTGCCGCTGCCGCTTCTGATTGGCCGCAAGGCTGCACTTGCTGTTGATTGATCAGAGAGCCAGCTTTTCTAGGCTAGGCACAGGCCAACGGAAGAGATGCAGGGAGGAGACAGGAATGAGCAGTAGGAGTATCCTTAAAAAAATAAAATAAAATAAAAAATAAAATAAAATAAAAAGCAGCACACGATCCTAGCTCAGTACCCACAAATGTAAATAGCCCTCCAAGGGTTGAAAGGAAGCATTTATAGCATTAGCAGCGGCTGATTCAGCCCTTTCCCCGGATCGCGTTGTGTACGCCGACCTGAGCAGAGGATCAAGCCTATTATCAGTAAACCTCTGAAGGTTAGAGAGGTGAAACCCACTGTCTCAAATCTCACAAGTTCAGAAGCTGTTCTCATAAGAGTTCGGCCTCTGAGCTACATCGGGTTGAATAGAGAAAGATGGGAGTTAGACTGTAATCCCAGAACTTGGGAAACTAAGTAGGAGAATCTTTAGGTTGAGGCCACTCTGAGCTGCAGATTCCAGATCCTGTCCGAGAGAAAAAGAGAGACAAATTAACAAAACACTACTTTATGATTGAACACAGTAGATCTTGTAGATGTGGAATCAGGTCTGTACTTGATCTTAGCCAAAAGACCAAGAAGCGATTGGAATAAGGTCTGATTTGCCTTATCTACAAATGGGGGTTTGTGGTTTTGGTTTTTTTTTTTTTTTTTTTTTTTTTTTTTTTTTTTTTTTTTTTTTTTTTTTTTTTTTTTTTTTTTTTTTTTTTTTTTTTTTTTTTTTTTTTTTTTTTTTTTTTTTTTTTTTTTTTTTTTTTTTTTT
>LR749657.1:914677-938124 GCA_902729485.2 Mus minutoides
TGGATATGTTGATCATTCCCTAACTCCTTCTGAATTGCTCACGTTCATCCAGCATCTCGACCTGGCATACCCTGTTCCAACCCTAAACTTTCCAGCACAGGGGCTGGGCTGCCCTTCCCCCAGAGGCTCTTCCCTATATAATCCAGACATTCTGGTCTGTGTCTTGTTCTCCTTCTTTCTCCTTCCCCTCCCCAACTCCACCCCATCCCCCTGGCCTCTGTCCTTGGGGACAGTAAATTCACCCAAGAGCAGCTTCCCAGTAAACCTGCATTTAATATACTGTGGCCTGAATTGGCTCCTTTCACCAGTGGAGAGATAATTTATCACCCACCACCCCTCCCTCCCACCCCTACTCCAGCCTCCTAGGAGAATGTCAGGGTGGCCTTGCTCTTCCAACCTCTTCCCTTGAGACAAGGTCTCTCACAGCTCCTGGAGCTAGGTTCCCAGCTGGACAGTCCCAATGATCCTACTATACCCACCCCATAGTAGCTAGGTTGTAGGCACAACATACCACCACTGGCTTTTTTTACAAGGACTCAGGAGATTTGAACTCAGGTCCTCCTGATTGTACTATATACACTCTTCCCCTCTGAGCATATCTCCCTAGTCCCAGGGTTAGGCTTTTTAGTATTTTAGGCTTGGATCTAGTCCTGAAGAATTGGCATAATCAGATCCTGTCTCAGAAAGAGAGAGAAAGAGATTTATTTCTCTCAGGATGCTTAAGGATGAGGACAGGAAGCCAGCGGTGGTGGCACACACCTTTAACCCCAGCACTCGGGAAGCAGAGGCAGGTGGATTTCTGAGTTCGAGGCCAGCCTGGTCTACAGAGTGAGTTCCAGGACAGCCAGGGCTACACAGAGAAAAACAAACAAAACAAAACAAAAAAAGGATGAGAACAGGAAGGTCTCCATCTGGTGGCACTATTGAGGTGTAATGGGATCATAAAAATACTCACTTCATTAGTGAATTAATCTGTTGATGAATTCATGGATGAACTGGATGAGCTGGCTATGAGGTGCTGAGTCCTGGCTATGGGAAGTGGGTCTCTGGGGGTTATGCCTCTGAAGGGTGCTATCTTGTGGGTTCTCTGCTTTTAGCTGATCATACTCAGGTTGTCAGACTTTCATGGTGTGATGCTTTGAATAAGAAGTGCCCCTCATAGGCTCAGGCCTTTGGATGTTTACCCTCATTTGGTGGCGTTGTTCAGAGGAAGTCACAGGGAGGTACAGTTTTGCTGAAGGAAAGACACCATTGGGGGCAGGTTTTGAGAATTTAAAGTCTCCCCCTCGGATTTCCAGCTAGAGATGTGATGTCTCAGCTTCTGGCTCTGGCCAACATGAATACCATACCTCTCTCCATGAGAGATAATTATCCCTTGAAACCAAGAGCCCAAATAAACATTTTCTTCTATACACTGCCTTGGCCATAGTGCTTGGCCACAGCAACAGAAAAGTCACTTACACATGCAGCAAGTATGTATAATGACTGCCCACTGAGATACCTTACTGGCCCACATGTCTCCTGTTTTCCTATTGCTGAGGGTCCAGCTTAGGGCTTTGTGTATGCTAGGCAAGTGCACCACCAATGGCCCAGCATCTGCCACCTCACTCCCACTTTTTAAATGAGAGACAGGGTGTGATTCTGTAGCCCAAGCTGGTTTCAAACGAGACCACCTGTCTTAGCCTCAAGTGCTGGGATAACGATACCTGGCTTTGAAAGTAAGTTTTATAAAGAGAGAGACAGGTCTGGTTTGTATTCTCTTGGGTCCTCAAAGCCTAGAACAGTGTTTGTCTGCTTCTCCCTCTGTGTCGCTCTGGCTATCTGAGAATTCACTATGTAGACCTAGTTGGTCTTACACTCACAGAGATCCACCTGTCTCTAAAGTTATGCATCACATGCCCCCACTATTCCTTTTTTTTTTTTTAAGATTAATTTTATTTATTATATGTAAGTACACTGTAGCTGTCTTCAGACACTCCAGAAGAGGGCACCAGATCTCGTTACGGATGGTTGTGAGCCACCATGTGGATGCTGGGATTTGAACTTATCACCTTCGGAAGAGGAGTCGGGTGCTCTTACCCACTGAGCCATCTCACCAGCCCCCCCCCCCTTTTTTTTTTTAAAATGGGATCTTCTTGTCTCTATGTAGCCCAAGGTGGCCCCAAACTCCCTATATAGCACAGACTGGTGTTGACCTCCTGACCCTCCCACCTCAGTCTCTGGATCCTGCATTAAAGGGATGTGCCACCTAACCTAGCCAGTCTCCACTTTCCAACTCTCCTTGTGAATAGGTATTTGTGCAGACTTCTAAGTGACTATTCAGGTTCACCGCAGAGGACCTGGTTGAGTAAAGGGATGTGATTTTTACATTTGAATGAAAACAACCACCACCATCAAACTTACTTTCACAGGTGAAATAGCCGAGCAGGCGTGGTGGCGCACGCCTTTAATCCCAGCACTCGGGAGGCAGAGGCAGGCGGATTTCTGAGTTTGAGGCCAGCCTGGTCTACAAAGTGAGTTCCAGGACAGCCAGGGCTACACAGAGAAACCCTGTCTCGGAAAAAAAAAAAAAAAAAGAAAGAAACGGTTTGTGCCCTGCTTGGCAGCTATGTGGCATGACATTATTCTCTCTCTTCTATGAGTTCCCATGATATGCTCAGAGGCAGGAAAGAGAGATAAGCATGGGGAAGTGGAAAGGGACCCAGCCACACGGGCCCCTCCATATTGGGTGAGGGATTAGAACATGTGCTGAGGGAGCCAAAGCTGGTTAGAGGTGGAAGAGAAGGTTGGATGGAGGATTGCAGGACACAGACACCGGGTGGCTATCTGTCCTTCCTAAGATCCTTGTTTTGACCTGGCCCTCGCTTCTCTGTTCCCCTTTTACCCACAGGCACCAGTTTCTGGGCAAGGGGCCAGGAAGGAGAAACCTGTCGTGCCAGCCCAGGCTGTCTCCATCAAACTGCATTGCTGTCCACCCTGCTGAGCCACTCAGCAGGTATGTGGACAAGGGGAACCAAAGAGGTTGGTGGCACAACCCTGGACAGATACAGGGGTCTGCCTGTGCCCCTCCTCCAGAGCTACCCTAAAGCACCTATCTACAGCAAGGCCTGGCTTGTCTGAACTGCTTAGGGCAAGCTCAGAAATGCTTGGCAGAATAATTCTTCCCTCCATGTACATTTAGCACAACCAGCAAAGATACATTAAAAAAAAAAAAAAGTCGGGCATGGTGGCGCATGCCTTTAATCCCAGCACTCGGGAGGCAGAGGCAGGCGGATTTCTGAGTTCGAGGCCAGCCTGGTCTACAGAGTGAGTTCCAGGACAGCCAGGGCTATACAGAGAAACCCTGTCTGGGGGGGGGGGGGGACTCCTTAAAATGTAAATGTCTGGCAGTGGACAGATGGCTCAGTGTGTATGAGACGTGTTGCTCAATCTTAAGGACCTAAGTTCAGATCCCCAGCACCCATACAAAAGCTTTCGTTAAAAAAAAAAAATTTCTTCTTGAAAGTGTTGGGCTAGAGAGTCAGCTCAGCTCATCAGTTAGGAGCACTGATTGCTCTTCCAGAGGTCCTGAGTTCAATTTCCAGAAGCCACATGGTGGCTCACAACCTTTGTATTGGGATCTGATGCCCTCTTCTGGTGTGTTTGAAGATAGCAACAGTGTACTCACATACATAAAATAAATAAATCTTTTTTTTTTTTTAAGTGGAAATGTCAAAATATCTAAGGAATGAAGATCCACAGGATGCCATCTCCTGGCTTCTTGGTTTTCCTGCACTGGACGGGGCAGGTCTCTTCCTTGGTAACAAAGCAGAAATGAAGAAGATTGGCTGAACAGCATGCAGGTGAGTCTCAACTCTCCATCCTTTCCTGAACTCTCAAGTTGTGGGAAAACATGTATCAATGCCCATTTATCAGAAAGAAAAGTCTTGTAGTCCATTATTTTCTTTGCTTTTGTATTGTTTTGAGATAGAGCCTCATGTAGCCCAGGCTGGCCTCTAACTGACTGAAAACCTTAACTCCTGGTCTTTCATCCTCCACCCTCTGAGCACTGGGATCATAGCCACGGCTTGCAGCTACTTTCTGCATTCCATCTGGTAACGGTGGGTTGAAAGAAATCCATGATTCACAATAAAAAGGTCTGCAAGGGGCTGGATAGATGGCTCAGTAGTTATAAGCACTGGCTGCTCTCTCAGAGGACCTGGGTTTGGTTCTTAGCACCCACATGGTAGTTCACAACCATCTGTAACTCCAGTTACAGGAGACCTGACACCTTTTTCTGACCTCCAAGAGCACTGCATGTATGTACACAGACATACATGCAAGCAAAGCAGCCACACTCATAATATAAATCATCTAAAATAATAGTAAAAACAATCTGGTGGTTGTGCCCCATGCCTCTAATCCCAGCACTTAAGGAAGCAGAGGCTGGCAGATCTCTGAGTCTACAGAGTGAGTTCCAGGACAGCAATAGCTACACAGAAAAACCCTGTCTCGACAAAACCAAAAAAAAAAAAAAAAAAAAAAAAAAGAAAGAACCTGAGTTCAGATCTCATTTTAAAACATCAGTAACTCCAGTACTGGATGGAGAAGAGAGGGTGGGCAGGCCTTACTGGCCAGCCAAGCTAGCCTGGGGGAAAACTGTTGGGCGCCAGGGTCAGCTAGATGCTATCCAGCTAGATGCTATCTTAAGGGAAGAGGGGGAAGAGAAGGGAAAGACACTCCTTGGGCCTTTGAGCATGTGTACGTGTGTGTACGTGTGTGTGTGTGTGTGTGTGTGTGTGTGTGTGTGTGTGTGTGTGTATACACACAGAGCCTTTAGTACACACACACACACACACACAAAGAAACAAAGAGAAAATTTCAAAACCATTCTGGAAACCTAGACTGCATTCCTGCGTCCAGACATGCCTGTAGCCAACCATTTTGAACCAATGGCACGTGCCAGTAACCCCACGTGAGGCCTCACCAATGTCAGCTGGATGTCGGCCACTCCCTTCCTCCCTTCCTCTTACTCTCTCACCCTTGTCCCCAAGAGAAAACACACTCAGGCTGGGTGGAATGCGGCAGACCTGGAACACCAGCATTCCAGAGGTGCTGACGGGAAGGGGAGGAGTTTGTGGGTCACACCTGTAACCTCTCAGTGGGGAGGCTTCTGCGGTGGGATCACCCTGGCTTCAAGGCTAGCCAGGAATTATATATGTACACGTATATGTACAAAAACACATCACACACACACATTCCAGAGACAGTTTGGGCTTCAGAGTAAGACCTCATCTCAAATGGAACAGGACAAACTCCTCCGCTCATTCAGCCAGCCAGTGTTTATTGGATACCCAGCCCAAGCTCAACACATGTTGGGGTGCTGATGGGGACCCCCACAATGACCAGGGCAGAACGTGTCACCCTCCTCTTTTAGCAGTCTAGGCATATAGGAACTTAAACTACTGAGCAGCAGTAGTTACACCTGCAAGGAGTTCTGGAAGCCACAGAGAGCGACAGGATGGGTTGTTTAGGAGCAGCGAAGGGCCTCTCAGGACAGGATATGCTGTTGTCCGCAGATCAGCCAAGTGAGGCAGGGTCAAGAGGGTCCGGGCACACAAATCCAGGGCCAGGGCCACAGGGAGAGCCCTGGGCAGCTCCTACATCTAGAAAGGGGCGTTGGGATCGCAAGAAGGGAAAATGGAGGGAGGTGGATGGGATGGGTTGCGGCTGAGGTACACGGAGGTAGGGTGGGGAGGAGGTTTAGGCTGTCCGAGCGCGCGCGCAGCAGCGAGGCAGGAGCATCGGGCCGAGGTGCATCTGTGGCCTCTCCTTCCTTCTCAGAGAGTGGTGTAGAAATACATGGCTATCAGCATCACAGGGAGCTGGGTGGGCAAAGGAGAGGATTGGGCACTGTAGCCCAAACACACGTCTCCCCGCAAGCCCACAGCCACACCCCTGGACACCCACAGCTCCCTCCCCCCACAGCCCACAGGTGTCCCATTTCTCACGGTCCACATCAAGATGGCAAAGCCAAACCACGATATGCCCCACGTGTAGCTGTCAATGGCATGGCCGATGTGCTCGAAGCAACCCTGGAGAGAGGGACAAGCAGCTAGCGGGCTTGTGAAAATGCTGGTGGGTGATGCAAAGTCACCATGTGCCCCGGGAGACATAACTGCTCTTCCCTTTGCCTTGGTTTTCCCATCTTTGCAGTGGGAATTTTGGCCATGTCTGCCTTCTGGGACCCTTAGCCAGGAAAGTGCTGTTGACCACCCCACCCCACCTCACCTCCAGCCCCAGCCCCAGAGGCAGCAGGTGCCATTCTGCATTCTAATGTTCTGTGGGCAGCAGTCCATCTGCTTCTGATGAATCCTGCTCAGCAGAGGCCAGGATGAGCCAGAGCAGAGCCCGACATCAGGGTCACTTTCCTGGAACCCGTTCCAGCCATGAAGCAAAGGTCCAGGGCATGGGACCCTGTCAGATGCACTCAAGCCTGGAACTAGCTCTGCCCTTTGTAGAACACAGACATGATTCTGGTTCTCTGCACCCCAGCTTTACAATCTGCTGAGTCCTTGGTGATGGGATGCCCTGGGACGCCTCCCCTCCAAGCCTGATCTAACAACCTGACTTGTAGTCACACGCACCACCACACACAGCTGTTATTATTTTTAATATTGCCCAGGCTGGCCTTAAACTGGCAGTGACCACTCTGCAAGTAAGATTACAGATAGGCACCACCTCCAAGGGCTTTCAGCTGTTATTTTTTTCGTTTCCATGGTACCTGGGATTGAAAGCCAATCACACTAAGCCACGCCTTCAGCCCCAGGAAATCTAGGTAGGTGCTCTAGCTTGGCTCCATTTTACTTTTGAGGCAGGCAGGAGCTTTCGAAGTTACTCAGACTGGTCATGAACTTATGGCCAAACTGCCTCAGCTTACTGAGAGGGCAAGATGACGACAGGCGCACATGCAAGGCCCAGCTCCAGCAACTGATAACGTTCCTGTTGCTTCTCTTATTCCCATCCAACCAGGCCCAGACATCCGGTCTGAATCACTAAGTCTGTGCATTCTGTTGGCCCAGACAAAGAGCTGGGAGGGCCAGGGAGAAGGGAAAGAAAGAAAAGGCCAGAGAGGAGAGGCTGGAAGGCAGATGGACAGACGGGCAGTAGAAGGGGAAAGGGAGGAAGCAGAGGGCAAAGAGACACACCTTGGTAAACAGGTAGTCCATGTGGCCTACTCGGCAGCCATCTTCATTGATGGGGATGAAGTTCCCTGTCCGACGACAGCACAGTGGGGGCCACGGGAACACCACTTCCGGGGTGGCTGCCCGGAAGGCTGATGTGTAATTCACCCAGTCCATGGGGCCAGATGTGCCACAACACTCTTGCTGGAGAAACAGCCAGGGTTTAGGCAGGGCTGGAAGTGAGCTTGTGCACGCTCGCATGTGTAAACCAGTAAGCTAATGGATTTGGCACAAACCATTGCTGATAACCGTGCTGACAAATTCTATTTCGGGGGAGGGAAGGCAAGCAGCTAACCTGCCGCTCATTAAGGGGATCCAAATTCACTTCCCAGGACCCATGTTGGATGACTCACAATTCCCTTCAACTCTGGTTCCAGAGGATGGGATAGCCTCTTCTGACCTCTGTGGGGACCCCCCCCCCCACATAAGTATGCATAAAGCCCTTAGCTTTAGCTTTTAGTTGAGGGAGACAAGCGTGGGTTCCCTTAAACATGGTTCAGTTGCTGGGCCCCTGAAGACTTGGTTGGGCTGAACTGAGCCGAGATTTCTCCTCCTCCTTTGCAGTATTACGTTGGATACAATTAAGACTGTAACTTTGCGGGGCGTGGTGACTCACGCCTTTAATCCCAGCACTCGGGAGGCAGAGGCAGGCAGATTTCTGAGTTCGAGGCCAGCCTGGTCTACAAAGTGAGTTCCAGAACAGTCAAGGCTACACAGAGAAACCCTCTCTCAAAAAACCAGAAAAAGAAAAAAAAAGACCCAAGGATTGTGTGTGTGTGTGTGTCCTACCTCCACCTTCTGAGGTTGAAATTACATCCCCAGCCCTCATTTATCTGGGTTCCTGGAGATCTAAACTCGGATCCCCTCACTTATAGAGCAAACACCTAACCACTGAGCAAGCCCCCCAACCCTCATTAAATAAATATTTTAAAATGTAATAAAGGAGCTCCCTGTGTAATCCTAGCTACTCAGGAGACTGAGACATAGAGTCACAAGTTCAAGGACTGCCTGGGCTACATAGTGAATTGAAGGGTGGCCCAAATAACTCATGGTGACCCTATCTCGGAAGTTAAGAGAGAGACAGACAGACAGGCAGAGAGACAGAGCAATGGGAAGCAGGGTAATGAAGAGTTAAGCAGTAGAGCCCCTGCCTAGAAGATAGGAGATCCTGGATTCCATCCCTAGCAACATAAATAGCTTTGTTTCGGGAGGCAGAAAGAGAAGAAGAATAGTAGGCGCAAGGATAGCCTGGGCTGGCAGTAAAGTTTTTGTGCCTATCATAATGGAGGAGAAACACCTTCAGTATTTCAATGCAGACAGCCCTGAAAGGGAAACTTCTTTTCTGGGTTTGTGGTCTACAAAACTGTAGTGACCAAAGGCACTCCTACCCTTACCTCAGTCCCCAGAGTGGAAATATTCATTCTGCCAGTGAGTACCCAGGGCCCAACCCACCTCAATCATGATCCGGTCCCAGAGGCGGGTTAGCTCCTGGCCCTGGTCAGTGTCTGCACTGTAGTAGGTCAGCATTTGCTTGGTTATCAGGGACGGGTTGGACACCATCTGAGGAGGAAGGACAGGGAAGGGCAGAAGGCAGCTTGGTTAGGGATGGGGGAGTACTGCGTGTATGCTCTGCAACTCTAGGGACGCCCTCATCACCACCGTGGCCGCTCCCGGCATCATTCTGCCCCTGCCACCCCCTTCCCTGCTCACATAGTCACGGTGGGTGTAGGATGTGATGCAGGAGGCACACTCGAAGATGTAGACAATGAGCATCAGCAGCAGGTACTGTAGAGAGAGCAAGGGCGGCCCTTGGTGCAGAGGCAGGCCGCCATGCATAGGTGCCTTGGGCCAAAATAAAACTTTTTTTTTTTTTTTTTTGAGATTATGTAGTCCTTCCTCTCTTATAGCCTGGAAATCACTACATGTAGACCAATCTGGTTTCAAATTTACAGAAATTTGCACCCCTCCCACACCACCAAGAGATAAGATTGGAGGTGTACCATCACACCCAGCCCCTGTTAGAACCTTAGTTCAGAGGGAGAACGTTCCCCAGCATGTACAAGAGTCTGGGTTCAGTTCCCAGCAGTGTATGAATGCATGCTAAACAAACAAACAAACAAACAAACAGAGAGAATGATTTTGAAACTAGTGTGTGAGGTGGGAGATTGAAAACTTGGTTCACACCTTTAATCCCTGCACTCAGGAGGCAAGGGTAGAAGATCTTGGAGTTTGAGGCCAGCCTGGTCTATAGAGCAAGCTCCAGGACAGCTGGGGCTACATAGAGAGACCCTATCTCAAAAGAAATAACAAACAAACAAACAAACAAACAAACAGGTAGTTAGATTGACTTTCAGGCTTTGATTAAATTACTAGGATAGAAGTATATGATGGGGGGTGGGGTGAGAGAGAAAGAATAGAACCTAGAGGGCAGCTGGGCGTGGTGGGGCACAGCTTGAATCTCAGCACTTGAGGTGGAAGCCCGCCGATACCAGCCTGATCTACAGCATGAGATAAAAGGAGGTGGAAGGGAGTGGTGAGTAAGCCCTTCCGTTAATAGCTCCATCTTATACATAATAAAGCCCATGTTGTCTCCTTAACCTGCTCCCCTCCCGGTCCCCACCCTGTGCTGTTGCTGACTGCCAGACACTGCTGCCCCCTGCTGGCCACCGGATCTTTGCTCATGCTACTCTGTCCACCAGAGACACTCAGGCGCACACTGGGCTTCCTCACCTGCTTTTCTTGGCATCTGCTGGGCTGTGAGTTTTTATCCATTTCCCCAGGCTCCCTTCACTACCCCAGACCAAGAGGTTTTTTTTGTTTTTTGTTTTTTTTTAGTTGTGCTCAGTGTTCCTTGTTCAGTAAACATTTGTTGACTAAGTGATAATTCTAGGAGCCAAAGGTCCCACCACAGCAGAGTAAGCACTGAGCTGTTCGCATGGGACCCCTCGTGCTCTCCAACGCCTGGCAGAGGCAGCGGCCTCCTTTGGGCTTCGGGTTTATTTCTCTGCCTGGCAAGTGGGCTTAAATCCCAGCACTCGGGAGGCAGAGGCAGGCGGATTTCTGAGTTCGAGGCCAGCCTGGTCTACAAAGTGAGTTCCAGGACAGCCAAGGCTATAAAGAGAAACCCTGTCTCGAAAAACAAAAAAACAACAAAAAACAACAACAACAACAACAAAAAAGCCCAATTTCGTGTGGCTTCTGGGCAAACGGAAGGCTCATTGAATGTGTCAGGGATCAAATGTGGGGGCTTCCCGAGCCTGGCAGTTCAGTTCCAAGCTGAAGGTCAACTGAAGCACGGTGAGACCCTGCCTCAAAACAAAGCAAAAAGAGGATGATGGGCTTGTGCGTTGTGGTGGCGCACACTTATAATCCCAACAAGTGAGGCGCTGTGGCAGCTGGGGCTTCATGGAGAGAAGACAAAAGGGGAGTGACAGAGGAGATGGCTTAGTGAAAGCCCTATGCGGCTTTTGCTGAGAAGCTGAGTTCAGCACCTGCGCCCCACCTCCGCCCCCCAATCAGGCTACTCACAGCCACCTGCAACTCCAGCTTCAGGGGAATCCAACTCCCTCCTCTGGTTCCCATGGACACTGAGCAAGTGCGCGCACGCGCGCACACACACACACATGCACAGTCACACACCAATTAAAAAATACAGTAAAGCTTAACCATGAATAGGCATAGAGTCAAGAGCAGACGGGTTCAAGCGTAACTGGGCTGTGTGGTCCCCATAAGTGTCGGCACCTCTCTGAACCTCAGTTCCAATTGTCTGTCGAATAGTGTAGAGGCCAGGACAGTGGTGGCATTTCATGAGAGGCCATGTAACATAAATGAACAAATCTGTGTAAACCGTTGAGCTCCTGGCTTGGGTTGCATGCTTGGTAAACGATAGCTGTGTCATTACATTTTTTGTTGTTAATGCTGCCACAATTCAGGACCACAGACCAGGTCTCCAGATTTGGAGACCAAATAATTGAGTTCAAATACATACTACATACATACATACATACACATATACATATATACATACATGTTTGTATGCATATATACAGATAAGTATATATGTACATATGTGTATGTGTATGCATATATGTATGTGTATATGTGCATATTTGAATGTATATACATATATGTGTATATATTGCTTTTGGGAGTCTCTTAGCAGCTTTGCTGAACATCCTTCTTTTCCTTACACCCCAGGTTCCTCTGTACAATGGGGGTGACAGCTGAAGCTAAGCCATGGTACCAGGGCATGGTGAATCAAGTGGTGTTTGCGGGGTCTTTAAGTGAGGGGCCATGAATGAGTCACACTCGTAGCCCTGCTGTCACCCACGACTGATGACCAGTGCCACCATCCCCGTCCTGGGATCTCACCGTGAGGATCATGTACCGACGACGACAGAGTGCAGCTCCTACACCAAAGCTGGCCACCACGAAGAAGGAGAAGCCACAGAAGATGGCGATCCAGGCGCCCGCGAAGACATCATCCTTGCCCGAGACGCCCATCAGTGGGTACACGCGGTACTGGTCAGCTGTTACCCACACTGTTTCCGCAAACAGGGCCAGGCCTGACAGCTGGGCAGGAAAAGGTTAGTCCAGCAGTTGGGTTGTGCAGGGTCTCCAGAATTCAGCCTTTCCTGACCCACAACCTCCCATGCTCTTGGGATAAAGTGGGGGTTGGAAGGGAGGCCAACTCTCATCTTTATGAACAGGGATGGGGTGGGCGGGGAAAAGCCAAGAAGGAAGAAGAGGTACAGCCAGAACCTCAGCCCCCACATCCCAGGGGCTGGTTGCTTCAACAACAAGAAGCCTGACAAGCAGGGCGGGCACAGGGGAACTGCCGCGCTGGCCTGCCATGCGCTGATCTGAGCATTTTATGGGTGGGAAGAATCACATAACACTTTCACCAATTCTTTGGAAAGTCAGTTCAGCCTATAGGTGCACAGTCCTGGGCAAGGCCAGGGCCAGCTAACAGGGCTATTCTCAGCAGCACTGCGATAAGGGGTGGTGGGGTGGTGGTGGAGGCCACATGGCAGAACCCCTGTGTGACGAGTTGGCATTCTGTAGTCCTGTCTGGAGCAACCTATAGGCAGGGTGAGCTACTGAAAGGCATACAGCAGGGTGAGCTACACCAGAACGAGAACGTGGGCTTATCTCTTCCTATTCGTTTGTGTTTATTTAAAGAACTATCAGGAAGACTGGGGGATGTCTCTCAGTTGTTAGAGACCGCTTCTCTAGCATGCAAAAAGCCCCGTGCCCAGTTCCCAGTCTTGTATGAACTGGGCCAGCTGGTGCACACCTGTGAGCCCAGCACTTGGAACGTAGAGGCAGGAGGATCTAAAATTCAAGGATATTCTTAACAATATAGGGAGTTAGAGGTTAGATTAGACTACATGAGAGACCTTCTTTCAAAAATAACAAAAACAAGCAGGTAGGGTAGGGTTTTAGTTCCAGCATTCTAGAGGCACAGGCAGATGGTCTCTGTGCCAGGAACTGTTACACTGAGAAACCCTGTCTCAAAAAACAAACAGCAGTGGTGGCACACGCCTTTAATTCCAGCACTTGGGAGGCAGAGGCAGGTGGATTTCTGAGTTCGAGGCCATCCTGGTCTACAGAGTGAGTTCCAGGACAGCCAGAGCTACACAGAGAAACCCTGACTTGAAAAATCAAAAAAAAAAAAAAAAAAAAAAAAAAAAAAGGTTGTCATGGGGACAAAGGAATTACAAACTGTCCTCTGTAATGCCAGGCTTGATGGTACACACCTTTAATCCTAGCCCCTGGCAGGCAGAGCAGAGGTGGTGGATCTGTGTTTCAGCTACACAGAGAAACTCTGTCTTAAAAAATCATAATGAGGGGCTGGAGAGATGGCTCAGCGGTTAAGCACACTGACTGCTCTTCCAGAGGTCCTGAGTTCAATTCCCAGCAACCACATGGTGGCTCACAGCCATCTGTAATAGGATCCTATGCACTCTTCTGCTGTGTCTGAAGAGAGCAACAGTGTACTCACATACATAAGATAAATAAATCTTAAAAAAAAAATCAGAGATGAGGAGAAAAAGAAGACAATTTCTCTGTGGACAAGCTTTGGTTGTTGTCTTGGGTTTTTGACACAAGGTCTCACGATATAGCCTAAGTTGGCCTGGACTTACTGTGTAGTTCGAGGTGGTCTCAAACTTGTGGCAATCCTCCTGCCTCAGCCTCCTCAGTGCCACAGGTGTGTGCTATCACACCGGGGCTATTCTGTAGATATTTTTGATGGTGATAAAAGCTAACATTTGTGATGGATCACTGCGTACCAGGCATTGATAATCACTATTGTAACCAGCTATAATTATAATGCCCTGCTGCTTGCTTTGCACCATACAAATCAAATAGTATGCTCGTTTGCCAGATTCTATTCTAAAAACATTATTTTAGGAGCTTCAAAGCATCCCTGTTCTCATTCTCTCTCTCTCTCTCTCTCTCTCTCTCTCTCTCTCTCTCTCTCTCTCTCTCTCTTTCTGTCTTGCTGATGAGATAGCCAGGGGTCACAGAGGTGATACTGATGGCCTCTGGCCCCATAACTAGCAGAGCTGGGAACCCAAGCCTGCCTGGCTCAGGGCAACACCCAAGCATCACATAGTTTTCCTCTTTTTTTGTTTGTTTGGTTTTTCGAGACAGGGTTTCTCTGTATATATAGCCCTGGCTGTCCTGGAACTCACTCTGTAGACCAGGCTGGCCTCGAACTCAGAAATCCGCCTGCCTCTGCCTCCCGAGTGCTGGGATTAAAGGCGTGCGCCACCACTGCCTGGCTAGTTTCCCTCTTTTAAAAACCAACATCACAACATCAGCTGGAGGGGCACACACCTTTAACCCTAGAACCCAGGGGACAGAGGCAGGAGGATCTCTGAGTTCAAGGCCAACCTGGTCTATAGAGTAAGTTCCAGGACTTGACACTTGACAGATTCTCTTGACACTACTTCCCAACTTTCTCTTTCTCTTCTCTCTCTCTCTCTCCCCCCCTTCTCCCTCTCCCTCTCACTCCCTCTTCCTCCCTCTAAACAGAATTTCACACACTATAGTCTAGATTGGCTTCAGACTCACAGCAATTATTCTCTGGCCTCAGCCTTCCAAAAGCTGCGATTACGGTGTGTGTGTGTGTGTGTGTGTGTGTGTGTGTGTGTGTGTGTACCACTCTTCTTGTCTCTTAAGCATTTCCCTTGAGTTGTGGATGAATCTACATGATCCACAAGGAGGATTCCCAGAGAACAGGTTGCTTCCTCTGTAAGAACAGGTAACTGGGATCCCCGTTAGGATCTGGGACTGGAGCCTGCAGCACATAGACCTGGGATCTCAGCCCCACCTCAGGCCTGTGGCTGCCCCCCCCCACTTCCCCACTCCCATTATTCTGCCTCTCACCAGAATAATGATGTTGCCCACGACCAGCAGCCCCACCACCACAGGAGACCCCTTCTCTCCCTCTGTCGCTGCAGAAGCCATCTTCCTGCTGGGGACACAGAAGCAGAGCAGAACTTAGGAAGGCGGGAAGCAGGGGCCACTTCAGACCCCATCTGCCAGGAGATGCTCATGGGCTGCAGAGTCCAGGCTGGTGCTCATATACCCAGAGTCCCACAGCTCAGCAGTGAGCCTTCTACAGAAAGAGAAAAGCCGAGCAGCCTCTAACTGTAGGACAGCTGCTGCCCTCCCCAGCCCCTTGCCCTGTCAACTCCCAGAACGCCTCCTCACCTTCTTTACAGAAGCCTCTCTGGCCAGCCCCAGCTACAGCAGCTCCCTATATATGCCCAAACCCCTCCTCGAGCCAGTCTCAGAGGAGGAGGGGCAGGAGTTCAGCAGACTGACCATGATAGCTTTTATGAGCTCCGTGACACTCAAGTGATTTACAGACCTGAAATTCAGGATTGTGCTCCTGACTGGCCACTGGGGAAAGGTGATATATGTACCCAGAGCCTCTAATTCCCAGGCTGCAGCCATGGCAGAGGGGTGGGGTGAGGATGGGGTGGGGGGACAAGTTAGCCACTTGATCTGTCCTTTCCTGAGGTGCACATAGGCTTTCCTGAGAGCAGAGGTCAGATCCAAGACAGATCCTCCTGGGAATCCCACATTAGAAAACTGCATTCTGTAGCTTTGGAGGCCAGGAGCCCAGAGGGAGAACCAGGGAGAGACCCACACACACACACATACGCCCACACAGCAGAGGATTGTGGGGTGGGCTCAAGGCAGGGCTGTGAGAGGGACTTGAGGGCAAGGTGCAAAGCACACTCAGAGGTGCTTGGTTATGGCTACAGTGGCAGAAGAGGATGGTGAGGGGTTTGAGATAGGTATGTATATATGAAAAAAGGAGGAAGAAATGTGCTAGAAAGGGAAGGGGACATTTGGTATGGGTGTGGTGGGACAGGGGCTCCTCCTCCCCCCAGGACACACACACACACACACACACACACACACACACACTCTTCAGGCTGAAGAATGGAAGGGATCTAAATTCAAGTCAGGTACAGTAGTGCACGCCTGTAATTGTAATCCCAGTAGTGGGGAACCGTAGGCAAGGAGGATTATGGGTTAGAGACCATCCTGAGCTATATAGGCGGGAGAGGTGGGGTGAGGGAGTGGGAAGGGGAAACAAAAGAAAGCAAGCATATCTAGGCTTAATTCCTGCTGTCTCCTCTAGCAGCGCAATTAAGCACTCACCTGCACCGTCCAGGTCAGGGAAAGCTTTGGAGGTGTGGTGAGTGGGCGCCCTCTGGTGGTCCCTTAAAGCAAGAGCCCGGCCCCAGAAATTCTCCAGGGGTTTTGTTAAATTCTCTCTCCCAGTGGTGGCTTCCCTATCTATTGCAGAAGGTGGCAAAAAAATAGGCACTTAAATTCCCCTGCCAAGACAATGGGTTAGCCGAGTGTGTGAGATTAGGACAGGAGCATCTTGACTTCAGGATCATGCTCAGTTACCCTGCCTTGGTGTACGTTATTAATCCTGGCAGAGACAGGAGGATGGATTTCTGTGAGTTCGAAACCATCCTGGCATTCATGGGGAATTCCAAGTCAGCCATAGCTACCCAATGAGACCCAGTCCCTAAACCAAAACACCAGGCATTCTTGGTAAGAAAGCACGTGAGGGGGCTGGAGAGATGGCTCAGTGGTTAAGAGCACTGGCTGCTCTTCTGGAGGTCCTGAGTTCAAATCCCAGCAACCACATGGTGGCTCACATCCATCCGATATGAGATCTGATGCCCTCTTCTGGTGTGTCTGAAGACAGCTACAGTGTATTTACATATAATAAATAAATCTTTAAAAAACAAACATATGAGGTGTTTCCCAATATAATTGGAAATTAAGTTATCAGCCTCCTTTAGACTTAAAATACCTGTTCTCATTTACATCTAGCTAAGGGCTTCCAAGAAAATCTAAATAAAAATTCATGGACAGATATGAGTTTTAGTTAAAATAATTTGCTAAACAATTGGGCCTTGTGTGTGTGCGTGCATATAAATTTATTTTATTTTAAAATAAATAGATTTATTAAAATAAAATAAATTTATTTTATTTTTGCGACAGTCTCTCTACACAGCCCAGGCTGTCCTAAAACTCACTCTGCAGACCAGGCTGGTCTAGAACTCACATGATGGGGGAGAACTGACTCCTGCAAATTGTCCTTTGAACTTTACCCTGAGGCTATGGCCCATGCACCCTTATTGCATGCATGTTCTCACAAATATGGACACTAAATAAATGTAATAAAAAATACTAGAGAGCTGGGGCTGGAGAGATGGCTCAGAAGTTACGTGTATATACTGCTCTTGAAGAGGACCTGAGTTTAGTTCCCACCCATGTTGGGCAGCTCACAACTGCAAGTTAAACTCCAGCTTCAGAGAATCTACCGCCCTCTTCTGGCCACCTCAGGGACATACAATCCCTCACACATAGAATTAAAAGTAAAATAAAATCTCTTGAAAAATGAAAGAAAACATCCAGGGCTGGTGCTATGAAACATGTAGTCCAGCACACAGAAGGCTGAGACAGGACGACTCCACTTTCAAGGAATGCCTGGACCACACAGTGAATCCAAGGTCAGCCTGGGCAACAAGAAGATTCTATCTCAAAAGGCAAAATGACAAGAACTGGGGACACTGTCCTTGGAGATGGGAATTCGGTCCCAGCATGTTATCAGGCAGCTCACAGTCACATAGATGTAACTCTAGTTTCAGATCCAAGGCCCTCTTCTGGCCTTACAGGACATTTGCATATGTGCACACATACACATATAAATTTTAAAAAGAGCTTGTGATGTAGCTCAGAACTTGCCTAGGATCCCCCAGTAAGGGGCTGAATGCTGCCGGGCAATGGTGGCACACGCCTTTGATCCCAGCACTCGGGAGGCAGAGGCAGGCAGATTTCTGAGTTCGAGGCCAGCCTGGTCTACAAAGTGAGTTCCAGGACAGCCAGGGCTATACAGAGAAACTCTGCCTCAAAAAACCCCCCAAAAACCCAAGGGGCTGAATGCGTGACTCAGTGGTAGAGTCCCTGCCTAGAATCCCCCAATGAGGGGCTGGGGGTGTGGCTCAGTGGTAGAGCCCCTGCCTAGTAACTATCAGTGAGAGGCTGGAGGTGGGGCTGTTGCTAACCTGTGGGTGGCTCTGAGTTCAACCCAAGGACCAAGAAGGCAGTTCTCATTGTCTAAGCTTGTTACAAACACAGGAAGCTGTAAGCAGTGGTTAATGATCCTCCCCTAGGCAGGGGTCTAAGAGATCCTACCCAAGGGCCATTGTTCCTCAGGACATCTGAATTCTCATCATTGGCCAGGAAGGTGTGGCTACAGTCATCTGCGGGTCAGCCGACACACTGGTGTGTGGCAATTCCTTTGGGGGATGGTGTGCCAGTCTGGCCTTGTCTCAGTCATGACTTTCTACCATTATGGTGATAAAGGGGAGGGAGGCCAAGGACACAGGGGGAGGGAACCTTGAGCAGGAACTTGCTGTTAGGCACCAAGAACTCCCTGCCTTTGTTCGTTTTACAATGTGAGAAGTCCAGCTGGTTGCTGGTGTGTGCTGGTAAACCATCCTCCAGTTCCATAATGGAGCTGAGAAAGGGTTGTAAGTTTGGAGCCAGCCTGGGCTACAATGAAACCTTTATGAAACACTGAAGCTACACTGAAGAGAGGGAGAAAAATCTACTTAGGGGTAAAAGAGCATCTCCAGGATTTACTTAAAAGGAGAAGGGCTGGAGAGATGGCTCCGTAGTTAAGAACGCTTGCTGCCCTTGCAGAGGACCTGAGCCACACTGGACAGCTTACAACCTCCTATGCTCTAACTCCTGTTGCAAGGGATCCAGGTCCTTCTGGCCTCAGAGAGCACCACACTCATGTGCACAGAGCTCCCTGCCACATACATACACATAAATAGAAATAAAAGTCATCTTCAGCATCCTGTAATCCCACCATCTGGAGCTCAAGGCAATCCCGGGCTACAGGAGACCCTGTTGAGGAAGAAAGAAAAAACAAAACACAAAGGGGGAAGGGGAAGAGGAAGTGGATGGGACATTTGTCTGGAGCTGCTCAGTACAGCCGAAGCTGCTCTCAGCAATGGAGTGCTGGCCTGGCATGCAGGAAGCTCTGGGTTCAAGTCCCAGTACTGTACAAGGGGAAACATTGTTCATTTTAACAACAGAGACTTAAAGCTATTTTGTGTGACCATCCACTCCACCTATTGCCATACAGGTGGTCAAAGTTCACAAAATAAAAATAGAAAACAAAGCCGGACGTGGTGGCACACGCCTTTAATCCCAGCACTCGGGAGGCAGAGGCAGGCGGATTTCTGAGTTCGAGGCCAGCTTGGTCTACAAAGTGAGTTCCAGGACAGCCAGGGCTACACAGAGAAACCCTGTCTCAAAAAACCAAAAAAAAAAAAAAAAAAAAAAAAAAAAAAAAAAAAAGAAAACAAAGTAGAAAAAAAGAGACTGGAAAGAGCTCAGTGGTTATGAGTACTGGCTGTTCCTCCAGAGAACCCAGGTTCAGTTCAGTGTGCGTGCAGTGCCTGCAGAGGCCGGAAGAGGGCATCAGATATCTTGGGGATGGAGTTATACCTGTTGCGAGCTGCCATACTGTACACATGCATACATGCAGGCAAAAGGCCCATAAAGCAGCCAAACACTAGCTGTTCTTGCCGAGGACTGGGGTTTGGTTCCCTGAGCTCAAGCCCAACTCTCTTCTGGTCCCTTCAGGCACACTCACACAAGTGCACACACACACACAAAATAATAAATCTTTACAAAGAAATCTACCCTTCATTTTAAAACAAGAAAGATAACCTCCGTGAGGCCCCTTCTGGGCCAGGTACCCCGCCTTCTTGTCCAGCTGTCCAATACACACACACACACACAGTGTGAAACTTTTCCAGTGAGTTTTTATTAATAGTTGCATCATGATTCAGGGTCCCAGGGAAGGGACCATCATATACCAAGGTCCCCCTTTTCTATCCGGGGAGAAAGACAAAGAACAGAGGAAACGTGGGCGGAGCCAGGTCAGATCTTCCCAGGAAATGTGCCTTCAGCTATGCGGTCATCCCAGGCTGAGACCTGTAAGAGACAACTGGTATAACTCCCTCTGCGAACACCACAGGGCAGACTTGTTTTCTCACTCTGCCCACCAGTGCATGTGACCAACAGACAACCACAGGTGTCTCCTGTGACCACCTCTGTCCCAGGGAATCTGGTGACCCAAAAAGACAAAGTCACTACACTATATGACCTGACAGCCCAGGAAACCCCAGGGTCACTGGTAACTGTTCTTGCAGAGAACCTGGTTTGGCTCTCAGCACCCTCACAGCTGCATAAAATCCAGAGCCAAGTGATCTGACACCCCCTGCAGGTCTCCTTGGGTATCTGCGTTCTCATGCACATACCCACAGATACCCACACATAGTGTAACAGTGTGTGTGTGTGTGTGTGTGTGTGTGTGTGTGTGTGTGTGTGTGTGTGTTGGTTTTTCAAGATAGGGTTTCCCTCTTAGCCCTGGTTATCCCGGAACTTGCTCTGTAGACCAGGCTGTCCTTGAACTCAGAGATCCATCTGTCTCTGCCTCCTGAGTGCTGACCACCACTGTCTGGCCACAACAGTATTTTTTTTGTTGTTGTTTTGTTTTTCGAGACAGGGTTTCTCTGTATAGCCCTGGCTGTCCTGGAACTCACTTTGTAGACCAGGCTAGTCTCCAACCCAGAAATCCACCTGCCTCTGCCACCACGCCCAGCCACAACAGTATTTTTAAAGATTTACTTATTTGCTGGGCAATGGTAGCATCTGTGTTTAATCCCAGCACTTAGCAGGCAGAGGCAGGTGGATCTTTGTGAGTTCAAGGCCAGCCTGGTCTTGAACAGACAAACCCTGTTTTGAAAACCATACTTAACACTGTATGTTGCCTGTCAGAACAGATAAACAAACCTGGGTGTGCTGGGTAGTTTTATGTCAATTTGATACAAGTTAAAGTCATATGAGGGGAAGGAATGTTAATTAAGAAAACCCGCATCCATAGCGGGTGTAGTGTTGTATGCCTTTGATCCCAGCACTCAGGAGAGGAAGGTAGGAGGATCTCTTGAGTTCTAGGCCAGTCTGGTCTGGACCAGCCAGAGCTACACAGAAAAACCTTGTCTCAAAAAATAAACAAACAACAAAAAGAAAATGCCTCCATGAGATCTGGCTATAAGGCATTTTCTTAATTAATGATTGCCAGGGGAGGGCCCAGCTCACTGTGTGAGGCAACCCCTGGCCTTATCATCCTGTGTTCTATAAGAAAGCATGCTCAACAAGCCCAAGGAAAAAGCCAGTAAGCAGCACCCATCCCTGGCCTCTGCATTAGCCCCCGCCTCCAGGTTCCTGCCCTGCTTGAGTTCCTGTCCTGACAATTTGCTTTTGGTCACAGTGTTTCATCACAGCAGTAGTAACCTAAGACACTAGGCATTTAACAGAAAATGAGGCTGGTCTATGATCTAGCACACACCAGCTTGTGTAGTCCAGTACCAAAAGATGGCACACACAAGAAGGATCTCAGTGTTCATCACAGATGCTGACAAGAAGGCCCGCATCAGACTGTTAACATCCCCATGAATTAATACCATTGGTGGGCTGACCTAGCTGTAAGTGATCTCTGTTCTTATTACAATTGTCAATGTGTGTGTTTGTGTGTGAGAGAGAGGAGAGACAGAGAGGACAACTGAAGGAGCTGCTCTCTCCTTCTACCACGTGGGTCCTAGGGATCCAATTCAGGTCATCAGGCTTAGCAGCAAGCACCTTTATCCACTGAGCCCTTTCGGGCTCTCACATTTATCAATGAGAGGTTGATTTGGCAGGTAAAAGCATGAACAATGGAGCCTGCAATCTTACCACAAGGGACTAGACCAGCTTACACACCAGCAACACCCTGTCAGAAAACCTACTGGCTGACCACATGCCAGCACCAAGCGCTGTCACGTCTTCAGCCAGCTATGGGACAATAGCACGTCTGTTCAGCTACAGTGGGGACTGGAACAGGACGTACCTTCCCATGGTTGGCTTCATCTACATCCCACATACTGACTTCATTGGCCGTAGTTTTCTCCTAACTCCTCAGGCACTGGCTTTAGCATTAAGGTTTTCTTGAGGGGGTGGAGGAGGAGTGGGGAGGGCGTCGTCATTAAGACATGACCCCTCTACTTAGCCCTGGCTGTCCTGGAACTCACTCTGTAGACCAGGCAGGCCTCAAATAGAGAGAGCCACTGTGTCTGCCTCCTCAGAGTTGGCAAGGTCTGCGCCACTACCCCCAGCCTAAGTTTTAATTTATTTACTTCCAGGGGTTCTCCTGCCCTCTTCTGGTCTCTGAGGGAACTGCATGCACATGGTTCACAGACATACAAACTGGCCAAACACCAAACACATACAAATAAAGATAAATAAACCTTTCAAGTGAGCATGTAAAGCATACCAAAGGAGCTGGAAAGGTGGCTCAGTGGTTAGGCACACTTGCTGTTTGCGCAGAGGACCAGGATCCAGCACCAGAATGGTGGCCCATAACCAGTGGTAATTCCATTGCCATGTCAGCCAATGCATTCTTTTGACCTTTCTGGACCAGGCATCCAGCTGGTGCATGTACATAATGCAGGCAAAACATTCATACCCAAAAATGAATTTTTAAAAATCTAAAAATAACAAAAACAAAACCCCCAAAAACCCCAAGCCCCCAAAAACCAAACAGACAAAAAACACCAATCCAAAACATAGACAAAGAAACCACAGGCATGGCAGAACTCTTACAATCCCAAGATTTAAAAGGAAGTAAAGACAAAAGCCAGGCGTGGTGGCGCAAGCCTTTAATCTCAGCACTTGGGAGGCAGAAGCAGGTGGATTTCTGAGTTCGAGGCCAGCCTGGTCTACAGAGCAAGTTCCAGGACAGCCAGGGCTACACAGAGAAACCCTATCTAGAAAAAACAAAAAAACAAAAGAAGAAGAAGAAGAAGCAGAAGAAGAAGAAGCAGAAGAAGAAGAAGCAGAAGCAGAAGCAGAAGCAGAAGCAGAAGCAGAAGAAGAAGAAGAAGAAGAAGAAGAAGAAGAAGAAGAAGAAGAAGAAGGAGGAGGAGGAAGTAGAGGCAAATGATCAGAGGTTCAAGGTTAGCTTCAGCTATCTGGTGAGCTTAACACATGAGGCTCTGTCTCTAGACACTAACCTCAACCATACCTAGGACAAGGCACAATGACCACTTGACCTCTGGCAAATTACTCTTTACCTTAGTAGTCTAACTTCACAAAGAAACAAACAAACAAACACAAAAACAAAACAAACATGGAAACAGAGGGAAGAGCATTTCCTGCCGTGTGTTTATTCCCCCACTGACCAAGCCCAGCTAAAGGGCAGAGAGGATTTGTTGGGGTGTTTTTTTGCGTTTCTCTGTGTAGCCCTGGCCGCCCTGGGACTCACTCTGTAGACGAGGCTGTCTTAGAACTCAGAGGCCGTCTGCATCCACCTCCTGAGTGGATTGAAACTGTGCATCGCCATTTTCAGCTGAGGATTTTTAAAAAAATTCTTTGATGATAAAGGCTGCCCAATAACCAAGTAAAGAAAACAACAACAACAACAACAACAACAATAAAACAAAACTACTACCAGGTGTGTTAGCTCAGGAGGTAGGGGCTGGCAGACTACAGTGAATTCAGGGCCAGCCTGGGCTACCAAATAAATTTAGTGGCAGGTTGAGCTAGACCTTGCTCAAAAAA
>LR749657.1:1130511-1145625 GCA_902729485.2 Mus minutoides
CTTGCATCTCTCTCTCTCTCTCTCTCCTTCCCTTCCTCCCTCCCTCCCTCCTCCTTCCTTCCCTCCCTCCCTCCCTCCCTCCCTCCCTCCCTCCCTCCCTCCCTCTCCCCCTCCCTCACTCTCTCCATCTACTCACCATGTATTCTGGATCAATGAATGGATCATTCACTGCTACCACCTTAATGCCCTTTTCCATGCAGACTCGCAGCACCAGACGACCAATGCGTCCAAATCTGTCCAATCAGGAACACAAAGAAAAGGGAATGAGTGTGAGAACCAGAGTGACAGGGATGTCATGGTATCAGTGCCCTACCAAAGTTCATGTTTAACTTTGAACCATTGGGGGCTTTTAAGAGGAACACTTGGAGCTGGTAAGACAGCTCAATAGGTAAAGGCACTTGCTGCAAGGCCTGGCATCCTCAGTTTTATCCTGCTTTAGCCTCCCTTGCTGCTAGTGTGACAGGCACACTACCATGCCTTCCTAATAATGTCCCTCATTCCCACTCCTATAGCTGGGTGTTCCCAGGGAAGGGCCATATGTCTCCATGTGAAAACCACCTCCCTCTCTTAGGTAAATAAGATCTATATTCCTTTCCATGGTGCTTCAGGTCTTAAAGGACTCCCTCTCCCCCTTCCCTTACCCCTAATTTGTTCTTATAGCTGTGAAGATTTCCTGGTTGACTTTGAATGTACTAAGCATGTCTCTTCCAAGTCAGAGTCCTTGCTTGTCCCACTACCTCAAAAATTTGCCCCTGTAGAGAGACAGCTGGCTAGCTTGTCAGCCTGTCTTTCAGGCCTCTTTCCAGAGGCCTTCTGTGGCCTAGCCTGCACTTGAACTACCTCCAGTTCTCTATCTGATCCTTGTCTCCTAGAAGGGAGTTGTCTGAGGCCTGGCTCCCCAGTGAGAAGGAAGGAAGGAAGGAAGGAAGGAAGGAAGGAAGGAAGGAAGGAAGGAAGGAAGATAGATGTCCCTAGCCCCTAGTGACCCAAGGAGGCCACAGTATCAGCCTTTGGGGCTGGCTGGCTCTAGCATCCTGGGGTCTGACATACTTACCCATTGATACCCACTGTCAGCTCTCTAGCTGGCTTTTGGAGTGGTGGGGGAGGGGGAGGGGGTGGGGGTGGGGGAGGGGGAGCCACTTCAAACGTGTCTGGCTCTATCTGGGGTGGAGGAGGAGGAGGTGGTGGTGGTGGTGGTGGTGGAGGTGGCGGGGGCGGCGGCTGCGGCTGTTCTTCAACTGTGGGTGGTGGATCCTCAGCCTTGGGTGGAGGGGCTGGTCTGATCACTGTAGAGAGAGTTCAGAAGGAGGTGGTGAGCTGGGTCCCTACATAAGACGTGGGGATGCTGAGACACCTCTGTGAGTAGAGGTGCTTGTCCCAGAGGTGTGAGACCTGAGTGTCAATCCTGGACACCACATGGTAGAAACAAAAACAACTTCCATAAAGTGTCCTGTGACCTTCACCTTCACACGCACACAAAGTATGAAAGATCAGTCTTTACCATACAGAACCCACTAGACTTTGAGCCCCTAGTGGCTAACTATGGGTTGGTTCTCTTCCAAACCCACTGAGCCAGAGAACAAGCAAGAACCCTGAAGTTAAGGTTTGTGAACTTCCGTTTTAATGTGTGTGTGTGTCTCTCTGTGTGTGTAGGAGTAACATGAGGGTCTATTATTTGTGCTAGTTTCTTACACTGAAATACAGATGAAACATTCCACACGTGCTGTGACATCAATCCCTCCATTCTTACCCACTTCCTTTCCTTACCTTCAGCACCTGAAACAGCCTCTGGCTGGGTTTGCCCAGCAGCTGGCAGCAGGTTGTATAGAGACTGAGGCCCTGGGAAAATCCCAGCTCCACCATTTCTCCCTTGGTTGGGAGCCTGGGAAGTGGTTTGGCCTCTCATGACCTTTGCTGGCCTCCATAGAATGGGGACAGTGAGCACCCAGGCCTCACCTGGTGGTGGTGAGGCTCAGTGAACACACGCTTCCCTTGCCTGTAAAGGGAGCAGCCTCGCTCCCTACAGCCCAGGGAGGACCAAGCCTCCCAGCCCCCTTGTCCCTGGACACCGGGGACATCAATGAAATGTGGGGAGCATACCCACCTAGGCCTGTCACAAATGCTCCTGGTTTCCCCTCCCTCTCCAGCCTCCCTGCCTTCTCCTGGCCTCTGCTTTCCCCTCTCCACTGATGGAACCCAAAGGTCAGGTAGTCCTGAGGGCAGAGCTCCCAACCTCAACCCCATCCCAAGCAGAAGCTCTCTGGGGTGAGGAAGGATCCCAGAGGATAGAGGCCTGAAGGCCCACCCTGGCCTGTGTCTGTAGGAGCACCTAGTAGAGAGCATTCTGGTGGAGGAGGGTCTCAGGACTCTGAGCACCCTGGGAGAGGGTGTTGAGACTCCCAGACCACATTTTCCTCCTCTTTCCAGGGCCACCCCCAATGACTCTCCTTACCAGGGCATGGGCATGGGCATGGACATGGACATCGGTCCCGCCGTAGCTGGACGACAGTAACATTGGTAAGGACCACGTCACGTCTTGACATGGCCTAAGATCTCATGGCCTGGCTGTCTTGGCCCCCTTCGTGGTATTACTGAGGTGTGAAGCTCCCAAGGTCCCAGTGGCTGTTGAGTTTCTGATGATGTCACATTGATCAATGACATCACAGAGGAAGTGGTGTGCAGGGCAAAGACCTCAGCCCACTCTCCAGAAGCCTTTGAGAGTCCCACATTGAGGATTTCAAGGCCACCCTCTGGCATCTAGAGTAGAACCCAGTAGGTTCACACAGAAGCTCATGGATGCCATCTCTCTTCCTTCCTCCCCTGGTGCACCTGCTCCATGCTGTTCCTGGATCTCTGAGGAGTTTCCCTTGCTCTCTCCTGTGTGTGGAAATGCTGAGAAAGCCTCTCCCAGGTCTACCCTTGATGGCTTGGGATCCTCTCAGATGCTGTCCATAACTAAAGTGGTCTCATCGCAGCAGAAAGGGAGGCAGAAATTTGGTCTATAAAAGCCTGCGATGAGCCGGGTGTGGTGGTACACGCCTTTAATCCCAGCACTCGGGAGGCAGAGGCAGGCAGATTTCTGAGTTCCAGGCCAGCCTGGTCTACAAAGTTAGTTCCAGGACAGCCAGGGCTACACAGAGAAACCCTATCTCAAAAAACAAAAAACAAAAAACAAAAAAAAAAAAAAACAAAAAAAAGCCTGATGGAGGAGGAGACTCAGAGCAGCTATAGCTGCCTGCATTAGAACTGCACAAGATCATGCTTCTCAGCCTTCCAGCGTGGAGGGTAGAGGCTTACAGGCACACACCTCTGCCTGGGGAGCTATGGAGAGCTGGTGACTTCTTGGGGAGGGAGAATCCCTTTTCTTTAAGGATGTCAACTATGCTCCAATGGATGGCCCCTTATGCACAGCCCAAATTGAGTCAGTGGAGTATCAAAAGGAAACAAGGCAAACTCCCAAGAAGTTGGCAGGGAGGACAGAGTGTTGAAAATGATCAAGTATGGAGTTTCTCATGCTTTCAATAAACATAGGATATATTTAAAAGCCAGTTGTGATGGCTTGGGTCTCTAAGGCCAGACTCCCACGGGTCAGCTAGGCAGGAGTACACAACGCTGCAGAAACAAGAGGGCCTGCTTCACTTTGTGAGAGAGACAGGATGACTCATGAGTGGCCCAGGCCTACACACTGACCTGACTGGAGTTTGCAGGCACACACAAACACTAATAAAGTTAAAAATTAAGAAGAAAAAACTGATTCCATAAATAAAAATATCACAGAGTATGTGGTAAAATGAATTAAAATTTTTTTGTGTAGAGAATATTTCAGTGGTGATGCTATTACCTTGTATGTAAGATAAAGTAATTTTTCTGAATGTTTATTCTAAAACTTTAAGGGACTAGAAACACAGCTCAATGGTAGAGGGCTTGCCCAGCAGGCAGGAGACCTCTGAATTTAATCTTCAACACCCTCAAAAATCACAAATATTTTTAGAATGTATCCAGTGTCTTACACTGCATGGCTCCTGAGATCTACCCTCTCAGTGACAGCCTTAGGTAGCTTACTTATACCTGTGGTTGAAGGCAAGATTTGTGAACTGGTGTAGGCTCCAGTTAACTCACCTGCAAAACCCCCTTGCTGTGCAAAGCTGACAACTTGAGTCCAGGTCCCTGCACCTTACAGACAGCAGCAGCTCCTGACCTGTCATTATGACCTATGTATGTGTGCTGTTACACACTCGCACCCCCAAACCCCCAAGCACTAAGAATCTAGAAATTAAATCCTCAGAGTAAAGGACAGGAGAGCCACTCAGTAGTTAAGAGCATTTCACAGCAGACCCTAGATCCCAGCACCCATGTAGAAGTTTACAACACTGTGTAACTCCAGTTCCAGAGGATCTGATGCCCTCTGGCCTCTGCAGGCACCAATACGCACAGGTTCCACACATACATGCAGGCAAGCACTCAGACATAAAAAGAAATTTAAAACCAACCAGACTGGAGAGATTGTCAGATGGTTAAGAACATGCTCATGTAGAGACCCGACTTCTACTCCCAACACTTACATTAGGTGTCTCCTAACCTCTAGCTTGTCTGTCTCTGCAGATACCTGCCGTATAGACGCATGCACTCACACACACAAAGAAACAGATAAATACACTCATACAGAGAGATGCATGTATACTGAGAGTTGCACACATATACATACACACAGATATATATGCACATTCATATATAGACACAGAAATCTGTAGAGCACCTGTCTAAAATGACCTCCATTCCAGGTCCGGTTTCAACACTTTGCTCCCTGACCCTACAGATATAGAAATTATATTTAACATTCAGCTATAATGTAAGAGGTTTAGTACTAAAAATCCCAAGAACATGGATTTTTTTTTTTTCTTGGCAGAGGCGTGTGTTGGAGACTGAATCCAGGTTCTTACATGCACTGACCTTGTGTTCTGCCTTAGAGCCACACCCCAGCCTACACACACCTTAAGAAAATACATGATACGCCAGGCACATGCCTTTAGTGCCAGCACCCAGGAGACAGGTCTTTGTGAGACTGAGGCCAGCCTGTTCAACACAATGAGTTAATGGCCAGCAGGGATTTATAATTAGGTACTATCTAAAACAAAACAAAAACAAAAACAAGAAACAAACAGTGATAAGGTGCATGCCTAAAATCTCAGCTCCAGGAAAGCTGGAAGCAGGAGTGTGGCTCTGAGGTTTTTGGTCAGCCTACACCACATGACGGGATTATACAGAACAACCAAACAACCTGTGCACTCATGCAATATCCAGGAGCCCACGGAAGAGATGAATATGAACAGCCTCCTTTCTGCTTCACCTTCCTTTTCTTTTTTCTTTCCATCTTGGAGTTTGAATCCAGAGCCTTAGGCATACTAAACACTTTTCTGCAATTGGGACACATCCCCAGCCCCTCAGGATTTTAAAATATTGGTTGATGGATTGATTGGTTGTGTATGTGTATGCGTGGTTGTTTATGTAAGAGAATGTATTGTGTGTATAGATATTGTGCTTGAGTTTCTGTGTGTGTGTGTGTGTGTGTGTGTGTGTGTGTGTGTGTGTGTGTGTAGGTCAGGACTGCTTGCAGGAGTCTCTCCTACCATGTGGGTTGCAGGGACAAAATGCAAATCCTCAACTTGATGCCAGGTGCTTCTATCAACTGCGACGTATCAGGACATGTGTCTCCTCCCATGTGGAGGAGAGAGAAAACCACTCTCAATTGTCCTCTGCCTCCACATTGTGCTGAGACACATTGACAGCCACATAAATGCCTGTAAGCCTTTGGAAGCCAAGGAGGGAGAGGGATGTATTCATCTAGAGTTCCAAGTGGGGATCTGCCCTCACTCAGAAGCCATGCTAAGCACAGCAAGGCCTTCCCTCCCTGCACCCACTACACAGCCACTTTACACAGGGCAGTGAGTCTGGTGGGCACAGGAGAAGTTCCTGCTGGTCACCATCTGTTGCTGTGTCTTCCAGGGACGGTGCTTATAAGCCCACCCACTTGTGGGAAGCGAGAACACCAGAGTCAGTTGGTTGCCCTCCCAGAAGCCCTGGCTTCCTCTGGCTTCAGCACCTGAAACAGCCTCTGGCTGGGTTTGCCCAGCAGCTGGCAGCAGGTTGTATAGAGACTGAGGCCCTGGGAAAATCCCAGCTCCACCATTTCTCCCTTGGTTGGGAGCCTGGGAAGTGGTTTGGCCTCTCATGACCTTTGCTGGCCTCCATAGAATGGGGACAGTGAACACCCAGGCCTCACCTGGTGGTGGTGAGGCTCAGTGAACACACGCCTCCCTTGCCTGTAAAGGGAGCAGCCTTGCCCTGGAGGGCTGCAAGTAGCCTTGCTCCCTACAGCCCAGGGAGGACCAAGCCTCCCAGCCCCCTTGTCCCTGGACACCGGGGACATCAATGAAATGTGGGGAGCACACCCACCTAGGCCTGTCACAAATGCTCCTGGTTTCCCCTCCCTCTCCAGCCTCCCTGCCTTCTCCTGGCCTCTGCTTTCCCCCTCTCCACTGATGGAACCCAAAGGTCAGGTAGTCCTGAGGGCAGAGCTCCCAACCTCAACCCCATCCCAAGCAGAAGCTCTCTGGGGTGAGGAAGGATCCCAGAGGATAGAGGCCTGAAGGCCCACCCTGGCCTGTGTCTGTAGGAGCACCTAGTAGAGAGCATTCTGGTGGGGGAGGGTCTCAGGACCCTGAGCATCCTAGGAGAGGGTGTTGAGACTCCCAGACCACATTTTCCTCCTCTTTCCAGGGCCACCCCCAATGACTCTCCTTACCAGGGCATGGGCATGGGCATGGACATGGACATGGACATGGGTATCGGTCCCGCCGTAGCTGGACGACAGTAACATTGGTAAGGACCACGTCACGTCTTGACATGGCCTAAGATCTCATGGCCTGGCTGCCTTGGCCCCCTCCGTGGTATTACTGAGGTGTGAAGCTCCCAAGGTCCCGGTGGCTGTTGAGTTTCTGATGATGTCACATTGATCAATGACATCACAGAGGGAATGGTGTGCAGGGAGGAGTCCTAGCCTTCCCTCCCCAGCTCTAGCATCCTAAGAGAGTCCTACATAGGATTTCAAGGCCACCCTCTGGCATCTAGAGTAGAACCCAGTAGGTTCACACAGAAGCTCATGGCTGCCATCTCTCTTTCTTCCCTGGTGCACCTGCTCCATGCTGGATCTCTGAGGAGTTTCCCTTGCTCTCCCCTGTGTGTGGAAATGCCTAGAAATCTCCTTGCTGATCTCCCCTTGGCTGCCTGGTTTTCCAGATTTAACAGTAGCTCTTCTCACCAAGGTGGAGGAGAGGAAGGAAATATTGTAAGATCCACAGGTCTGGTAGGACAGCAACAAAAAAGTTCCTCTGGAGCATGATAGGACAGCTGTACTGCAGACCTCACAGCCGGCCTGCTTCCCAGCCAAGATCAAGGCCAGCAACATTCTCAAGGGTGGGGGAGGGGCTCAGGAGCTGTAGACAGTTGAAGGCTCCAGGGGAAGCAAGAGTTGGTTCTAGGCTAGGGTTGTAAAGCAAACACTACTCTGTGACCCGACTCCTGTGAGTCTTATAGCAGTACAAACCTGTGGGGACTTAAAAATAAATACATAGAGGAGTACACTGGGCTGCAGAGAGAAGGCTCAGCCATTAAGAGCTCTTGCTGTGTTCACAACTGACTGGGCTTCAGCTCCCAATACCCACATTGTGGTTTTCAACCATCTGTAACTACAGACCCAGGGAATCTACTGCCCTCTTCTTGCCTTTGTATGTACTGCAGCCATGTGTTGCACACTGGTATAGACAAAACTACTCACATGTAAGATAAAAACTTTAAAATTTTTTCATGAAATTGGTAGAGGTTGGGAGGTCGAGGGGATCTGGGAGGAGTGGGAGGTCAGGTAGGGATGGATGGATGTGAACAAAACATTTTATGCATTCTGGGAATTCTCAGAAATAACAAAATAAAATTGAAACCATAAAAGTAATATATAGCCGGGCGCGGTGGCACACGCCTTTAATCCCAGCACTCGGGAGGCAGAGGCAGGCGGATTTCTGAGTTCGAGGCCAGCCTGGTCTACAAAGTGAGTTCCAGGACAGCCAGGGTTACACAGAGAAACCCTGTCTCGAAAAAACCAAAAAAAAAAAAAAAAAAAAGTAATATATAAATATAAATAATAAAAAACAATAAAAATAGAATTAGTATGCTCACATGGGTGTGCACACGCATGCGTGTACACACACACAGATGTGATAGCATTCATCTGTAGTCCTAAAAAGGCTTGTGGGCTAGCTAGCCTGGAGTATACAAGCATTGCAGAAGCAAGAGAAGAGATCCAGACTTAACAAGAATAGCTACAAACTCCAGAGGGGCGGAGCTTTGTCTCTTTATGTTTATGTCCCACTGATTTCAAGTGTGAGACGTTCAAAACATTTTTATTTATTTATTTTCTTTTGGTTTTTCGAGACAGGGTTTCTCTGTAGCCCTGGCTGTCCTGGAACCCACTTTGTAGACCAGGCTGGCCTGGAACTCAGAAATCTGCCTGCCTCTGCCTCCCGAGTGCTGGGACTAAAGGCGTGTGCCACCACGCCTGGCCATTTAAAACATTTTAAATGACTTTAATCTATCCTGTGTGTGGTCAGAGGAGTCAGCTCCTTCCTTCCATTTACTCTGTGGGTCTTGGGGACTGAATCTAGAGGTTGTCAAGCATGGACCTCCTAGCTGGACTGTCTTCAACCCTGTATTTAACTCAGAACTTACTCAGACCATCAATAGAACACATTTGCCTTGCCCATTTTTTTTTTAAATTAATTTTTTTAATTAAGGAAAGTAAATTTCCACTAGTTTTTATACTTTATAATTTGCAACTTTTAAATATTCTTTAGCTAATTAAACTTTCAAATAAAAATACTTTCCCAATATTATGGCTTCCATTTTAGGTCAGATGAACTAACTGCAGGCCCTCCCCCTCCCCCTCCCCTTCCCCTCCCCCACAGTGTTCTGGTTCTGCCTGGGGATTCTGTTGCTTTGCTGCTCCTGTAGATAACACTAGTTCAGATTCTAATACTGCTGTGGAGTGGATCACAGCCCTATGTGACTCCAGCTCCAGGATTGCTGACAGCTTCATCTGACCTCCATAAGTACCTGTGTGGTCCCAGATTCTGTCTTTCCTCCTGGGGAGTGTCTGGACTCTGACATCTGGAGTGGGTGGGGTCTGCAGTCTGCCTTTTCCCTCCAGGGCATCAGACGCCCCTGCTCACCAGGGTGGGGGGGTGAAGCAGGGTCAAGGAAGAATACTGTGGTTCTGTGCCTTGTACTGTCTTCTTCTGTGTTGGGTGGGGGCTTCTCCAGGAATTTTAGTGCTGTGACTCTTAGGCACAGGCCTTCTCTGACTGTCTTTAATGAAGCGGCTCTCTGAGATGATCTAAGCTTGTTCATATTTCTGTATTTGGGATGGCCTTGAACCAAACAGTTTATTTCAGTGAACCAAGGGTTTTATAGATATCGTTTTGGAGAAGGGCATGAGACTGTCCAGGGAGGGGGAAAGGTCATTGGCTCTAGAGATGCCTCGTTTGCATGGGGACGAATTCCAGGTGCTGTGCTATATGACTGTCTACCTGTGACTTCCTGGTGGGAGGTCTCAGGGTTATGGGTTACATACTCTGAGGCAGGAAGTGAAACAGGGAGGGAGTTATTTCCATTTGTGCTGGCCTCAGGATGAGATTCTAATCTCAATTTTTGAGATTTCCAGGGTTTGGACTTTCTCTCCCTTTCCAGATCTATGTGCCACATTCTTGCACTAAACATTTAAAATACATGTGTAAGCTGGGCAGTGGTGGTGCACGCCTTTAATCCCAGCACTTAGGAGGCAGAGACAGGTGGATTTCTGAGTTCGAGGCCAGCCTGGTCTACAAAGTGAGTTCCAGGACAGCCAGGGCTATACAGAGAAACCCTGTCTCGAAAAAACAAAACAAAACAAAACAAAACAAAAAAACATGTGTAAATAAAATAGAGTAAAAATAACAATACCTTTTTTTTAAGTTTTAGCTTGAGGTGGAGTCACAGAGCACTTGGCAATTATGCATAATAAATTTTCTGTTATATTAAACATGTAGCCTGTGTGATATGCACACCTTGCTTCTTACCTGTACTGGCTAGTTTTGTGTCAACTTGACACAACTAGAGTTATCACAGAGAAAGGAGCTTCAGTTGAGGAAATGCCTCCATGAGATCCAACTGTAAGGCATTTTCTCAATTAGTGATCAAGGGGGAAAGGCCCCTTGTGGGTGGGCCCATCTTTGTGCTGGCAGTCTTGGGTTCTATAAGAGAGCAGGCTGAGCAAGCCAGGGGAAGCAAGCCAGTAAAGAACATTCCTCCATGGCTTCTGCATCAGCTCCTGCCTCCTGAACTGCTTGAGTTCCAGTCCTGACTTCTTTCAGTGATGAACAGCAATGTGGAAATGTAAGCTGAATAAACCCTTTCCTCCCCAACTTGCTTTTTGGTCATGATGTTTTGTCCAGGAATAGAAACCCTGACTAAGACATTACTCTTGGCTGGTGTAGGAGGATCCTAGGGATTGAATCTAGGTTTTCACATAGGCTAATCTTGTGCTCTGCGATGGAACCCCACTCCTGCCCACACATACCTTAAACCACACGACTGCTAACAACTGCTCCAGGGCCATCTATGCTGTTGAAGAGATGGAACTGGAGCATGTGCTGACACTGGGTTGGCACTGATGTTCAATTTATAAAAAAGATCAAGTAGATAAGTACCTGGGGGACTGATGCAGGAGGCCAATTTGGAGCTAGCTTGGACTACATAGGCTAGCCTGGACTACACAGTGAGAACCTGTATCTGAACAAGGAACTGGAGAGATGGCTCAGTGGTTAAGACTCTCTAATGCTCTTTCAGAGGACCTGGGTTTGATTCTCAGCACCCACATGGCAGTTCACAGTCTTCTGTAACTCTAGTCCCAGGGTATTTGATGCCCTGTTCTGGCCTTCACAGGCCCCAGGTATACACAGACATACATTCAGGCAAAATAGCCATACACATAAAATAAAAAATAAAATTAGAACAAACAAACCCTTCCCTGCAGTATCTAGGAAGCACAGGTAAGTCAAGTGTGTGTGTGTACATGCATGACAAACACACCTAGTCCCCCCTCCCCCAATGTTTTTCCTTTAATTTCTTTTCTTTGCTGGAAATTGAATCCAGGGCCTTGTGCAAGCTAGGCAAGTTTTCTTCCACTCAGATACTCCCTGGGGTTATTTTAATTTTATTTATTCTTCCTCCATAGCTCTGTGTGGAGGCCAGAGAACACCTTGTGGGAGTTGGTTCTCTCCTTCTATCCCATGGGTCCAGGATTGAATGAACTCAGGCTTCACAGCAATCACCCATTACCTGCTGAGCCAGCCTGTCAGCTCTTATGTAGTCTCTCATCCCCAGTCTTGAAGCAACTCTAAGCCATGTCTCCCCTCTGTGGTCTATTCTTTTCCTTGGAGTTTTCCTGTGTTTAGCACCTCCCGATGTCCTGTGGCATGTCACCCTCATTGACTGTGTATCCTGGAGGGGTAATGTATCTACAGCTGTGTCTCAGCATCTGGAATAGCATCTGACACAAACTGGGCCTCCTCCTTCTTTTAAAACAATACTTATTTTATGTGTCCAAGTGTTTGGCTTGCCTGCATGTCCATGCACCATGTGCAATTCTTGGTGTCTTTGGAAGCCAGAAGAGGGCGCTGAGTCCTCTGGAGCTGGAGTTACAGATGGACCCATGTGGATGCTGAGAACTAAACTCAGGTCCTCTGCAAGCGTAGTCCTCACTCCTGCCCAGTGAGCTTCCTCTTCAGGCCACTCTTCTGCATTTCTTGAGACAAGATCACACTATGTAGCTGAGGCTGGCCTCTAATTGCTATGATCCTCTGGCTCAGCCTCCTAGATGCTGGGATTACAGCCACCATGTAGCTTACAAAGCAGGCTTTCAGGAAGTGTCTAGAAAAAAAGGCAAGTGAAAAATGCCCCCTCAAGCCCCAGGGCTCACATGACTTCCTATGATTCACTAACATATGCCTTCACCTGCAGGGCCGGTTGACACGCAGCTGTGACCAAGCGGGTGTGAGGCTTAGCTACAGAAAGGAGTCACCATCCTAGAGAGAAGGACGGAAGCCCAAAACTCATACAATGACATAACCTCTTCCTTCCCCAAGTCCCCATGGAAGCTTTCCATGGGCTCCGTATAGAGATCCTGTTTCATAAAGCCAAAGCAAGAACCATATCATTCAAGAACTGGCCATGAGACGGGTTGGCAAGGCCCTGGAGAGCTAAACTGAAAATAAATGGGAAGAGACAGGCATGGATCTGTAATTGCAGCTACTTGGAGGCTGATGTAGGAGGATCATAGATCAATGCCTGTCTGGGCTACAGAGTGAGTTCAAGGCCATCCTGGCCACCTAGTCTCAAAAACATTTTAAAAGGTCTGGGTTTTCTGGCACATGTCTTTACCCTTAGCGCTTGGGAGGCAGAGGCAAGCAGATCCTGGGAGTTTGAGGCCAACCTGGTCAACATAGTGAGTTCTAGGATAGCCAGACCTACAAAGTGAGACCCTGTCTCACAAATAAAAATGAAAAAAAAAAGTTAAAAAAAAAAAGTCTAGGATATAAAGAGCCTTGTGACAAGCACTTGCCTAGCATGCGTGAGAAAGCGGTATATATGTGGCAGGCCACCCAGATACTATTGGGCAAAGTTTTCTTTTGTAAGGTGGCACATACATGTCATCCCAGCCCCTGTGAGGCTGAGGCAGGCAGATAAAGAGTTCTGTGCTAGCCTAAACTCCATGCAGAGATCCTGTCTCATAAAACCAAGGTCAGAAACACATCAACCCCCACCCCCACTCCACCCAGAGGTGGGCATGGTGGTTCATGCCTGTAATCCTAGTACTTGGGGTGCCGAGGCAGGTAGATTGCCATGAGTTTGAGGTCATCCTGGACTTGTATTGCCCTAGCCTAAACAATTAAAAAACAAAAACAAAGGGCCAATAACTCCCCCCAAATCTGATGTTAGAAGTGACAAATCTGGTTAATAGCAAGAGAGGAAACAGAGTCACGAGCTCTTCTCCCAATGTCTGCTTTAGATCAATTTTATGGGCAGATCTGCCAGATACTAGGGAACAGAAACATATACTAGTGGTGTATCTGCTTTTCTAACTGTAGTAGATCTTAGTCTGAGCTGGGGAGCCCCAGGCAGTCCCTCTATGGAGGGCCTTCTGGTTAAAGCTCTCACTATGACACCTTTCGATATGTGAACACCCTGTTTGAACATACACTACATCTTTGGGGGCACTGTGACATGAAGTGACATGATACCCTAGAGTCTGAGCTTCTTCCACTGGCTTTTCTATTAAGGAGAAAGGTGAGAAGTCATGAGTCCATTGGCAAATGGCTACAGAAAGCTGAGAAGAGGGGCCAGTGGAGGGAGAGAAGGATGGAGAAGAAAATAGAGTGCTGGTGCATGCCTGCTGCAGTCCCAGAGGATCAAGAGTTCAAGGCCAGCCTCAGGTACATAGTGGGTTCCAGGCCATTCTGGGCTACAGGAGACCCTATCACAACAAAACAGAAAAGATGATAGGATTCCTTTTTAAAAGGGTAGGCCGAACCTATCTATCTTGGTGTGGACTAGGGTTCTGACACCCCTACCTCCACACCCCTGGCTCCCTTCTCTGCCTGGCCTCTGACTCTCTGTCATTAAGGGATGTGGGATGCTCCTGGCTGAGTGCCTTTGTCATTGGAGTGTGAACCTGGGAAAGAAAGTCACTTTGCAGAGTGGTCCAGTTAGCCACCTCTGCTGTCAGCTGTCAGAGCTGGGAAGGCACATGCTCTCAGGTCTTTGGTTCTGGAATGTTTGGTTCTGGGTGTGGCTATTGCTTCTTTGAGGGGACCACTTCATGCTCTGGTTTGAAGTTGACAACACGTGCTGGTTCTCAGCCACACCTGGGCACCCACACAGATAACTACCTCCTCCGCTGTGCACACCCGCATTCCTCCATGCCTGAATATTCCACTGCTCCCTCCTCGCACAGCCTCACTGTTGGCATTTAAACCTAAATATCTACACACACACACACACACACACACACACACACACACACACCCCATACCCAACTGTTCCCCACCCACTAGCTCTTGCTTGCCTCCCTCTAGACTATCCCCCAGGTAGACATACCGGGGGAGGATGCATTACCTGCCCTTCCTTCTAACGCCCCAGGCCAGGCTTGCATCTGCGTCCCCCATGCTAGGAGCCAACAGTACAATGCTTGGGGCTTCAGGTCAGGTCATTGGAGGCCCCAGGGGAGCAACAGAGGAAGAGAGAAGGTCCTGGCCCCCAGCCCACAAGTCTGAGGCAGCTTCTGCTCCACCAGGTCTCCAAGCCTCTCCCTAGGGCTGCCTCAACCGGCTTTTCAGGTACCACTGCGTCCTTTCTCAGCTCATGGCAATCAGCCCCCAGCCCTTGCCCAGGGATTGGGAGGAGAGGCCTGGAATCTGTCATGAACATGTGATCCTGGTTCCAAAATTTGAGGACCTCCCCAAGAGACCCTGTGTAGCTTTGGGGACCCAGTTACCCCTTCTCTCCAGCATGCTGTGAGATGGGTTCAGGCTCGTCCTCTTCCCTTGGCTTCTAACCCATCCATAAGCTCCATCTATGACTATACTTACTGGGCCTCAGTTAATGTCTCGTGAACTGGAGTCATAGCAGTATCCAGAACAAAGGGCCTGATAGCTAGAAGTGAACAGTCTAGGAGGGGAGACACACTTAAAAATTAAAAACAATTTCAGATTGCAACAAGGTCTATAGAACCAGAAGGGTGACATCACCGAACACAATTGTCATACCTGTCACACCACACTGCCTGGGGGACGGTCGGGAAGGGCTTTCTGACATGCTGGCCATTTGAGCCAGGTGTGGAGTGAGTGGAGCCAGCTGGGTCACACTCTGGCTTCCAGGCACATGAAAAGTTGCCAGATAGCCATAGGGGGCAGGGCGCGCGGGGGGGGGGGGGGGGGGGGGGGGGGGGGGGGGGGGGGGGGGGGGGGGGGG
>LR749657.1:1145891-1180133 GCA_902729485.2 Mus minutoides
GCGGAAATATGGCAGAGAAGTTTGGTCAGGGGGCCCACCATGCTTTTGGTCAGGGCGGAAATATGGCAGAGAAGTTTGGTCAGGGGGCCCACCATGCTTTTGGTGAGAGCGGAAATATGGCAGAGAAGTTTGGTCAGGAGGTCCACCATGCTCTTGGTCAGGGCAGGGATGTGGCAGAGAAGTTTGGTCAGGGGGCCCACCATGCTTTTGGTCAGGGTGGGAGAGAGGGAGGCAGACTGCTACAAGGGGTTGATCAGGGACTTAGCCACGCTGCAATGGAGGCACAGCAGTTTGGTCATGGTCATGGGCATGGTTATTATGCTGCAGGGCAGACTTGGCAAGAAGGGGATAGAGTAATGCATCCTGGGGTCAGCCAGGCTGGGGAGGAGATGGAGAAGTTTGGCCAGGGTGTCCGCCATACTATTAAACAGGCTGAAAAGGAAGCAGAAAAAGTGGCCCATGGGGTACAGAATGGAGTCAACCAGGCTGAAAAGGAAGCAGAAAAATTGGCCCATGGGGTACAGAATGGAGTCAACCAGGCTGAAAAGGAAGCAGGAAAAGTGGCCCATGGGGTACAGAATGGAGTCAACCAGGCTGAAAAGGAAGCAGAAAAAGTGGCCCACAGGGTCCAAGCTGGGGTCAACCAGGGTCAAAAGGAAGCAGAAAAAGTGGCCCATGGGGTCCAAACTGGGGTCAACCAGGCCGGGAAGGAGACACAGAAAGTTGGCCAAGGGGTCCACTATGCTGCTGGCCAGGCCGAGAAGGAAGCGGAGAAGCTTGGCCAAGGTGTCCACCATGCTGCTGGCCAGGAAATGAACAGGTTGCAGCAAGATGTTCATAATGGGGTCAACCAACCCAGCAAGGAGGCCAACCAGCTGCTGAATGTAGGTGAACAGAGGTGGGGAAACTGGGGAGAAGAGGGTTGTGGGAGGGAAGAGGCTAAACCTTTGGGAAGCCATAACACGGGTTCCCTATCTTCCTTCTCCACCTCCATTATTACAGAGCTGGTGGCCAGCTGGTTTAGACCATCTTGTCTGCAAAGCTTCCCCTGAGACAAGGTGAAAGGGACCTAGTCCTGCTATCGGGCCCATCCTACGTGAGGGAACCTAACCTGTTCTCTTTCCTGGGACCAGGAAATAGTTCTGATCTCAGACATTGTACAGATAGCGGCTGAGAAAACCCACAGTTGGGGAGGAACTTTAGTGACAGGCTCTGCTGTGTTCTGTCCTTGTAGCAAGCCTCTGAGGTGATCAAGATGAAGGCACTGACTCTAACATTTAGATAAGGAAACTGAGGCTCAGAGAGGCCAGGGGGACTTGCTGAGGTCAATGGAGAGTGCTCAGTGCGTGAGATGCAGCTCTGGAGTTTTCTTTCTTCCTTTGCCTTTCTGACTGGGTGGTGAGTGAGCTTCTGGAGTACTCTCATGCCCATCTTTGTAGAGGGAACAGATGCTGGAGATCAGGTAAGCTGCAACAGAGTAGGCACCAAGGAGATACCTGGGGTGGTCCATTCAGTAGCAGGCTGACTCCTGCACGGCCCAGTTCCCAGTTCTCCATACTCTTGAGTGAAGAGTCACTGAGATCAGAAAGCTGGGACACCACCCCAAGGATGGATCCAGGTCTCAGAGCCCAGAGCCACATCCCCTGCCTGGAAGGAGACATGGAGGGCTGGGTGGGGAGGAGGAGACTAAAGAGAGTCCTGAGTGGAGAATAGGACCCTGAATGAGACACCCAAGTGGACTCTGAAAGAGGCTTAAGAGCCTTTGTGGGTAGAGTGCCATAGGATGGGTGTGGCCTATGCTGAGTGATGTTCTGGCCTCAAGAGCAAGAATGAGCTGAGTTAGGCTTGAGGCTACATTGTAGCAAAGTGATTAAAAATCAGGGCTGAGGGTGAATGATGGTTCTCATATTTGTGTGGGTCCTTTGAGTCCTTCTTCTGCAAGATAGAAACATTTCCTGAATAATGAATTTAAAGAGAGCTTGGGTAAGGGGAGTCCACAAGAGGCAGACATCCTTCCTGGAGTTCTGTCTAACTCTCCTTATCAGCTTAGCAGCCAGGGGCGCTGGGTTGTCTCAGCTAGGTTCCCACTCCAGACACAGTCATATTAGAAGGGGCAGGTTCCTGGTGAAAAGGAATGAGGAAGACCCTCATGGGTCAAGGGGTGGTAGTGATGATCTGGGTTTGTCAACAGGGGTCTCATCAAGGTCAAGGCGGGTACGGAGGCCAGCACGGAGGGGCCGCAACCACTACAGTAGTATCTGGGGTGAGTCTCTGGGTGTAACATGGGTTTGGAGCTGGGAGAGGGGAGTGGAAGCTACTTGAGGTTCTCCCAAGGATAGTGGTTGGGTGAAGGTTGGTGACTTGCTTTGTCCTTGAATTCCAGGCCTCGGTCAACAAGCCATTTATCAACTTCCCAGCTCTGTGGAGGGTGAGTGCTGCATGATCCCCAGTCCCCTTGAATTCCCTTCCCATAGCCTTCTTGCAGTCAGCATCCTGTTGGACAGACTCAGCCTCTGTAGAGACCATCCAACCAGTTCTCCCAGCTCTGCTCTGGCCTTTCGTCACTCACTTGCAGCTTTTGGGCACTTTCCAGGCCCAACTAACAAACATCAGCTGACAGAAATCACCTCCAGGGCACTGAAGCATCTGGGAGCCAGGGAGGGTGGGGATACTGAAACCATCTCTCCTGTGCTCATCTGGGCTCCTCACCATCTCCCCTCCCATTTCCAGTGGCTAGCTGCCTCCCCTTCTTATTGGCCTTCCTGTGAGTGCCTCTGCTCCTCTGCCCTGCTGCTTTGCATGGCTTCACTGAGTAGTGGCAATTTGGTTTGTCAGGTCGTTCCCTGCCAGGCTGAGAGTGTAAATCCCTGTAGAAGTCTGGTCCTTTCTCCAGTTTTGTCTTTGTCTTTTTCTTTTTTAAACATTTGAAATCATATGTGGTGTGTGTGTGTGTGTGTGTGTGTGTGTATGTATATATATATGTATATGTATATGTATATATATATATATATATATATATATATATATATATATATATATATATATACACACACACACACACACACACACACACACACACACACACACACACACACACACTATATTTTGGATCCCTTGCAGCTAGAGTTACAAGTATTTGTGAGCTACATGAAGTTGGTGCTGGGATCCAAATTTGGGTCTTGATGATTGAACAGCAACTGCTGTTAACTGCTCCCTGGATGTAAAGCCAAGGATCCGGGGTTTGTCACAGNTACACACACACACACACACACACACACACACACACACACACACACACACTATATTTTGGATCCCTTGCAGCTAGAGTTACAAGTATTTGTGAGCTACATGAAGTTGGTGCTGGGATCCAAATTTGGGTCTTGATGATTGAACAGCAACTGCTGTTAACTGCTCCCTGGATGTAAAGCCAAGGATCCGGGGTTTGTCACAGCTCCAACTCAGAGTAGCAGAGGGTTCTCTGAGGTGCAACACACAGGGCTTCTTCTGTAGAATACCCACCCCAAGCTGGTCTCCCTGAGGGAGGTGGATCCCCATCATTCCAAAGTAAACAGCTGGTCTATCACTTCTCAAGGGTGAAACAGGAGCCCAGATCTCAGCCCCTGTGGCCATATATTTAACACCTTTCCTCTCTCTTTCAGAGTATCGCCGCCACCATGCCCTAAACTGATGCCCAGGCAATAGAACGCTCCTGTTGTCACACCAGCTGAACTGACCCAGAGGAGCAAGGGCTTGGGGAGAGCTTCCTGGGTGCCCTTGAGAGGGCTGCTTTGAGCTTTGTGAATAAACTTGAACATAATCTCCCTTTTCATTGTGGCTCACTGTGCTTCTTAGAGAGGGATAGGCAGAGTTGGGGTGGCAGGCTTGTACTTCCTCTTGTCACTTGATGGAAGGATCTAGGAACTTGCTGTATAGGATGGAAAGAGCTGGATACTTCAGGATGACTAGCTTGAAGAGGGAAGTTCCCAAAGGCAAGCTAGCCTTGGCTAATGTGCAGTGTTTGCGCTCAGCTGGCTAGGAAGGGAAGCAACCACTGGCAGTATGTGTGGTGGCCAGGTTGGAAACAATGGCAGCCTGTGTCTGTTGTGCAATGGAGACACACTGGGCACTTTCCAGTCATGATCTCACCGAATCCTCCAACCACCCAGTTAGGTAAAAGTTCTGTTTTTATCCCCAAGTACTAAGGACTCCCATGGAGGGAGGATTGTGCTATTGGAAAAGAGTGGTCAGTCAGTGGAGGGAAAGAAACATCCTGGGAGCTTCGAGCCTTCTGTTTAGCTGGAAGGGTGAGGCAGCCAACTGGGGTAGAGCACTGGACAAGTGGAAGGGTTTCTCAGGGAAAGCAGAGAGTGGAAGGGCTCAGGTGAGAGAGTCTCTAACTGGTGGGAGAGCGAATCAGAAGGCTTTAGGTCCCTGAACCGCTCAGGCACAGAGGGATGACAAAGGCAGCCGGCATGTGCCAACCACGGGGATTGCCCAAAGCCTCGAACCCGTTTGTCTCACAATGAAGTACAAAAGCCTGTGTAATCCCTGTTGGGTGCAGGAGGATTACTCAGGGCGAGGGTGCAATGGGGACTTTTCACCAGAAGCAATAGGCTTGCACCTGAGCACTATTCAACTCCACACAGGATGATACCTCACGCTTCCCATGGTCTCCCTACTGTTCCCAAGTCCCAACCACAGCTGCAGAGTCCAGGGGAAGCTGCCTATAGAATTGCCTTCTCTAGTGTCAATCAGAGGAGGTGTGTACCGGCAAAGGCGGCAGTCTGTTTCCAGTTCCTCAGCTCCACCCTCTGGACAGAGGCTGAGACAGGGTGTTCACACTGGGGAATTTGGCTTTGCTGGGGCAGACCTTAGACCATGAGAAGCCTAGGCTGTGACTTAGTTACAGAGAGATGGGCCAGCAGGAAACACCCCCTTAAGGACAAAAACAACACCTTAGTACACAGAGAAGCCCACAGTTGCACAATAGAGACAATATCCCAGACAGTTAGGGCCCCTTTTCCCTCTGTTTTTGTAGAGGTGGCTTAAACCTTTAATCTCAGTACCCTGGAGGCAGAGACAGGAAGATCTCTGTGAGTTTGAGGTCAGCCTGGTCTACATAGTTTGTTTCCAGGCCACCCAGGGAGACACTGTCTTTATTTTATTTTATTTTATTTTTTGAATATTATCATGTATAACATCTGAAAGATTTTGAAAATGTTTTAGACACGAGGATGAGAAGACTTTGCAGCGGTGGTGACTTCACCCTTCAGATCCCCTCATTATCATCTTAAACTTGCTCGAGCACACACCCGGCCATCTAGTCTCAGAACAACCTTCACAAAACAAAAAGGAAAACATGCACTTATTTATGTTTGCATGTGTTTGTATGTGGGCACGTGCGTGCTACACCGTACTTGTGTGGAGGTCAGAGGACAGCTTACAGGTGTCTGCTCTCTCATTCCACCATGTGGGCCTCAGAATCAAAGTCAGGTCACCAGGCTGCCCTGGAACTCACAGAGATCTGCCTGCCTCTGCCTCCCGAGTGCTGGGATAAGAGCTCATGCTTAAGAGCTCCGTTGCTGCTTCTCCTCCTCTCCCTCCTCCTCCCCTCCTCCTCTCCCTCCTCCTCCTCCCCTCATTCTTCTTTTAATAGGCTCTCCCCATTTAGACCGCATTGCCTTAAACCCTCAATCCTTGCTGGGTATAGTGATATATACCTATCTTACCTATCCCATGCTCAGGGGCCAGGGGCAGGATGATCAATCAGGGCAAGCCCAAGGCCATTGGTGCTATGTATGTAGTCCAACCTCATCTCAAATCAACGTGGATCACGGTAACCACCACAACAGAAACTCCTATCGTCCTACTTCTATATCCCGATTGCTGGAATTGCAGGCATGTGCCATCAGCTATATAATTCTTCTAGTCCATTTCAAAACATGCCGCAGAGATCTGTGGGATGCACTTTGGTAAGCAGAAATATGCCAGACACTCGATGACCAGCTCTGTGCTGGACTGATGGTGATGGGCCAGTCCCTTCTGGGAGGTTCCCTACAGCTCCTGCTTTCCAAAGGCAGTATTCAAGTGTTCTTTTACCAAGTAAAAGCTTGCAATGGCTATTTAAAAAACTACATTTATTTGTGTATCTATGCATCTGTGTGTGTGTGTGTGTGTGTGTGTGTGTGTGTGTGTGTGCCCATGTGCATGTACACTGCTGCCATGATCTGGGTATGGAAGGTGGCAGGGGACAACTTTCCCAGAGATGGTTCCCTCTGCTACTTGGGGGCCTGGGATTGAACTGAAGCTTGGCAGTTAGCCTCCTTATTCACACTGAGCTATCTTGACAGCCTGCCTGCCTGCCTGCCTGCCTGCCTGCCTGCCTGCCTACCTGCCTCTCTCTCTCTCTCTCTCTCTTTCACATTGACTATTTCTCTCACCTGTTTGCTTACAGAATATCCCTGAGGGTTCCAACTCCTAAGCCCCTCTTGTCTGGGAGAGAGCCCGATTTGCTGCCCTCTGCTGGAATGTCCACAGCTGCCTTGACCACGCTTCTCAGTTGCCATTCTCTCTCCTGACACTCTGATTTTGTCCTTCACGGAGCCTGTGGCAATTTGTAACTATACCACAAATGTTACTTGTATGACACTCACCACCCCCCTCGGAGATTCAGTGGTGAGGTCAAGGCCAGACCCAAATGTCTGACACATGAGCTAACTGGGGCCAGGCCTTGGAATGAGAGTGAGCAAGAAACACTTTGCTGGGAAGGGTGGAGCCAGGCCAGGGAGCAACAGAGGAAGAGCCAGTTTCTGCATATGCCTAAGAACAGAATGAGGAATTTGGGTGGGACCTCCCTGCTCACTGCCACCTTTTATGGGTCCTTCCTGGGTCTGTGCTAAGCGCTATATAGATATGATTCATTATGTCTTCACAAGTACCAGGAGGCAGGCACCATCATTATACCCTCATAGATGATGGAGAAGAGGGAGAGAGTGGCCTAAGGCCACCCAGCTAGCAGATGGGAGCCCTTTCCTGCTAGTCATGGCTACCTGACAGGCAGCCTGCCTTCCTGTGACCTGAAGCAAGCAGGGCAGTGTGTGTGTGTGTGTGTGTGTGTGTGTGTGTGTGTGTGTGTGTGTGTGTGTGTACCACACAAGTATAAGCCAGGGTGTGGTGGCACCTGTCTGAAACCATGGCTTTAGGGATTATAGAGCTAAGGAAGAAGAAAAAGTATGAGTTTGAAGCTAGCCTGTTCTATGTAGTGAGTTCCAGGCCAGCCTGGACTATGTTATAATACCATGTTTCAAAATACAAAATTGGGACCGGTGAGATGGCTCAGCAGGTAAAGACTCTTGTTGCCAAATCTGATGACCTAAAATCAATCCCCAGGACCCACATGGTGGAAGGAGAGAAACAACTCCCCCACAGTGTCCTCTAAGCTCTTTGTGTACACACACACACACACACACACACACACACACACACACACTAAATGCTTTAAAACAAATCAAAACAAAAATTAAAAAATCATCAAGAACAGTAACAATTACCAAGACTACATCTATCTCATCAGGTCACCAAGTTCTGCTGCTTCAGGGTGCCTTCTCTGGGGCCCGAGGTGCACTATTTAAAGCCCTTCCTGTGCTTGCTGAAGCTGAGCTCCACATCTGCCTGTCTTTACTGAAGAGAAGGAAGGATCACAGTTCCATGAGTGGATACTGAAGGTTCCTGTAGAGGAACAGGATATGGCAGGGAGTAGGGATCCTGACCCAAGGCTATCTTCCTGCTATACTCTGCCAGTCTCCTCTTTCCCCTGAGGTCTACCCTCTGGTCTCTATGCATTCCCAACCCCAGAGGGCTTCCTAAAGCAGCTCTGTGAGCAGCTGTCCCCAAAGCCAAAGTCCACCACAATCCCCAAATTCCTTGTCTTCCTCTGCTTTCTAAGTTAGCACCTCTCCTTTCCTGCCTGCTCCAGCCACTGTGGTCTTTGAGTAGAGTAAGCAGGCTCCTGTCCTGAGTAAGCAGGCTCCTGTCCTGGGCCTTTGCATATTGTCTGTTTGAAGACTCTCTACCCTGTGATGGTGTGTTTTCTTCCTGTAGATGTCTGCCTACCAGTTGATCTGAAGGAACTCCCCCCATTACCCTTAAGGCTGAAAACACCAGCTTTATCTTCTCTATTGCCACTCCCCAATTGTACTTTTCTTTGCAGTTCTGACCATCGCTTGATAAGTTTCAGTGGGGTAATAAAGAGAAGAGAGAGTCCACAGCAGCTGACTATGATTTGCAGGAGCAGCGTGGGGAGGGGGGACATGGTGGGACCAAGAGAAAGTGTGGGGGTGGGGTGGGGCAAGAAAGAGAGGGCAGAAGAGAGGACAAAGAGAAAGCTCATAGCCGAAATAGCAGGGCTATAGGGAGCCTGAGTAGCTGGGGAAGGGGAGCTCCTGAGCTGGAGGAAGTTTGGGGGAGGGGAAGATGAGAACTATGTACTTGTGATACCAAGGGAGCCTGGAGGCCAGCATGTGCTTTGGTGTGCTACTAGGCATCACAGACAGCCATTTGTTCATTCTGCCAGCAGTAAGGAAATAGCTCCTTTGGTAGAGAGGAACCAGCTTTCACAAGTTCCTGAGGAATGCTGGCTTTTGTTTAATCACCAGACTTTGGGGATTTCCATTGGTCCTGAAAAATATAATGTAATTTGATTGTTTCTACCCCGTTACTCCCTTCAACTGAGCACAAGCCCTACCTCTCATGCCCCATCATTTTGTTATTGTTACTATTAATATGCCCTGAATTCAGCGGTGCTAACCCTGTGTAAATGGCTAAGATGGAGCTATCTGCTGAGGAATGGACAAGCTACCATTTCTCCCCTGAAGCTGGAGTTAAAGATGCTTTTGAGCTACTTGAAGTGAGTGCTGGGAACTGAACTGAGGTCCTCTGGAAGAGCATCAAGCACTCCTAGCCTTTCTCTAGCTAACCTTCCTTTATAAAACACACACACACACACACACACACACACACACACACATACACACACACACCAGGAACTGCAGCCAGCTACAGTTTTTTTTTCCTGGTAATATGTTCCTAGGAGAGATGATCGTTGTTTCTTATTTTATGAGTGATATAAAGTATTTTGTTTATTTTTTACATCATCATCATCATCATTGTGAGTCTCTATCTCTCCTGTGTGTGTGTGTGTACCATGGTGTATGTGTGGAAGTCAGAAGACCGCTTTCAGTCCTCCATGTGAGGTCAGAGGATCAAATTCAAATGGTTAGTCTTGGTGGCAAGTGCCTTTACCTGCTAAGCCATCTTGCCAACCCCTAAAATATTTTTCCTACAACATTCTTGGTCATTGTTGTTTGTTTGCGATCGGCTCTTGTTATGTAGCCTGGGCTGGTCTTGAACTAGAGATTCTCCTGACTCAGCTTTCTAAGTGCTGGGATGTGTTGCCACCATGTTGGGCTCTTATAATAGCTTAAAAGTAAGCTGGTATATAGGAAGTAAGCATCGATGGAGATGGGTCAGGGCAGGCTGCAGGACCAGGAAGTGAAGCCTGACCAGGTTAACCACGAAAGAGCTTTTAAGTCAGTGAGCACTGTCCTGAGTTCCTCTTCTACTCAACCCATGAGTGGGATCAGGGACTAGAGGCTCTGGCACTCAGCCTGGGGACCCAGATTTCCTCCTGCACCCTCTCTTCCTACATTGCTCCAGAGCAAAACCAAAATTAGTTCTATCTAGACAAGCCAGGGTTAGTGTGACACTCTGAAGTGACAGATAAGGCTCAGGAGCTTGGGCTCTGCCAGAGGCAGGTCTGGGCTTGGCTCTTAGTTCAGCTATGGGCAGTCTGTGTTCTCTGAGCCACAGTGTCTACATCTCTAAATGGGGATAATAAAGAGTCTTCTTTTAGGGTTAGATGATTCTATGTGGAAGGTAGGAACCTGGGCATATAGAAAGCCTTTGACAAACTGGAGCTTGATGACAATAATGATGATGATAATAATATTGTTGTTATTATTACTACTATTATTACCATCACTAAAACACCAGCAATGGAACAGCAGGGAGGTGGGAGTAGGGGACAGTCAAGAATGGTGTTTATATGCAGAGAAGTGTTACAAGTTGGGGTGCGGGTGTTGGGGTGGGGAGAGACTGACTGAGAGACGTTGAGAAAGGTAGATGGAAACTGGCCCCTCCTAACTAGGCGATGAAGCCCAGCACTACAAGCCGGTTCCAAGTGGGAGGGCCCAGGGCTCCTGGGAACAGAGAAGCAGTCACACTTGTCTAACAGGGACAAGATATGGGGAGGATGCCTGGGTTCCCCCATTGGAACTGTGACCAGTGGTGAGGGCCACAAGTACCGGTGTATGTGTGTGTACAATCCTGTACTGATCCCTCATTCCTTGTCAGGGCTGCCCTGGCCCCTGGGGAAGGCTGCGGGCTGTGAGCAAGCATTAGTACAATGGCGGTGAGCTCTTACAGACACACATGTCTTTCCATGCAGGTAAACAGGATGGGTGTCTAGGTCAGCTTCTCCCTCCCCTGGTCTTCCCGCCTACTCTTCCCCTAGGGGTGGCTGACCCACCCAATTCCCCTGCTCCGCACCCAGGGCTCCTGAAGTCTCAATGACAGCTGCCTGAACCCTTCCTTGTCACTAACAGAGATATGCCACTCCTTCAACACTGGGGTACCCAGAACCTCAGAACTTAACCACAGCCCCAGAATTCCCAATATCTAACCATACTGTGGATGTGTGAAAGGACAGGCATATGCAGGTAGAGACATGCCAGGAGAGAGATGGGAGTCAGAAATGGTCACCTCTCTCCAGTCTTTGTGCCCCTGTGCATGCTGGCTTACCCGGGATGGGTCCTCTATCCTGTGGCTTTGCTCTCTTTATACCCTTGGGGTCTCACCTGTTTGTGAGCCCTGCTTCCTAAGTACCCCCACCCTGCCACCTCCAAAAGACAGCAACACCTATCTCCTCAGATGCTCCTGTCCCCACCCTGTGCCCCAAATTCCTGGGGTTAGGCAACTGGGACACTTTTGCATCCGTCTCATCTTATTCTTTCCCCTCCCTCCCGATGGCCTGCTCGAGAGCTCTCTCTGTTTCAACACAGGCTCTCGCTCACAATTAAGCTTCATTACCCTATCTGTGGATAGGCCCTGAGTCACTGGAGGAGGGATCTTAGGCAGCCCAGCCCTGTTACCTTTTCCCAACCTACAGTATAAGGGGTAGTGGCAAGAAGAAAGACTCTGGAAAGCAAGGGAGTCTGGGAACAGAGAGAGAAGGCTGTGGGTCCTGGGGAAGGAGAATAAGGAAGTGAGGAAGGAAGGAAAAAGTCTCAGCCCAGAGGAAGAGAGAAGGGAACAAGTAGACTGGGCTGCAGACATCCTCAGGGGAGAGAGGGAGCTGGGCAGAGATGAAGCTACAGGGGTCTCTGGCCTGTCTCCTGCTGGCCCTATGTCTGGGTGGTGGGGCAGCTAACCCGCTGCACAGTGGAGGGGAGGGCACAGGAGCAAGTGTTGGCCATGGAGCAGGAGATGCCATTGGCCATGGAATTGGAGAGGCTGTGGGCCATGGGGCTAAAGAAGCAGCCAGCTCTGGAATCCAGGATGCCCTAGGCCAGGTGCACGGAGAGGAAGTTGGCTCTACATTCATGGGGAGCAGAGGCGATGTTTTTGAGCACTTGCTTGGGGAAGCAGCAAGATCTCTCGGGAATGCTGGGAATGAGATTGGCAGACAGGCTGAGGATATCATTCGCCAAGGGGTAGACGCTGTCCACAACGCTGGGTCCTGGGTGAGTGGCTGGGAAGCCGGGTGTGCAGACAGGGGCTGGGGGTGGCTGGATCAAGAACCTTGAGAGATGGATCAGAGGGTGAAGAGCTGGGTTTTTTGTTGTTGTTGTCATGAATCTTCCCTCTCCTGCATGGTCCCCCTCCCCCATCCTTCTCCCTCTCTCTTATGATTGTCAGAGACTGTCAGACTAAGGACGGGTGTATTGTCTTTGCAGGGGACATCTGGAGGTCATGGCGCATATGGCTCTCAAGGTGGTGCTGGAGTCCAGGGCAATCCTGGTCTTCAAGGGACACCCTGGGCTTCAGGAGGCAACTATGGGACTAACTCTGTAGGTGGCTCTGTGGGGCAGGGTGGCAATGGCGGACCACTCAACTATGAAACCAATGCCCAGGTAAAGTCTCTGCTCAGACCCATCCCTCAACCCTGTTCTCTCCACCCCTCCTTATCTTTGGACCCTAAACTCGATCTCTGCCTCCCTGCAGGGAGCTGTGGCTCAGCCTGGCTATGGGACAGTGAGAGGCAACAACCAGAACTCAGGGGTAAGACAGAAGTGTGCATGGGACACAGTGGCAGGGATGAGTAGAAGGGGGCAGGGAGTGGGGGGCGGGGTGGAGGTCACAAGCCAGGATAGAGGGAGGGAACTGGAAAGGGGCAAGAAAGCCGAGCCGCAGGCAGCAAGAGAAGCCTGGCCTGTGGAGGTCGTTTTGATATCTCGTCCCTCATGATATCCCCTTACATCCACAGTGTACCAACCCCCCACCTTCTGGCTCCCACGAAAGCTTCAGTAACTCTGGGGTAAGAAGAGTGCTGTTTCTGGTTCGGCTCTGGGAAGGCAGGATGCACTGCTTTCTGGGGGGGGGGGAGCTATGCAGGGCCCTGTAAGGGGACAAGGAAGACAATTGTGGGGGCTCTGTCCTTAGACATTGCTCTGTTCTTCTGGCCCTTAGGGAAGCAGCAATGATGGCAGTCGTGATAGCCAAGGCAGTCACGGCAGTAATAGTCAGGGCAGCAGCAGCGGAGGCGGTGGCCAAGGCAACAGCGACAACAGTGGCAGCAGTGGCAGCAGCAGCGGCAGCAACGGCAGAGGCAGCAACAGTGGTAACAGTGGCAGCGGCGGCAACAGTAACAGTGGCAGCAGAGGCAACAGTAACAGTGGCAGCGGCAACAGCGGCAGTGGCAGCGACAACGGCAACAGTGGTTCTGGGTCCAGGGTAAGTTTTTTCCTTAGGATGGGATCACAGTCCCGGTGGTGAGGACACAGGTGGTGAGGACACAGGCTCTGGGGTTTCCCTTAAAGCTGTCACAGCCCTCGAATGGATGACTTCAGTGACAGTGATCATCCGCGACTCCTTTAGCCCCACCCCCCAATTTCCCCGCCCTAATTACAGGGCTCCTTACGCAGGGGCACCGACTGTGTACACTGCCATGGTGGGAAAGCTCTGGCCCGGACCTAACCTTTACTGCTTGCTGAGCCGAGCCTCTGGGAGAGGAGGGAAGAAGGCAGGTGGGCATAGGATAATATTATAATCTCCAGCACAGGGAAAGCCGAGGCAGGAGGATTGCTATGAATATGAGGGCAGCCAGGGATACATAGCTATGTCTCAAACAAAGCAAATAAGAAAACCCCCACTTCTTTGAGGTGCTTCCAGGAGAATAGGGGAAGGTTGTTACCATGGAGGTTTAAGGATAACTGCGGTGTAGACAACGCTAGTAACTAACTGTGCCCGCGTGAGGCCCCCAAGTGATGAGTGAGAGCCCCAGGAGAGGCACCTTAGAGAGGAGCTGAGAGAGACAGAGACAAGGAGAGACAGAGAGAGAGACAGAGAGACAGAGACAGACAGAGGCAGAGACAGACAGAGTTCAAATTTGGAGGCCACACAAGTTTACTTAGGGGTCTGAGAATTGTGCCACCCAAAGGAGGAAGCTAGTGCTGGTGCCCAGTGGTGGAGAGTGCTTGTCTGGGATGTACTAAGTCCGTGTTCCACCCCCAATTCTACGTAAGTGAAGTGGGATTACTCACTCCTGCAACCCTAGCTCCTGCGGGTAGAGGCAGGATCAGGAGTTAAGGCCATCCATGGCTACAGAATGAATTCAAGGTTATCCTGGGTTACATGAGAACCAAAAAATCACCACCAACAAACAAACCCAAATAAATAAAGGCCAATTGCAAGTGGTTTTATGTGAAGAGTCTGAGACCACCCTCTCTCCCCATTCAGGACATAGAAACATCTAATTTTGATGAAGGCTATTCAGTCTCCAGGGTAAGAACACTAGGGTCCCATTTACCTTTTTTTTTGGTAAGCAAAGGTTCATAAGGAAGGGTGAGGGTGGACAAGTCCAGCCTGTCCCCTAGCGGCAGCTGCTTTAATTTTTAAAATTTTTACGTGGTATATATGTGTATGTAGGTCATACATGCAGGTGCCCACAGAGGCCAGACTGGTAGATCCCCTAGAGGTGAAGTTCACAAAGTTTTGAACCTCCCAACATGAGTCCTGGCTACTGAACTCAGGTCCTCTCAAAGAACATGTGCTCTTAACCTCTGAGGCATCTCTTCAGCCCCAATAGCAGCTTCTTATAGTTTTGTGTGTGTGTGTGTGTGTGTGTGTGTGTGAGAGAGAGAGAGAGAGAGAGAGAGAGAGAGAGAGAGAGAGAGAGAGAGAGATAACAGCTCAGTTACTGTGTATTTTCAAACCCTGGGCCAGGCCTGGCCTTCTATTGCTGAAGTTCAACTGCCTCTCACAACCAGTTGGCCAAAGCCAGGGAAGGATGGAGGCTGGGGACATGGCTGGGAGCTCCTGCGTCTCTTTGCATATGCTTTAGGGACATTATTTCCTTGCAGGGAACCAGCGGTGGCAGCAGAGGTGGAAGTGGTGGTGGAAACAAACCTGAGGTGAGCGGACACTGGAGATCCTGGAAGAGTTGTCAGGGATGGGGTTTAGCTGCACATGGTAACATTGTTTCCAAGAAGTGATGATGACAATGCTGCCATAGTGGGGCTGGGACTGCAGAGCAGCTGGAGACTGAGAAAGAAAAATTTTCCCCTACAGTGTAACAACCCAGGGAATGATGTGCGCATGGCCGGAGGATCTGGGAGTCAGGTGAGAGACAGACAAATTCACAGGCACAGTGGCAGCCTTTCACCACTGTAATGTGGCCCCGCCCAGGAACCCACTCTGCTCAGCATCATTACTGATGCTCACCTTCAGGCAACCTGGGAGGGAATCCAAACTTGACAAGGAAGCTACCAGAGACCTCTAAAACCTCAAGTCTCAGTGGACAACAGGACAGCATTCCATCATTTCTGATGCTTGTGTGTGTGTGTGTGTGTGTGTGTGTGTGTGTGTGTGTGTGTATGCACGCACACGTGATACCCTGGGCCTTGGTCAGGCTAGGCAGCCACTCTACCACTGAGCCACACCCCAGCCCCTCACTGGGGGATTGTAGGCTGGGGCTCTACCACTGAGCAGCCTGCCCCCTACCCTACTCAGCTTCTAAATGCTGGATGGATTTTAGGCAAGTGTTCTACCATGGAACTAAAATCTTTCTTTCTTTCTTTCTTTCTTTCTTTCTTTCTTTCTTTCTTTCTTTCTTTCTTTCTTCTTTCTGTCTTTCTTTCTTTCTTTCTTTCTTTCTGTCTGTCTGTCTTTCTTTCTTTCTTTCTGTCTTTCTGTCTTTCTTTCTCTCTCTCTCTTTCTCTCTTTCTCTCTTTCTCTCTTTCTTTTTCCCTTTCTTTCCTTCTTAAGGCAAGTTCTCAATTACAGGATCAGTCCAGGCTGCTCTCAAACCCATAGTAATCTTATTGCCTAAGCCTTAAAAGTGCTGAGGTTACAGGCATAAATCCCCAAGCCCAGCTTCTTTTTAGTTTTTATCTTCAGACAAGGGTTCACTAAGTACCCCAGGCTAGCCTTTAACTTTGATAGCAAAGTCTTATTATGCATTATGCTTTGCTATATATCCAGATGAGGCTGTGAAGAATCCATGTGTAAACCAGTCTGATTTTATTTGTTTATTTGGGGATAGGCTCTACCCCAGGCTAACCTCAGACTTTGATGCTCCTGCCTCAGCCTCGTGATTGCCGGAGTTACAGGTGTACGCACCACTCTGCCCACTGTCAGTATTTTATTAGCCTATTTCAAATGTCCCATCCCTGACCAGTGACCGGAACCCACTGAACTCTAAGAGCACACACACACACACACCTTCCTAGTTATTCTGGAAATCTGGGCACTAGGGTCAGTACCTGCAGTGATGATGTGGGTTGAGTAAATATGACACCCGGGTCCACACCTAGAGGTCTTGTGCAAAATGCAGGTTGAGCCTGCAGATCTGGGGTGGGGCTGGAATTCTGAGTTTCTCATTCCTTCCCTGGAGATGCTGAGGCTGCAGGGCTGGGCCCTGGTGGCAGCAGGGGTCACTGGGCAGGGAGCAAGATAAGACTGGGAGAAGATAGGGTGTGTTGGGAGGGGGGGGGAGATGCAGGAGGCTGAGCAGAGGCAGCTCTCTGAAAAACTTGAATATTAGGCTGCTAAGTTTTATGGGTGACCAGATTTTAGGAGCAACTCTTTTATCTTGTTAACTCTTGTTCCTTATTTATCTTTAAGTCAGCTCTAAGAACACAGAGAGCCTGTTCGGCTTTGTGGCACAGACCTCCCAGCACTTAGAAGGCAGAGGCAGGTGGATCTCAATGAGTTCGAGGTCAGTCTAGTGTACAAAGTATATTCCAGCCAGGGCTACACAGAGAAACCTTGTCTCGAAAAACAGAACAATCAAACCAAACAAAACAACAGCAAGAAAAAGACCATCAACAACAGCACCTGTTTTCTTCTATGGCCTCTGCCATTTTTCCTTTTCTCACCTTTTCTTTCATTTTGGTACTTTAGCAGAGAACAGGAAAGTCCTAGAGGTCCCAGGGGAGGAGCCGCTCTGCCTGTCACTAATCTTCAGTCGCAATACTGACAGGGCAGGTGTCCCCACATCCTGGCTAGGTCTACAGCTAGCTCTGGGAATGAGAAAAGACAATGGAGCTGCTGATCTCTAACCCAGGAGCTGGCTAAGCAGCAACAGTGTGTCCTTTCTCACCCGCTGCCACTCCCTTTCTGCCCAGTTAAGAGACCCGCCCAGCTGGAGTTTCTAGTCTGTGTCAGTTGAGGTGGGGAGGGCTCCGATGACTTAGTGGCAATGGCGCTTCTCGCTGTGTTCTGAGGAAGAGACTATTATCAGCAAGCGATAGATTCATAAGTGTAAGTCAGCAGTCAGCGGGCCTACATGTGACAGGTGGAAAAGAAGGAGGTGCCCACAGTCCCTTCTATATCTATGCACCCCTCTGTCCTGCCCTCTCTGCCCCCCCCCCCTGACTTCTGCACATTATGTTTTCCTAGGAAAGTAAAGAAAGCAGCCATCTCCTTGGAGGCTCCCATGACTACCAGGTGAGCAGGGACAACCAGGGCAGCTTAGCAGAAGGGACTGTGGAGAGTAAGAGAGAATGCCAAGAGACAAAAGGATTTATCTCTCCTTGTAAGCTGCTCTTAAACTGCCCGGTGACTACCAGGAAACCAAAATGGTGACTGGGAACTACCTCAGAGCTGTACTGGTAGCAAGTGGGAAGTAACAGAAGGACAGAGATCCAGGCCTGGAGGTGACACTTGGAGTCACATTTACTGGGGAGGATGAGGCAGGAGGATCACAAGTTCAAGGACTGCCTGGTCTATAGTGTGTGTTCATGGCTAGTCTGGATAACTCGAGAAATCTTACCTTAAAAAGTAAAAAAGAAGGCCGGGCGTGGTGGCACACGCCTTAATCCCAGCACTCGGGAGGCAGAGGCAGGTGGATTTCTGAGTTCGAGGCCAGCCTGATCTACAAAGTGAGTTCCAGGACAGCCAGGGCTACAGAGAAACACTGTCTCAAAAAACCAAAAAAAAAAAAAAAAAGTAAAAAAGAACTGGAACATGGCTTAGAGGTAGAGCAGTTGCCTAGAATCTCCCAGTGAGGGCCTGGGGGACGTGGCTCAGTGGTAGAGCACCTGTACAACATATGTGAGGATCTAGATTCAATTCCCAGTAATGACCCCCCAGAGAGAGATCAAGAGAATATACATACATGTGTATGTATGTATCTATACATACACATATGTGCATATAAATGTCCTTAATAGGTAAGTATTGAGAAGTGGAAAGTTGCTGAACTTTGGGCATAAAGATGGGGATTAAAGGTCAGGTCTGCCCCTTATTATCTATGTGTTTTCAGGCAAGTCCTTTGTATCTGGGAACCCTGACTTCTTCCTCTGCTTCCTTAACCACTGTGCACTTTTCTGTATCATAAACAAACCAAGGCCCATGGTCCAGACAGGTAGACAGAGCCTGATACATCCTGCTAAAATGCAGTCATCTCAAACAGGTCCTACGGCAAGATAAGGTGTGGTGCTGGGCACAGAGTAGGGCCACATGTCATCTATTATCATCTCCACTGATCTTTGTGTGGGGCAGGCAGAATAAAGCGGAGGCAAGGATGTGAAGGTGACAGTCGGGCATGATGGCAGATCACTGTTAATCCCTGTAAATCTGGGGGGAGGATCACTCCAAGTTTGTGGCCAGCCTGGGCTACGTGGTGAACACACATCTCAAGAGTCTAAATCAGTCATGCGGTTGAAGTGACTCATCTTTTTGAGATGAGAATCTGGGTGTAGGAGAGAGATGAGAAAGGGTTATGGAGAGGAGAGATGTGGGGCCAGTGGTGCAATGGGTGGGTCTGGGATAGACTGACAGGATTTGTCTGACAGTGGACATGAGTCTTGAACATGTCTCTTCCTTCCCTCTACACAGGGGCATGGGTCCAATGGTGGCAATGCACAAAAAGAAGCTGTCAGTGGGCTCAACACTGTGGTGAGTGGATGTCTTCCTTTACCCTGGGTTGGGACCTGGGTGTCAGGCATACTTTATCGTTATCCCTCCTGACACCCACATCTCCTGCCTCTGCCTCTTGCTCACCTCCTGCCCTCTCTCATCCATTCCTTAGAATTCTGATCCATCTACTTTGCCCTTCAACATTGACAATTTCTGGGAGGTGAGTTTTGGAAGCTTATTCTGCTCCCTTTGGAGAAGCAACCCCACATCCTCAGTCCTCCACATCCTGAGAAAGCCACAGCGGCCTTTACATTTGTTTTTATTTTTTGCATATGAATGCTCTGCTGGCATAGATGTGTGCACATTGTGTGTATGCCCAGTGCCAGCAGAGGCCAGCAGAGGGCATCAGATCTCCTGAAACTGGAGTTACAGACACTGAACCACCATATGGGTGCTTGGAATAGAATTCAGGTCCCCTGTAACAGCGACACTACTCTTACCCACTTAGTGACCTCTCCAGCCCAGCCCTTGACCCTTTCTGTCCTCCCCCAAAAGAGAACAAAATGAAAACCAAACTTTTTTTTTTCATGATCTGACTTAAATATATCTTATTATTTTCTCTGCAGAATTTTAAGTCCAAGATGGGCTTCATTAACTGGGATGCCATAAACAGGGTAAGGGCCGGAAGGCCATGAACTGCTGACTTGACTCTGTCCTCACCAGAGAGTGGGGAGCTAGACATCTTTGTGGTGAGGCAGGGGTAGAGTCATGATAGCCACTAAAATGGTATTTAGGTAAATGTTCAAACAAAATGAGTCCACACGTGGGAGCCAATGGAGACCTGGAAAGAGAGGGTAAATTCATAGATTCCTGGGAGCTGGGCATGTGTGGGTGGGATGGAGGTTGTTAATATTTCAACATAAAGAACAACAGGTGGGTGGCACACGCCTTTAATCCCAGAACTTGGGAGGCAGAGGAAGGCAGATTTCTGAGTTTGAGGCCAGCCGGGTCTACAGAGTGAGTTCCAGGACAGCCAGAGCTATACAGAGAAACCCTGTCTAGAGAAAAAAAAAAAAAAACAAAAAGAACAGGCGGACCCTCAACCTCAGTCGAGTCTCTCCTCAGACCTGCAGGAGTGCAGGCTTATTATTCTGGCAATTTTGGAAGAAAAGGCAGTAGAGTTGGCGAATTCAAGGTCATCTTGGACTACAGAAGGAGTTTATAGCCTGTTTGGGTGATTTAAAGAGATGATATCTCAGAATCAAAACCCACTAGTGAATGCCTGAGTTGAAACTCCAGGTAGAGCCCCTGCCTAGAATCCCCCAGTGAGGGGGCTGGGGGCGTGGCTCAGCAGTAGGAGGGGCTGGGGGCGTGGCTCAGCAGTAGATCACTTTATCAGGCTCTTTTGTGGCCCTAGATTCAATCTCAAGCACTGGAAAAAGTTAATTTTTTAAACCAAAGAGTGGGCTGGAGAAATGGCTTTGTGTTTAAGATACATGCTGCAAATGAAAGAGTTTCCAGCACCAACATCAGGCAGCTCACAACTGTCTGTAACTCCAATGCCAGGGGATCTAATGCCTCCTTCCAACTTTGCTTAAAAAAAAAAAAGCAGTCCAAACAGGTACTTCTGTCATCCATGGTCATGTTTTTTTTTGCCAGGGGAGTTTGGGCTTTTCTTTGCCCTTTATCCTCTCAATTCCCATCAAACTCTCACGATGCCAAACCATTCTGGCCAGGGGCATCCACTGTGAAAAGGAAGGGTGGGGCACGAGAAGGAGAAAGAATTTCACTGCCCTAGCTGGGAGGATTATACATGAGCAGGGACACTCCCAAGACCTTTCACCCATCTGGTGACAGCAGCTCCCCTGTCCATTTTCCTTGTCTCTCTGGATTTGTCAAACTTCATATGTCCTTGTCCTCACTCAGTAAATTCCCTACCATCATGCCTACTCAATCTGCCTAATCCCTTTTGTATAGAGCTGGGGACTGAACCCAGAGTGTCACCAGGGTGCCACTGGCCCAGCCCCTCACTAGGGGATTCTAGGCAGGGGCTCTACCACTGAGCCACGCCCCCAGCCCATCATGGGGGGGGATTCTAGGCAGGGGCTCTACCACTGAGCCACGCCCCCAGCCCCTCACTGGGGGATCCTAGGCAGGGGCTCTACCACTGAGCCACACCCCCAGCCCATCATGCGGGGGGTGGGGGTGGGGGGGAGGGGTATTCTAGGCAGGGGTTCTACCACGGAGCCACGCCCCCAGCCCATCATGGGGGGAGATTCTAGGCAGGTGCTCTACCACTGAGCCACGCCCCCAGCCCCTCATGGGGGGGTATTCTAGGCAGGTGAGTACTACTGAGCTGTATCCCTAGCATCCCTTTTCACTTTTTATTTTGAGACGGGGATTCTGTAAGTTGTTGGGCAGTCCTTGAACTCAATATCCTCCTGCCTCAGTCTCCTGAGTAGCTTGTTGACAGACTTGTTGAGATACTGGGTTCAGAAAACTTGGGGCTTGACAGTATACACCCAAGTGATGGGGTGGCCTTCTCAAGAGTCACCAAAACACGTTTAAAAGAGAATATGAATTACTTGCTAAAGTTTAAAAATCGGCACTTAATAATTTAGGTGCCTGGCTTATCTTGAAATATTTGGCCAGTCTGGGTCCCACTTTCCATGGGACAGAGTGGCTTTACTCTGTGCTGTGGATTCTTGTTCTCCAGCGGCTGCTCTGACACTGTCCATTGAGGATTACAGCCACCTGACTGGACTTTCAACCCTTATCCTAAGACAGCCTTCCCAGGGCTTAGGATCTTTATGGAAAAGTCGGCATTAGTGAGATGGGGGAGAACTGCCTAGACACCAGGAAAGCCTTTTTGACCTCTGAGGGCTGAGGCAAGGAATGAGAGATGCAGATTTCCCTGCAGCAGTGCGTTTCTGGTTTAAATGAACAAAATAAACGTTTTTTTTTTTTTTTTAAATTCCTTTATCATATAACTTTGAGACAGAACCTTCCAATGTAGCTCCGGTTAGCCTTGAACTTACTAGGTAGCCCAGAATTACCTCAAATCTGAGAGTTTCCTGCCTCAGCCTTTTGAATGCTTGGATTCCAGGCATGCACCGTGCCTGGATGAGAGGTCTGATTGTTTTGTTGGGTTGTTTTTTTTTGTTGTTTTTTTGGTTTTTTTGAGATAGGGTTTCTCTGTGTAGCCCTGGCTGTCCTGGAACTCACTCTGTAGACCAGACTGGCCTCGAACTCAGAGACGCGCCTGCCTCTGCCTCCCAAGTGCTGGGATTAAAGGCGTGTTGCCACCTCTGCCTGGTGAGATGTCTGTTTTTTAAGAAACCAGCTTCTGGTGGGATAAGCCTCGTTGCTAAAGTTCTTGGGAGACAGGTGGGGGTGGGGATTCAGGACTCCAGAGGAGGCCAGGGTACAGGCTTGCACTATACCAGGGGCAGCACTCATGACCAAGCATTTGTGCCCATGTGGGAATGCTAGGGAGGTAGGATTCATAGGAACTGGCCTTCCAGTTGTCAGTCCAGGAAAAAAAAAAAAAAACAAAAAACGAGTGCTGGGCAGAATCAGACACCCAGCTCCAGTCTCTCCCAGTAGAAGGGATGCGGAAGCTGAGCACTCTAGCCAATGGGAGGAGTAAGGGGAGGGGCTCTAGTCCAAGCTGGAAGGTCTGGTTTGTGTGGAGAATAGATAGCATCTTAAAAGATCCAGCCAACCCTTGGCCACTGCTCCCAGAGATACCCACTGCACTAGCTTCTTCTTAGAGCCTATTTCTCTGCTCAGGGCAAGGGGAGATCTCACAAACCATGACCTCCAGATGAGGAACTACCAGCTCCGTGAGAAACCCATCATTCCATCACCCCTCTTACCCTTCTCTCTGGAAAAAAACCTGTAGCTGCCCCATACTGCTAGTCTCCGCTCCTTTCTTCCCCTCCACTGTTGTCCTACCGACAGGGTCAGGAGATGTGTTGGCGACTGTGGTAGCCCTGGGTCCTGAGGGTTTGTGACAGTTGTGTTGTGTCAAGGAGAGGGACTGGGAGAAGGCAGAGCTGGGCGTGGGCCCACACAGCATAGACCTCTAGCCAGTCTCTGGTTCCAGGTTCTGGTGTCCCTGGGGATTCCCAGCATAGCTTTCACACAATAGTTACAAGGTATCTCTGAAGGCTGAAAGGCAGCAGGAGGAGGAGCTGGGGCTTTAGGTGGGCAGTGGCAGGCTCCCTGATAACCTGTTGCCTATCTTTTGTTCACAGGGTCGTGGCCCGTCTCCCAGAACTCGGATTTTACTCTACTTCCGCAAACTGTGGGAGGTAGGAGAACTCCCACTTTCTAAAGACCTGGGGATCCTAGCCATCATGGTCCCCTTGCCCCAATGTCTCCCTCAAAGATATGTAGCCCACCTACCACAAACATTGTCACTCTTTTTGGGGGAGGGGAGATTTATGTTTTATTTCTGCAGTGCTGCAGATTGAACAGCGAGCACTTGCTAAGCACATGGTGAGCGAGTGCTTTATTACTGACCAACATCCACGGCTATTATTTCACATTTTTGAGACAGGATCTCACTATGTATCCTTAGCTGGTTTTGAACTTGCTAACTAGCCCAGGCTAGCCTTTAATTCTCTATGAACCCACAGTCCTCTTGCCTTGGCCTTTTGAGTGCCGGGGTCCTGGGTGTGTACTGCCACGCCTGATAACTCTATTCATCTTTGAGATAAGCCATCTTATCACATTTTATCCTCAACAGCATCTCAAACTCAAGCGCCCTCAATTTCCCAAATGCTTTTATTCATCCAAACCCAAGCCCCACCTGGCCCTCCCTGCAGCCACCTGGCACCCTGCCTGGTGTGTTTCCATTTCTGGCACCATGGGGTACTCTCTTATCTCTCCCTCTCCTTCCAGAATTTGAAACGAAGTACTCCTTTCTTCAACTGGAAACAGATCGAGGTGAGGGGGGGTTGAGTAGAACTTTTGGGATATGGCATCTCGGCTCTAGGAACTCAGGGTTGGCAGCCCTTGACAGACGGCTTGCTGATTTTCTTCCTGTCCCTGATGACGGAGGACACCTTCCCTTCCCTCTCCTGGGTTTGTGCAACCCTGAGGTGGGTGGAGTGGGCGTGAGAGAGAGAGAGAGAGACAGAGAGAGAGAGAGCAAGGGAAGCTATGAGTCATGGAAGGAAGGAGGACTGGGGTGGGAGGGGTCTCCCTAGGATAAAATCCCAGGGCAGGAGGCTGAGGCACTCACTGTATGAGAGCAGAACCATGAAGCCAGTCACTGCCTCTGCTCTGCTGCTTATCCTGCTGGGTGTGGCCTGGCGTGGAGACAGCCACAGCTGGGTGGGTACCGAGGGAAAGTAGGGCGGGGGGGGGGGACCACAAGATGGAAGGACTTGGGGTCAACTCTCAAATGATGACAAGGGGGCTATAGGGGAGGAGAGTCGAGGGGAATAAGGAAGATAAAGTCAAGTTCAGGCAGCTACAGAGACCTGAACAGCTGGGACTTGGGTATGATGAGCAGGTCCACCGGGTCACAGAGAAAGCCACACCTCAGCGTTGTGTGGCTAGTGACCTTTGGGAACCAGAACTGAGGAGAGGTTGTCTGAGTTCCTTATATACATAGGTAGGATCAGAGTGACTACAGTGTAATTTTTTTTCAAGAAAAATTAGAAATCTGATTTTAAATCATTTGCAACTAATTTTTTTTTTTTTTTAAAGAAGACCAAACAAAAGGGTCTAGAGGCCTTTGAGTGGCTAGTTTATGCCCTCAGTACCAGAGCTGGTGGTGGAGCTAAGACTCAGTATCAGGGGACTAGAGATATGGCTCAGTGGTAGAGCCCCTGCCTACAATCCCCAGTGAGGGGCTGGGGGTGTGGCTCAGTACTAGAACCTCTGCCTAGAATCCCCCAGTGAGGGGCTGGGGGTGTGGCTCAGTACTAGAGCCTCTGCCTAGAGTAGGTTTGATCCTATGGCCTCCATCAGATATGAAGGAGCTGTAGGTGTGCATTGCAGACTTCTTTAAATGTTTCCATGCCTGTCTTCCCTGTGCTGGGAACCTTCCTATCACTGAGCTCCAGCTACCTCATGGAGAAGAGCATCTGAATAGCAGGATTAAGAAGCCTGCAGGGAGCAGCAGGGGCTGGTATAGGTTCATGGCTGCCTGGGCTAAGGGACCCGCGTGGGTTGCCTTTGTTATTCTAGCACCAGTCGATACTCAGAGCTTCCAACTCTGCAGCCTGTGTGGAGGTGGTGCTATTGCCCAACTGGGCCCTCCACCATTGCTCCCCAACCCCGAGTGTGGAAACCTGTGTCCTATATCTGTCTGGGCCATCGGCTTCCTCCTGGCCTACTGGACTGAGCTGGGACCATTACAGGAGTGGGACAGGTGGGAAAGGCAGAGCCCTGAGAGGAGGCAGAGCTGAGGCAGTGCAGTGCAGTGTGCGGGCTCCGGAAGGCTGGCAAGGCCTGGAGGACTGTGGACACTGACCATGGCTTCTGACTCCCTTTTAGGGCTCAGATCTGTCATCTCTGCAGAAGAGGGCAGGTGGCGCTGACCAGGTGAGTTTCTTTGTCCATGGGCTCCCCTGGAAGGGCTTTGGTCTCTCACCACCCCGTTCTCACAGCTGGCTAAGCTGGAATTCTCTTCCTTCTCTCCCACTGACAGTTTGCTAAGCCTGAAGCAAGACAAGATCTTTCAGCTGACACATCCAAGGCAAGATCTCCTTCCCTGACCCCCGACTTAAACGCCACCTTTTTTCCTCTGGGTCTCTTGTCCTTACCTCCCATGTCACACTGGAGGACCTGGGATGGATTGCAGAGGAGGAGGAGGAAGAGGAGGGATCTGAGTAACAGGAAATAAAGCCCCCGTTACACGGAGGGGACAAAGCATGGCTTCTAAGAAACCAGCTGTCTGGGCATAGAAGTGGAGGTTTATTAGATGATGAAATGACATTTCTCCCCTTTTCCTCTGCACCCCATGCACCCACAGAACTACTACAATAACCAGCAGGTGAATCCTACTTACAACTGGCAATACTATACCAAGACCACTGCCAAGGTGAGTTTTGAGAAAACTCTGTTTCCTCAGGGTGGGGGTGTCTCTGCTTGGAGCAGGGAGCGGCTTCTCTCTTCCCTCCATCCCACTGTGTAAGGAGGACGCCAGTGGGTGGGGTGTCCCAGCCAGACCCCCAGCAGCTAGGAAGTAGGTGCAGAAGAGAGAGACCTAGGCCACACAGGAGGCTTGCCTCAGGGCGTTGCTCTTGCTTTCCTGTTGTGGGAGGCAGCAGCTGGAGTAGGATATAGCGTCCCAGCACACCCTAGAAGCTAAGCTTTGGGACTTTTGGTTGGTGGGGAACTGAAGGCCTCCTTGCCCCTCCGAGGAATTAGAAAAGGGAGGAAAAGAGACTCGAGAGGTTTGTTTTGTGGAGTTGCAGATATGGCAGTCTTAGGGGTGTGAGGTGGCTCAGGGGGTAAAGGGGCTTGCTGCCAAGCCTCGTAGCCTGCTGCGTTGTCCTCTGACTTCCACGTGTATACCAAGGCCCAAATACATATATACACAAAATAGCTTTTTTCTTTAAAAAAAAAAAAAAATACAGCCTTAGGAGTTAGGGGTGTGGCTTCAAGGCAGAGTACCCAGGAAAGCCCTGGGCTCTGGTCCTAGCATTGCAAACCCATCAGCCTGCCAACCAACCAGCCAAAAAAATAAACAAGGTGATATTATAATGCCAGAGAGTGAGTATGTTAGACACCTGCATGGCTGACAAGGACAGCCAGGCCCGGGACCTCTTCCTATTTCTCCTCTGAAATAAGAGAAATTGCAGCGAGGCCACACGTAGCCTACCATCCCAGCAACCTGGCAGGGGGATGACCAGAAGTTTAGGGACTGCCTAGGCTATGGTGAACATCTAGCCTGGGCACGTACTGCCTCAAAATATAGAGGCCAAGGGTGCAGCTCGGTGGTAGGATGCTTCCTAGTGTGTGTGAGACTCTGCGCTCCACTTCTCTCGAAAACAAAGACAAAAGCAGGCAAGCAAACAAACAAATGAGGGACTACTGGTGAGGAAGAGGAGGAGCAGAGGAAGTGAACACCACCATAGGCCTCACCTGGCTTCTGTGTGTAAGCTGACCTCCATCCATCCTACAAACAGGAGAGCTCTCCTCTCCCACTCCTCTATTCCATTGTGCATTTGGGGGATTCAATATCATCCTGGATAAAATGGATGCTCAGGTCGGAAAGGCCATAGACTGAATCTCTACAGCCAGCGGGAAGGGCTTTGCTGATAATGTTAGCTCATCACGGGGATCTTGGGGAGCCTGAGGCCAAAGGGTAGCCTAGAAAGGACTACCATGGCTTCCTGTGACCTCCTTTGATCTTCCCTTCCCAGGCGGGAGTCACACCTTCATCTTCCTCGGTGAGTACCAGGGTGTGCATGGGGGGCCGGCCTTAAGGATGCAGCTCGAGGCAGAAGGGACCCCCTCCCACCTCTGCCGAGGCTGCTAAGGGTGGTTGTGACAGTGTGGTGCCCACTCAGCCATTCCCCTTGTCCTGCAGGCTTCCCGGGCACAACCTGGCCTGCTGAAGTGGCTGAAGTTTTGGTAGGTAAGTGTCAAGGCTGAGGGCCAGGAGCAGAAGGAGCCACCTCTGGGAGCTGAGTATTTCCTTGGCCCTCAGTCAGCAGCGCTGGAAGGCTGGTGTCCTTGGGGTGCATACTAAAGAGTGGTTAGGAAGAGCACCTGCTTTGTGGGGGGGTGGAGAAAGACTCCTTAGAAAAAGGCCTAGGAGGCAGGCAGCGGTGGTGGCCGAGGCTTTTAATCCCGGCACTTGAGAGGCAGAGGCAGATGTATCTCTGAGTTTGAGGCCAGCCTGGTCTATAGAGCAAGTTCCAGGACAGCAAGAACTACACAGAGAAACCCTGTCTCAGAAAAAACAAACAAACAAATGAAACCCACCCCCAAACAAACAAACAAACCCAAATGAACAAAGAAAACGTCTCAGGGGCTGTCTATGAGTGAATGGTGGGTAAAGAACAGAGAGGGATCTTTAAGGTTTTAGAACCAAGGAGAAGGCTGGTCAGCGAGACTGACAGAAGGCGCAGGTTCAGAGGTGGGGTGAAGTAAGGCCCCAGGAAGGAAGTCCGTTTTTCTTGTTGATATCTTGTTTTGTATTTTGGAGGCAGGGTCTTTTTGTGTAGCTCAGCGTGGCCTAATCCTCTTGTCTCAGCCTCCTGGAGGCTGGTGGGACCGGCACTTACCGGCATGCCTGGCCTGGAAAGTGGTTATTCAGTACCTCAGTGGGCCCACAACATTTGTTTTATATCGGAGTAAGAGTGAGGGATCTGCAGGCTGACAGGGAGGACTCTAAGGGGCCCCTGGAGCCAGGAATCTTCATGAAAGTCTCTGTTCTCTGTTAGTGTAGGAGTGGTTGGGTCCTATCACTTTTTTCTCCTGCTTTCTTTTTCTTCTAGAACATTCCTCCTAGTCACTGTGGACTCCTCATGAATGCACACAGGTCTTCAGGGAGTTTGCCTGTCCTTACCCAGAGTTCTACCTGATGCGGCTGACCTACCTGGGCATTACAAGCCTGTCATCTCACCTGGGGACCTGGTTTATCTGTCCTCATTCTCCCCGTTCAATTGTGGTGTCTTGGCGACTAATCAGTTTCGTTGTATAACCAGCCAGATCTTCACCTCTTCTTCCGTATGTGACCGGAAGTCCCCAGAATGAGGCAGTGGGAGCTTCCTACTCTCCAGTTTCTCTGTGGAAATAAAACATGACTCTGTTTCCCTGAGACTCTCTTGACTCCTTATTCAATACAACCCTGCTGACCTGGATGCAGGGGGAGTGGAAAGGTGGGTTGGTGGCTGGGAGAACCTGAGCATGAAATGAGAGATGCGACTGGCCGGAGAGAGAGGAGACCTGGGCTTAGGTTTGGGTAACAAAGGATCAGCTAGCTGATGGCTTCCTGCAAGTTTCTCCTTCTGCAAAAACATTTTTTGCCTAACATGAATTACAGTATCACACTTAGTAGCTATAGATATCTTGATGGCCTGCCTGAAAGGACAATTGTTCAAAACAGGAGATTAGAGTCAGGAGGCTGTTCAAAACGACACACCAGTTCTGGAAGTGGAGAAGCACAGGGACCGACAGGCCATCAGGGATACACGGGACCAGGCAGGACAGACCTGGGCATGCCATACATTAATGATTGGATGGGGACGAGCAGACGGTGGCAGTGTTTAGGAAGCTGGCAAATGAAGGGGGAGCCAAAGCCATCTTGTCATGTAACAGCTGCTATGACCCTGAGGAAGAAGGCAGGAAACTTTCCCGTTAGTGAACCGGTGCATGAGGCACCCGCCCTGTGCATAGGCTGAGGAGCCCCTAATCACAGTCCTCCCACACCCCCAATATCCATGGAGGGGAACAGGAAGTAAAAGAAAGACAAGAAACCCTGCCCAATCGAGTGAGTCCTGTGCCCTTTGCAAGTTTACTAAGCCCTTGGCTGCTGTCTTTGTAGTAACACACAAGGCCTCAAGTTGTCAATCAGTGAAACCTGGCCCTAACCTGACTCAAGCAAGCCACCTGATCAAGCCTATTTCTTCGGATCTGAAATTCTGGTCCACTCTTTTGCTCTGCCTTGCTCTTAATTTGTTTTTTAAATCGAGGTTCTGGTTGTTCATCTACTCCACTGTATTGAGGGCCTTGCCATGCCTCACCACGGCCACATGGGGGCAGACAAGAGGCTGTCCCGGGAGAAGCCCTGGTCTCACTTAGGGACAGTGCCTTCTGCTGTGTGAAATGGAATGGGAACCTGTTGGGAACCCAGGTCTCCTGGGGCCAATCCCCTGGAACCAAGTAACTAGGATCAAGATGGCTCCAGACTCTTAAGGGGATGTTCCTTGTCCTTTCGAGTTTAACCTGACGTCGTCTGGTATAAGGGGCCCTCCACTAACGGACAGTGGTCTCTTCCTCCTAGCTAATTAACCTGGAGCTGGAAGATATGTTTAGTATGTGTGTGTTTGTGCATGTGTGTGCGTGTGTGTGTGTGTGTGTGTGTGTGTGTGTGGGTCAAGGGATAACTTGCCAGAGTGAGGTCTCTCCTACTAGTTGGATCCTGGGGTTCAAATTCAGATTTTATCCTTGATGGCAAGCGCCTATACCCACTGAATCATTCACTCCTTTTTATTTTGAGATAGATACTCAGCTGAGTTGCCTGCCCACGCTGCTCTGTAGTACAGGATTTGAACTCAGAATGCTCCTGCCTCAGGCACCAGGTCCAGTTCGATCCCTCCCCACCCTCCATAGGTGACATCTTCCTCTGTTTCTTTGCAGGTCCTGGTTCTCAGGCTCCGCCCTAGGTAGTCTTTCCCTCGCAACAACCCTCGCAACAACTGTTACAATCTCCCAGGCTTGTTTGTTTTACTAGCAGCTCTCTGCCTCCTCCAAGAAACAAAGCTTCCACTCAGGAAATATTTATGGATTACCCAATGGGAGGAGGGATTGGAGTTTGGTGGTGGGACAGATCAGGAAGTCTTCCGGGGAGAAGTGTAGGCAAACAACTTCCGGAGTGAGAGGAGGCCCTCCCCGCTGTGCTGCTGCTGTCTTTCCGGGAGTGTGGTAATCATCTGCACTAAGGGAGTGGGGACTCTTCTTCCCTGAATTCTGAATCTAACTGCCCACACCCTCTCCAGAGAGCCCAGGCTCCCTTCTTTCTCCATGGATTCCCCCCATCTGTCCCCAAAGTCCCTTGAGTATCTGGTGTCCATTCCTTTAATCATGCAACCCCAATCCCCAGGAGGCTGGCTTCTGTCCCAGTGCATGTCATGATGTAGCAACCAGGGCTGGGTCTCGCCTCCTACCTACATTCAAGTTCTGTCACATTTGGAGATGGGTGGGGGCAGGTAGTGAGAAAATAGGGGTTCACTGGTGTACTCAGCAGAGCAATGGAAATAACTAGACCTAGAGATGGGGTTAGAGTCAGTGGGACCCCCCCCCCAATCACTCTATGCATCCATTTAAAGCAGAATGGGACCCTGGGAGACTCCCTCCCCGATTAATGAACTGTTATGACCTCCCCTACTGGAAACTACCCACCCCTCTCTCCACTCTATGGGACACTGGACACTTGGGGAACACAGAGTCACCAAGGCAGTGTGGGTAGAGGAAGGCAGCGGGTATGGAGAGGGACACTAAGATCAGTACTCAACATAAAAGTCACGTCACTCTTGGAAATTTATCTGGGTGCTGAACCTATCTTTCCAGCTGCTTGGATGGAAAGTTCAAAGTCAGCCTGGGAATCGTGTGTGTGTGTGTGTGTGTGTGTGTGTGTGTGTGTGTGTGTGTGTGTGTGTGAGAGAGAGAGAGAGAGAGAGAGAGACAGAGACAGAGACAGAGAGAGACAGAGAATTCGTTCATGTATGGGAGCAACACATATGCTCATGACTGAGTGATGGCCAGAAGACAATCTTGGTGTCATTCCTCAGGAGCCATCCACTTTGACTTTGACTTTGAGACAGGGTCTCTCACACTGGCTTATAAAATGGGCTAGGCTGGCTGACTATCCTGAGCCCAGGAATAGCAAGCCCAGGAATCCATACTGCTAGGCAGCTACCCACATCAGTACTAGGGACCCTTGCATGACAAGCAGTTTACTGACCACACCATCTCTCCAGCCCCTGGTCTAGGAACCTGAATGAAACCCCGCTCAAAAGCAAAAAGAGTCGACAAGATGGCTCGGCTGGGAGAAAGCTAGAACTGGCTCCTGAAAGTTGTTCTCTGACCTACACACACACACACACACACACACACACACACACACACACACACACACCATGCACATACCACACATACATCATACACACATACCACACACACACACACACCACACATACATCATTCACACACATATACACCATCCACACACACCACACACTCACATACACCCCCCAAACACACCACACATACCACATATAACACACACACACCACACACACATACATCATTCACACACATATACACCATCCACACACACCACACACTCACATACACCCCCCAAACATACCACATATACCACATATACCTCTCTTTCACACACACACACACACACACACACACACACACACACACACACCCTCTCATACACACTAAAATATCTATAAAATTTAAAAAATAGTGAAAGAGAGCTGAGGATGTATGTAGCTCAGTAGTAGAGCCTTGCTGAGCATGTACAGAGCCCTAGGTCCAGCCCCCCAGCATCATAAAATGAACACAGCGTTCAGAGGCTCTGGAAGGTGACACATGAGGAAGAGTCACCAGGCCAATGCAGCCAGTCTTTACCTCTGCAAAGGAGCAGAATCCCTTCGGCTGAGCTCCTGAGTGGATGCCCTTGTGTTTAGAGGAGTTTTGTCTTTATACACTACAGCCACAGATGTGAGGTCCGGACCAGAGGACTGTCTTTGTTTGGTTAAATGCTTTGCTTGTTTGTTTTCTGAGATAGGATCTTGTTATGTAGCCTCGGCTGGTCTCCAGCTCTCCAGGCCCCTATGGCCACCACACCCAGCTAGAATATTACCTTCAAAGACATACTTCATGTGGGAAGATGGGTTTCCTGTGTGGGACATCTGGAAACTGAAGTAATTAACTGCAGGTTCGCTGGATGACACACAGTTGCCAAATTCGGGATCGGTCCTCCCTTCCCCCTGTGCATGGCCCAGTGCTGGGGATTGAACTCAGAGCCTGTGCGTGCTCTTCCTTCAAGCCACACTCAAGCTCCCTTGCTGGTGGATTCCAGGATCCTGCTCCACCACTGAGCTACATCCACAGCCCCCTGGTACTTTTTATTTCCAGTCAAGATCTAAGTTGCTCAGGCTGGCCTTGAACTCACATAGTAACCCAGATAGACCTTGACCCTCACCCTCCTGCCCCAGCTTCTGGAGTACCTGGGATGATAGCCATTCAGCTGTGCCTGGCTGGGTCCTTCTTTTGTTTGCTGAGCACTTCTGGCTAAGGGGGCTATTGAGTCTGCCCTGTGCCCTCAGGTCAAGGGTCTAACTCATACCAAATGCTAAAGCCCTTTGAGGGATATTATTGCACAGCGGAGCAATGGCTACCAGAGACCCACCTCAGGTCTCAGGATTCCAGGGCTTTCATGCTGGCCTACACACACACACACACACACACACACACACCAGCCATGAAACCTCTGTTAAATTATTTAACCTCCATATTTGCCATGACTCCCCCGCCCACAGAATGTGAGCAATTATCATGCCTGTCTCCCAGGATTTCTGATAATTCGATGAGATCACGGAGTCATAATATTTAGCACAAGGCCTGCTGCAAAGTCACAGCCGGCAATGTTATTGGTACCATTATGTAGAGAAAAAAAAAATCATGGAGGCGACAATATGCTACAAAAGCCCCACCACAGAGCTGAGCCCCGGGCCAGGCGGAGATGCCAGTGTGGTGTTGGTGTTGGCCCTGTGCTCTGATGGGCGTGTGTGGGTTGAAATTGGATTCCGCCATTAGCATGTCTAAATGGAGCTGATTTGCATAATATCTGCTCTCTTTTGTCTGGTTCATCAATTCTTCCTGTGCCTCTGCTCACTCTCTCGCGATGTGAAGGCTCTCGTGTGAGCCTCAGCAAGCACTGCTAATTAGTTAAACAGAATGAATATACCTGCTTGCAAAAACTGTGTCCTCCAGAAAACCCTAGGGGAGGAGCTCCACCCGGCTCCCTTTATTCTCTTTCTCGTCCCCTCCAGGAGCATCAGATGCACCTGACGTCCACGGTCACATGGTCATTATGGAGAGAGGGTGTTCCTCAAGGCTGTGTTCTCCCACGTTCTCCCAGGGTTTTGGTAAAGTGGAAGACGATCTGTGCCTTTGGGCACATGAGGCTTCATGAGGCTAAAGAGGGCACTGGGACTTGGGGGCAGCAGGGGACTGCGGTACCAGTCTCTGGGGCTCACAAAGATCCCTCCCACCCTAGGCCTGCCAACTGTGTGCGCTGCCTCAGGTTGGGGTAAGGAACCCAACCCTCAGATAAGAGACTTTCTGCCAGGACGGCGCTTGCTCGCTCGCGTCTCTGCTCCGGCACCTGCCTGTGACACCGGTTGGGCCATCTGGACCTCATTGCAGAGAAGGTTACGTCATTATGCTCTTTTGTCACTTTGGGGTGATCACGCTCACATGCTAAGGGTGGGGTGTGAAGTGGGATTGTTCAGGGACATGGAGCAAGTACGCGGAAGTCATGACAGTTCTGACCCTCCTCTGAGGCTGGGAGTCTTTGGGACATTTGCTTCTGCTTCTTGTGTTTCCCCTCTTCTTGTCTTCTTCAGTCATCTATGCGGAATGCCAGGGCAACAGCTGGTTAATAGGCAGAGTCAGGGCCCGGGACCGAGAGAGAAAAGTGCAGAGCTAGGCCCGGGCATGGGTGAGTGCAGTTCTAGTGCTCCCAATCTCCATCGCAGTGTGTGTAGGGCATGGTGCTGGTGGATAGAAAAAGGGTTGGTAAATACACAGTTCTCCATCTGGGGATATAGCTCAGTTGATAGAGTGTTTGCCTAACATGCACAAGGCCCTGGGTTTGAGACCCACCATCACATA
>LR749657.1:1180233-1196472 GCA_902729485.2 Mus minutoides
TATATATATATATATATATATATATATATATATATATATATATATATATATATATATACATATATACACACACACACATATACACACACACACACACATATGTATGAGACTTATCAAGGAAATAAATGAGAAATTAGGGATAATAGAAGCAACAAGGTTGAGTGCTAAGAACTGGAGGTGAGTGACTGGCATTTTAGGGATGAAGGAACAGTTTGGCCAGCTGTGGTGACATATGTGAGTCGCCTCAGAGGAGGAGGAGGATCAGGAGTTCGAGGTTATCCTTGTTTATACAGTGAATCAGCAGGGGCTACCTGAGACCCTCCTACAAAAAAACTGCAAGAAAAGAATGGAAGGGATTGAGGGGAGCGGGAAGATGAGAGACTTGGCTGGATGCCCTGGGGGAGGAGGCAGCATGCTGGGTAAGGAGTCCAAGCTATCCAGCTAGTGTGTGGTTTGTACAGGGAGAGAAAACGAAGCAAGCTGGAGAGGCAGGTGGAGTCCGCAGCATGGAACTCACCAGCCAGGCGGCTTTAGATGGATTTGGCAGGGTGGGGGACACAGAGTGACTGAGAGGGAAAAAGAGAGGAACGAGGGCTTGCTTGGATGCCAGGTCTTGCAGGGACAGGCTCAACCTGATTCCATCCCATTACCCTATGCATGAACAAGACCCATGGTGGCCTCACCTTGCAAGAGAGCCTGGGGAGTAATGGGAATTGAGAAATCAAAGATATACTGGGAACAGTGTCTGCCTCCCCCTCCCGGAGCCCCAGGGGTGGGCGACATGATCCGGGATGAGTCACTAGGGTGGGAACCCCCGCTCCCTCTCATAGCCACCCCTTGCTAATATAAAGGGCCATCAGGGAGGCCCCGCCTCAGAGCACCCCAATCCGGATACCATGAGGATCCCAATTCTTCCCGTCGTGGCTCTCCTCTCTCTTCTGGCCTTGCATGCAGCCCAGGGAGCAGCCGTGGGGCATTCCACGATATATCCTCCGGTAATCACACAAGTGCCAGCCGGCTGCCCCTCAGTGCTGCCCATCCATTCCGTGGAGAAGGGACTCTTATTGGTCGGCTGTGCTTTGGCAGCTGGAGGAGAAGCTGGGGTCCTGAGGAGGGAGGGAAGGAGGAAGGGGAGAGTGTGGGGATGTAGTTTGGTGCAAAAGGAGGGGAAAGACTAACTCTGGGAAGAATGGTATGGTGGGGTGGGGGAGCCGGAAGCTGGGGTAGGCCACTGGGATCCCCCTAATCCAGCTTTCCTTCCTTTCTCATCCTCTGAGTAGCTTTCAGATGGCAGGAGGCTCCCTGCTGGTCCAGATTCTTTAGGATCTCAGCCCCTAGACAGACAGAGGCTGCAGTCCCTCTGCTTCTCAGCTGTCCTAAGGGAATAGAGGAATGTTCTTCCTGGCTTTAAAAGTCTAAGACAAGGGGCTTGGTGTCAACTGGATTCGAGCAGGTGGCCTTGGGGAAAGCAGGGTCTGCTTGGATCTCAGATGAGCTTTGGCCAGTCTGCTGCGTGAATTTGTACTTATCAGGAATTAGCTGGGCGTAGTGTAGCACCATTGTGACCCCAACGCTTGGGAGGCTGAGGGCTGAGACTGGGGGATTAGGAGATTGAGGTTTATTTGGGCTATGTAGTGAAACCTGCCCTTTTTTAAAGTTTTTTTTTTTTTTTTTTTTTTTAAGATTTTAGTTTTAATTAAGCATGTACAATGTGTCCGTGTGTGTGCATGGACATGCCAGAGGTGATGGGGGCCTAAAGAATGTGCTTAACATCAGTGCTGGAGTTAAAGGATGGTGGTGAGGCCCCTAATGCAGGTGCTGGAAACCAAACTGGGGTCCTCTACAGGGACAGTGGATGTTCTGAACCTATGAACCATCCCTTCAGACCCCTCCTGCCCATGTTTAATCCAAATTTAAAACAAATATGCCAAAATGCTGAGCTCTGAGCACTAGGACCCTGCCCAGAGGGCCACATGCTTGTGACCTCTGTGGTGCAGAGGAGGGAGTAAGGGAGTCCATAAGATGTAGGGACAGAGGGCTTTAGGGATGGAGAAAGTTATATTTACCGAATACAAGACTTTAGCATTGGTGGCCAGTGAGCCACGTGGTAAACTAGCCACAGCCTACAAGAGGCAGGCAGCTTACCTTAGGGGCTTGGCTCGTGCTAGTGCCCTGGTCTTCGCCCAGCCAGGTCAGCAAGCATGGGTGTTTTGGCACAGAGAAAATCAATAGCTGAAATACCAGCTGGTTTTGTTAGCTAGGATCTGTTCCCACCTTTTCTACCCATGAACCAGCAACTGTGTGTCCTGGACCAGAATGGGGCTAGCACTGGGGTCCTAGGGAGAGATAATGTACAGGTGCCTCTTGAGGGGCAGTTGGCAGAGGAAGAGGAGAGGAAGGATGGGTATCAGGGAGAAGGGCTCACCATTTACAGGTTCCTTTGTCTCTGTCACCCTCTTCAGGAAGATAGCACCTACAATAATTACCCTACCGGAACAGAGGTAAACACCTGCTTTTCCATTCTTCAGTGTGTGTGTGTGTGTGTGGGGGGGGGTGCGTGCGTGTGTGTGTGTGTGTGTGTGTGTGTGTGTGTGTGTGTGTGTGTGTGTGTGGTGTCCTGCCTCTGTCCTCCTGGTGGCTTCTCTAACTCCTTGCCTTTTTTTTTTTTTTTTTTTTTTTTTGCCTAGGGCCTTAACAATGAGTTCCTGAATTTTAAGAAGCTACAGTCTGTGAGTATCCTAGAGGAACCCCAAACCTCACAGAGGAGACAGCTTGCGAAGTTTCTGGGACCATCTTCGTCTTTTCCAGAGGGCTGGGCAACGCTTGGGTGTCCTCTAGAACTAACCAGCTCCTGATCTCTCTCCCCTGTTCCCCACAGGCCTTTCAGTCAGAAAACTTCCTGAACTGGCACGTCATCACTGATGTAAGTGTTGGGCTGGAACTGAGAGCCAGGTGTGATGAAGCATGCCTGTAATCCCAGCACTCCAGTGCCTGGGGTGGGAGGATTGTGAGTTCAAGGTCAGCCTGGGGTACATTGTTAAGGTCCTCAAGGAAAAAACAAACAAACAACTGAGGATTATTTAAACCAAGAAAGCGAAATTATTGGCCTAGCAAGGCCTAGCATTTGTACCTCTTGGCTCTGTGCTGTCTGTGTGTGACCCCTCACAAATGGCTCTGGTTCTGTGAGCCTCGGTGTCAATTTCCTGAAGAGGTTGCTGTCATGCCTAAAAAAAGCATGTTTGCACAGCAGCTAGTACCAAGCCTGCACAGAATGAGGCTTCCAGAATGTAGGTGCTTCCCATGGTGATAAGCCAATAGCATTGTACCACACTGGTGGGCACACTGTGTGATGGCGGATTCCTGTTTATTCAGTATTTACTGGTCCTTGCTCATCTGATGCATGCTCCCTGATCCCCATACTCAGTCAGGAGTGTTTACTCACCCTTGTTCACTCACTGCGTTTTTTGGTACCTGCTCATTCAATGAGTACTTACCTGACCCCCTCCCCTTCTTTTAGATGTTCAAAAATGCGTTTCCTTTCATTAACTGGGAATACTTCCCTAAGGTAAGAGTGGTATATATTCAGAAGTTAGGGAGAATAGGGTGAGAGAAGAAGTGGGGGAGGGATGGGGGATGGGGAGTGGGAAGTGGGACTGGGGGACGATGAATGGAGGATGAAACTTTCCCCGAAGCTCAGAACCATCTTAGCTACTATATTCAGAGGGCATCGGAAACCTAGACCAGGCTGAGAACCCTTTCCCATTAAAGCCCCACCCACCCTGGCTCCATTATGGGGTTCCAACCCGGGGTGAGGGGTCCACAATCTGACCCTCACCCCTTGCCCTCCAGGTGAAAGGACTGAGAAGTGCCGCTCCTGATTCCCAGTGACCATTCTCTTTAAGACCTAGGACCTTGGCTGAGCCCACTAGAAGAGGAGGCAAGTGTGGAATCTGAAGTCCATCCTACGAGAAATCTCCCCTGCCTCAGTCCCTCCAATAAAGTGTTTTCCACTCAAGTGGCTCCTGAATCTGTGTTTCTGTCCTTATCCTACCGGGCTCAGGAGAAGAACTAAGGCTGGTAGGGAGAACCCCGAGTTCTCCGAGGTTGGTAAGGAGGTAGATGGGAAGCGGTAAGGGAAATGGGAAGGTACAGAGTCCATCTTGCACAGTGAGCTAATCTCCCGAGCCAAGTGTCTAGAGCTTGTTCATGAGTTACCTGCCAACCGTAGAGGAGCGATGCGCCACAGAACCACTTGTCTGACAACAACGGATGGGAGGGTTCAAGAGGTGAAGAAACCAGGTGCTCTTAGGTGTGAGGGATGGTGATTGGAGATGAGGGATGTGACGTCATCAACGATCTGCACGTGCCCCATCCAATTCCCAGGCTCTCCATAGGGCGCCTGTTCAGAGAATGGTCTGTTAGCGTCTGAAGCTTTTGACTCATTGACCAGAAGACACTTGTGCAGGCCCAAGAAAAGAGATTGGCGGCTTCGATTAAGTTTGAGCCAGATCAGATGGTGTCCAGATCCTTAAAACAACTTGGTATTCTCAAGAATACCAAGCAGCAGAGGTCTGTCTGTCTATAGCTCAGTCGGAATGTGCGTGCATAGCGGCGAGTTGGGAAGGGGAGATATTACGTTATTGTTTAGCCAAGTGGCTTCTAAAAATCCCTGGTGAAAGGTAGCAACCTGAGTCAACTAGAAGGTCGGGGGGGGGTTATTCAAGCTTTACAAAAATAAAAATAAAAAATCAGGGTGCTGGGCTGGCATGCGCGAGCCCACCTGTAGGCCAGAGAGTGACCTTGGTGTCTTCCACTCTGGCTCTCAGCGTAATTTTTGAGGCCAGTTCTCTCATTGAACTCTGATCCGCCCATCCTTTTGGGGGTTTTTTGTTTTTTCGAGACAGGGTTTCTCTGTATAGCCCTGGTTGTCCTGGAACTCACTTTGTAGACCAGGCTGGCCTCGAACTCAGAAATCCGCCTGCCTCTGCCTCCCGAGTGGTGGGATTAAAGGCGTACGCCACCACTGCCCGGCTTTCGCCCATCCTTTCTTATCCTACCCCTAGTGCCGGGGTTACAGACATGCGCAAACAAGCCCAACTTCCAACCGGGTGCTGGGGATCTCAACTCACATCCTTGAGCTTGTGTGGCAGGTACTTCACAGACTGAGAAGTTTCCCCAGCCTCTGGTTTTCAGACTTTGACTGGGCAGGGTGTGTGTGTGGGGGTGGTGGTGGGGGGGAGGAGGCACGACTTTAGTCCCAGCATTCAGGGAGCAGAGGCAGGTGGAGCTCCGTGAGTTGGAAGCCAGCCTGGTTTACATAGCAAGTTCCAGGCTAGCGTGGATATATAGGGAAGTCTTGTCTCAAATATAAAGAAACACAAACTTTCCCTTGGAAGGGAGAATGGCCCAAAGAGAAACAATTTGTTAATTTCATTTGGGGGATTTGGTTTCAAAACCAAGTGATCAAGAGATGCCTTAGTGTTGTCTTACAGCCTCGGAAATGCTGAAGATATGTGTTTCTTGGTAAGATGCCCATGAGCCATGAGTTCAAACTTCCTCCCTAACTTGTAGAAACCTTCCCCAACTGCCTTCTGAGAATCTAGATGCTTTTGTGGCAGTGTAGTATAATAGAACTGTCTGGAACCCAAGGTTCAGGACCCAGCGTAAATCGTAAATCACATGACCCACTTGAAATCCCTTCCTTTCTCTTTTGTTCTCTCTCTCTCCACTCTCTCTGGCAACTTACAAATACAAAAGACAGTGATGTGATTCTGGCCCTTTCTAGGCTCTTGTACATAATGAGAATTCTGGCATTTCTTGTATGGAAATTAAATGAAATGAACAGCCTGATTCCAGGCTCATGGTAGAGACTTAACTATTTGTGCTCTCCAGCTCTCACTGTGTGTCCCCTGCCCTGCAGCTCCAGGACCTCACTGCCCTTGAGGAAAGGTCAGCGACCCACAGAAGGAATCTCCCCAAAGTTGCTTCCTGCCTCCCTGTGTCAGACAACCCTTTGACCCTTTCTGAGTCTCAGTGCACATAAAGAGAAACTAGAATGCACCCACTATCCCACTCCCAAAGATGAGTTAGTTCACCCCCACACTCACCCACCTATCCAGGCACCCATCCTTGCATCTACCTACGAATATATTCATTTATGTATCTGTGCATCCGTGTAGATATTCACGTATGTACCCTGTCTGTACATCTGCCGATACATGCATCCATCCCTGCATCTATTCATCCATCCATCCATCCATCCATCCATTCATCCAGCTTCCATCCATTCCTGCATATATCTATCTATCCATCCATCCATCACTGCATTCATGCATGCATCTGCTGATAAAACTTGATACCTGCTTTCATGTGCTTGTAGATGAGATGAATAACACATGTTCAGGCATGGGGAATCAGACTGACTAACCCATGTGCATGGGTAAGGGGTCAGACTGCTCAAGGCTTTCTTGGAGGCTCTGATGAAATGATAAAGGAACTTTAGTCCTTGTCCAGGAACAAACTTGGCAAGGTGTCTCACAGGAGTCAAGGTTGCTGTTTCTGGGGACACAACTCTTCCCCCTGGGCTGTGGTTATCAGCCCTTAGGCAGCTGTGACTGGGGCATCCTGTGTTTTCTGTGCCAACATTGTCTGACTTGGCTCTCTGCTGACTTTGGCTGCTTCCCCTCAGTAAACAGTATAGAAGATGCTCCCTTTAATAAACATTCTTGGCATAAGAAATGGCTCATCTAAGGGTTTCTGTTGTTGTGAAGAGACACCATGACCATGGCAACTTGTATAAAGAAAAACATTTAATTGGGGCTGGCTTACAGTTTCAGAGGATTAGTCCATTACCATCATGGCAGGAAGCATGGTGGTATACACACAGGCAAACATGGTGTTACAGAAGGAGCCAAGAGTTTTACATCTTGATCCATAGGCATCAGAAGTGAATGCTACACTAGGCCTGGCTTGAGCATATGAGACCTCAAAACCCACCTCCATAGTGACATACTTCCTCCACAAGGCCCCACCTCCTAATAGTGCCACTCTCTGAGCCAAGCATTCAAACAGGAGTCTATTCAAATCACCAGAGAGAGTTGGGGGAAAGGAGAGGGGAAGAGGAAGAGGGAGAGGGAAAAGAAAAGAAGGTACAAAGAAGATAAAAAAAATTCAAAAAACAGGGGTTCAATAACCCTGAGATACGTATCTTGAGCTTCTAGTCATAATACAATTGTTTGATTATTGATATCATTCCATATGTCTGTGGTTAAAGAATGGAGGTGACTAAAGTTGATACTGCAGGCAGCAACATTAATGTGGCCAGACCATGGTGTCTTACACTTTTTTTGTTTTGTTTTTTTGAGACAGGATTTCTCTGTATAGCCCTGGCTGACCTGGAACTCACTCTGTAGACCAGGTTGGCCTCGAACTCAGAAATCCGCCTGCCTTTAATCCCGAGTGCTGGGATTAAAGGCGTGTGCCACCACGCATGGCTATGTTTTACACTTTTAATCCAAGCACAGAGGCAGGTGGATCTCTGAATTTGAGGCTAGCCTGGTCTACAGAGTGAGTTCTGGGATAGCCAGGGACACACAGAGAAAAACAAAGACCAAGCAACAACAACAACAACAAGTGTCACTGTGAAAAAACAGTAGTTTATAGTTTGTGGTCGCAATGCCTCACCAAATCAGGCAGAAGTCTGACATTGGGGGATCCTAACATACCATAATACTAGATGTAAAAAATGGTGGTGTAGTAGAGGAGGTTGTCCATGTAGCTGTACTGGGAAGGACTTGGAGACCACACACCCCCTGCCATGTCTTCAATGAGCAAACAAAAGCTTGGTGGCTCTATCACGAAGGACCAGAAGGGAGTTAGGCAGAGGCTTGCAGGGTTCAGCATTTTTGTCAAACTATTGTCTGACTTCAGAATGACCACATGCAGCTTCCTCACAAAGGGGAAAGTTGCTACTGCTTTAGGGAACTTCTGACTCATCACAAGGTGTTTAACCATCAGATCTATTGTTCCTGGATTCTAAGATGACTGCAAGAGAGAGTGACTCAGAGAGACAGACAGGCAGAAAGGCAAGAAGGGACTAGCTCCTCTAGATTGAAGCAAAGATCAGAGATAGCTGGATGGTATTCCAATGGGAACAGGACATTAGTTTTGGGGTGTATGTGTGAGAGAGAGAGAGAGAGAGAGAAAGAAAGAGAGAAGAGAGAAAGGAGAGAGAGAAGAGAGAGAAGAGAGAAAGGAGAGAGAGTCACAGAGGGAATATATGTGAGTGTGGGGCATATGTATGTGTAAGTGCAGGAGACATGTACATCTGTGGATATTTCATGGCGGCCTGAGGAGAGAGTCAAGTGCCTGGCCCTATCATTCTCCATCTTATTCCTTTGAGAGAAGGTGTCTTACTGACCTGGAGCTATCCAGCAGCCAGCAGCCAGCAGCCAGCAACCAGCAGCCAGCAACCAGCAGCCAGCAACCAGCAGCCAGCAAGCCCCAGTGATCCTCCTGTGTCTATCCCACACAGTGTTGGGTTTACAGACTCACATACTGCCAGATCCAGCTTTTTATATGCTGGGACCTACACTCAGGTCCTTGGGCTTATGTGACAGTGTTGTTACCCATCTCTCCAGCTCCTGGAACACTTTAACAGCCCACGGGTGACAGTTGTTTGGTGCTCTGTCAATCTGACACAACCTAGAGTCACGTGTGAAAAGGGAGCCTCAGCTGAGATGATGTCTCCATCACAATGCCCATGGGGCACTTTCTTCATTGATGACTGATGTGGGAGAGCCCGGTCCACTGTGGGCAGTGCCACATCGTGGGCTGTATGAGAAAACCATGAGGAGTAAGTCTCTGCTTCAGCTCCAGCCTTCAGGTTCCTTCCTTGTCTTCCTCTGCTGACAGACTGTATTGTGTAAACCAAATAAACCCTTCGCCCCTTAGATTACTTCTGGTTGTACCATTTTATCTCAGCAATAGAAAGCAAACTAAGACAGCTGGCTGTGACATCTCTGTGAATCTCAGAAGCATGTGAGTTGCTCACCTTGCTGCTTTCTCCTTTGAAGCAGAGAATTACCAGCTGGAGTTGAACAGTATACACACACACACACACACACACACACACACACACACACACACATTATATATATATATATATATATATATATATATATATATATATATATATATATATATATAAATAAAAAATGTATTTGTTTTGTGTGTATGAGTGTATAATAAACATAGTAAAAAAAATGCCCTTTAGACATGTAAAAAAAAAAACCAGTTTAGTCAAGGAACCCCACTACACCCAAGGCAGCACCTGATAACCAGAACCCAGTGACATTACTCACTCAAGACAACCAGACACAGTCCTAGAACTGCTTAACCATGAAGTCAGCTCTCCCGCCCACCCCCCTTTTGCAGTATAGGTGCTTGGAACCCAGGTCTTTATGCATGCTAGGCAAGCACTGTACCACTGAACTTCATCCCAGACCTAAACACAACTCAAGCGACTAAGCAGACCAAACTCAGATTTGAGCAGGATCTATGGCAGGTGCAGAGGAAACCTCACCTCCTGAGCTCTTAGCCTGTCTTACCCCACCACACATCTGCAGGCTCTTTTCACAGGGAGTGTCTTTAGCAAACACAGCCTCAGAATCCCTGTTATACCAGGACCAGTAGCAACAGATCTCCTGGGAACTGCAAGAAATTTAATTTCATTGGCTCCACCCCAGATCCCCTAAATTTGAAACTCAGGGTGGGGCCCAGCAATCTGTTTTAACAAGTCCTTCTGATGAATCTGCATTGAAGCTTGGAACCAGCAAAAGAAAGAGAGTTAAGAAACAGATCTGCCAGAAATTCATGATGGTAGTTACCAACCCCAGAGAGTTTCCCATGTGTCTGTATACCATGTGTGTACAGTACCCGTGGAGACCAGAAGAGGGCGTCAGATCCTCTAGAACTAGAGTTACAGATAGTTGTGAGCTTCCTTATGGGTTCTGGGAACCAAACCCAGGTCCTCTGTTAGGGCAGTTAGTGCTCTTAGCTGCTAAGCCATCTCTCCAGCCACAGGTCTGTTGAGATTTTTAGGGTTTTGTTTTCATCCTCATTCTTATGTTAGGCTGCTGATCTATTCCCCAAATAGCATCAATCAATCCTGAATCCAAAATGTGCATTTCCACAGACATAGATCTTGACAGAACCAACGTAGATCTCTTAAATTTCCAAGACACAGAGCCTAACCTAATCACTTGAGTAGACCCTGAGTAGTAAAAGTAATAAAAACTGAAACCAGGGCTAGGGGTGGTAGTACACCCCATCTTAAAAAAAAGAAAAGATAGATGGGTAGATGTGGGGAGTGGGCGCAGCTACATGGGCCAAAGAGGGTGCCCTGGCTCTATGCTAAGCCCTGTGACCTCACTTGGTTATCCCAGACTCAGTCATGTGCAGTAAAAGCAGCGTGTGTAACTCGTTGAAGAGATAGCACAAATGTCTCGCGATACCAATCTATCAGCCTATCCTGCATGCTGCCTTGGACCTGTGCGTCTATGATTGGTGTCTTAGTCAGGGTTTCTATTCCTGCACAAACATCATGACCAAGAAGCAAGTTGGGCAGGAAAGGGTTTATTCAGCTTACACTTCCATACTGCTGTTCATCACCAAAGGAAGTCAGGACTGGAACTCAAGCAGGTCAGAAGGCAGGAGCTGATGCAGAAGCCATGGAGGGATGTTCCTTACTGGCCTGCTCAGCCTGCTCTCTTATAGAATCCCAAGACTACCAGCCCAGAGATGGTCCCACCCACAAGGGGCCTTTCCTCCTTGATCACTAATTGAGAAAATGCCTTACAGTTGGATCTCATAGAGGCATTTCCTCAACTGAAGCTTCTTTCTCTGTGATAACTCCAGCTGTGTCAAGTTGATACAAAACTAGCCAGTACAGGTGGTGTGAGGTGACATGAGTGAATGGAAGAGGATAAATTGTGGGCAGTCCCAGGGGGGAGTGATTTAGAAGATTAAGGGGAGGCTGCGGAATAAAAGGAGCTGTGGAAAGCTGCGTGAGACCTGCTATGGAGTCCATGTCGTTTATTCCCACATCTCTGCTGGTCAGAGACATGGGCCCGAGACAGGTAGGTAGATAGATAGATAGATAGATAGATAGATAGATAGATAGATAGATCAGTAGAGATCGGAAGATTGATAGATGATAGATAGATTGATAGATAGATAGACAGACTGACTGACAGTCAGATAGGTAGATATGTAGGTAGATAGATAATAGGTAGATAGATAGATGATAGATAGGTAGAGAGATAGGTAGGTAGGTAGGTAGATGGATAGATAATAGGTAGACAAGTAGGAAGCCCCCCCCCCCACACACACGTGTTACTCAGTTTCTAGGACCCACATCTTGGCTCACAGCCCTCTGTAATGTCACTTCCAAAACATCCTAACCCTTCTTCTGGCCTCTGCAGGTACTGTACTCCCGTACTACCCAGACATTTATGCAGGCAAAACACACATAAAATCAAAACAAATGAAGTTTTAAAAACAAAAGCCCCTGGATCACACCTCAACAGAAGTCAGTTTCCTGGGACCTATTTGTGTTCCAAAGGGCACTGGCTCCTGCTGTCTCTTAAGCTCCCACCCATGAATCTAAATAAATTTCTCCCTAAAACTCACTCACTGTGGTCTATACATTTCCTTCTTCAAATTATAGAAGAGAAACCAAGAGGCTACTGACTCTGGAGAAGGCTTGGTGTGACCACTGCACCCTCACTCTGGAGTCTGAGCCTACCTGAGACCTCGGTAGAGCGCAAAGACACCCCCAAATTTCCCAAGAAACCAAATGGTATCCTCCCTGCCTTGAACCCGAGCTCACTGGCCCTGCAGATGAGGGGAGACTGAATTAGGAGACAAAGCAAAGGAGCAGCTGCTAAGGAAGGAAAGCCATTAGGGGAGAGACAGAGAAATCCCAGCTGGGCTGAAGTTATCAGCTCTCACCAGGGAGCTGTGATCACCGCTGGCCAGGCAGAGATGCTGGCAAGAGTCCTGATGCCTGAGCCTCTTGCATCTATCTGGTGAGAACCCATTTCTAACCTCAGCTCATGATCAGATTATCCTACTGTCAGAGTCTTCCAGCAGCAGGCCCCATGAGAGTGTGTAATAGCCCGATCTGTGCCTGCAAATGGGAGTAATTCCTTCCAGGTGCCCCCAGAGCAGAATGTTTCAGAAATCAGAAGCGATGATCTCGTTTCCTGGCTGGTCCATGAGAGACACCAGTGGAAATCGGGGTTTGGGGGGCATCTGAGGATGTGACTGTCCTAGCAGGCCTGAATGTGCTCTAAAGAGGGGCACCTGTGACACTCCCTTCAGTTATCAAGCTGTTGGAAAGACGGTTTACAAGAAGCCCCCATTTCTCCCAGGAGCCTCCTGCTAGAAGGAAAAAGCCAGTGCCCAGTGCAGCCAGAGACTCCACACAGTTGTCAGCACATTTTGCAAGAGAGAGCAGAGAATGACTCTCTTCTCAAGCCTTGACCTCGCTGGGCATGGTGGCCAGTGCCTCCCAGCACTTGGGAGTCAGAGGCAGGCAGATCTCTGTGAGTTTAAGGTCAGCCTGTTTTACAGAACAAGTTCCAGGACAGCTAGGGTGGTTATACACAGATACTCTGTCTTGGAAAAACAAAACAAAACAACAACAAAAACCACAGAACAAACAAACAAACAAACAAACATCCCTTGCCCTCAGGTCAGACCCCGAAGGTAGACTGCGGCAGAGGATTATACTGGGCTTTTTTAGTTTTTCTTCCTCTCAAGGCAGCCATGTTGAATAAATCTTTCTCCACTTCTAATTCTTGTAGGTTTAGATGTTTCAAAACCTACTTTAGTAAGTGCGCTTAAATGCTTTAACCTCCCTTCTAGCCCGCCACCCACCAGAGGCACTGGAAAGGAAAGGGTAGTAGGGCAAAGGAAGATGTGGGCTGTTTAGAAATAGTTCTTTGGGGGGTGATTCTGAGTTCCTTGTCAGTTCAAACGATTCAGCAACCGTGGTAGCTCAATCCACTCGCAAACACCACTCACTAATCAGCAATGGCAGTTTAATCCGGAAGAAACGGAGAGGGTCTGCCAATCAGCCCGGATACTCACAGAAGCAGGAGGAAGCTGTCACAACATCACATGAAGTTCTTTCGCACATTTCTCTCTCTCTCTATGAAGTCACGACAAAAAGATGACCAGCAAAGAGTGGCAAGGTGAGCCAATGCCACAGCCTCGTCCACTGTCTGTGGGGTTATATTTATACCCTTTCCAAACATCATGTGTTCTCTCAGTGTCTGCTCTAGCAAAACATCACATGCCCTCTTTGCAGCCAGGTTCCAGAAATACACCATGTGTCTGCTTCAGAAAAACACCCTCTCATAAGACAGTTTCCAGAAAAACATCACATGACACAGCTGAGTCTCCAAAGAAACCAGAAATTTTTACTGCAATTTCTGCTGTTCATCTGTTTAGTTGGTTTATTGACTATGGCTGAGCCCAGCTTCTTAGAGCTGCCAAGGGCCATCTCTAACGACATAGAGGGGTTCCAGTTTCTTGTGTGTCAGGATAAAGAGAAGGAAAAAAATAAACATAATAAATCAATGTCATAGAAAATTTACTGATGCACTTGCTTAAGGAATATTAAATTACAAGCTGAAGTGGGGTTAAGGCTCTGCCTCAAATCCAACTCAAAATAAGTCATGTGCTGTGCGTCGCGCTACCTTCCTGCCAGCAGGGAAACACGCGAACACCAGGATCCTTCTACAGACTGCTTTATCGAAGCCTTGAAAGAGGAAGACCCAGAGCCCTGCAAAGCCTTGGCTTATATAGCCAAGGAGGAGGCGTGTCTTAACCGGATTGGCTGCTGGGCCATCACTCATGTTAAGCCCCAGGCTGGGCGGTGGTTAAGCAGCAGGGGCATGCACTTTTGGGTTGTTTACTAGCTCTGTACAGGGGGTGGTAACAGGATGTCTTCGGGTTGTTTACTAGCTCTAACAGGATGTAGGCGCCATCTTAGAATGGTGCCTGAGCTGACTCGGGCGCGGCCCTCTACATCTCCCCCTTTTTGTTTTGTTTGAACAAGGTCTGGCCTAGACATTGCAATGCTTGGATGTTGCTTATACTAACAAGGCCTGATTCAGCTAAGGTCCTATTGTTGGGGGCCTAAGCGATCAAAGGCTTATAAACATGTCTTCCTTACCCCACCAGGTGCAATGGAACTAAGTCCTCTGGTGTGCAGGGGCTAAGGAACAACCGACTAGGTCACTATGGACATCCATTGCTAGCCTTACCCGTCACTGGGAAAACTATTCACCAATAGATCCCTGTCTTAGGTTGGTCTAGCATATGTTTCCATAGAGCAACCAAGCAACAATCCTTATCTGCAAAATTATTCTAGGGTGAGTGCCATGACCTGTTATTATTCTTATTTCCTTAACATAGAGAGCCAAATATCTGGAGCAGTNTCAAAACCAGCAGTCCAATTCTGTAATAGATGTCTAGACAAAACCTTAGACAAGTTAGCTGCATATGTAAAATTTTCATATTGAATGGAGGTGATACACAGGCCTGTTAACTTGCGTTCACAACCCAGCTGGGCCAACTGCCACAACGTATCAATTTGTTCTTGCACCAAATCTATGCGCTGATTTACCAGCATTAATCCTCCTTTAATTTTGGAATTCACTGCAGCCTACATGTCCAAGGCATTAGTAACAGCAGCTGAAAGCTCATTAATTGTACTAGCTGCCTGGACTGTCGAAGACAGAGCAATTGCTGATGCAGTGGCAGAGGCGGCTATTGCAGCTGTTGCCACAATGCCCACTATTATTGCTGACACGCCAAAATCTCTTTTTGTTCTGAAAAGTTGCAAACTACTAGGTGCCTCCACTGGCAACGGCAGAAAGCGAGGCATTCTCACTGCCATAGCAAAGGGATAAAGAGTGGCATTCCAACACAGGGCATAGTAACAAGATGAAGGTGAACAATTTAAAACTCATAATGGAAGAGTCATTACTAACGATCCACATAAAGGGAGGCCATACACACACAGGGGTTGGTGAATATTGTATCTTTTCCAATTCTTTATATTTTATTTGAGATGTTGTCCAAGTCATACTTCCTGAGGAGTGTCCAAACGACAGTGCGTTACCCACTGTACCTTTCCAATCAAAAATTAACTTTCCTTAGCTCTCAGGTCATGGAGCAGACTCCATTTTCCTGATTTCTTTTTAATTACAAAAACTGGTGTATTCCACAGCAAGGTGGAGGGCTCCAAATGTCCTAATTTTAACTGTTCTTTGATGTCTCTATTGGCTGCCTCAAGCTTTTCAGAGGATAAAGGCCATTGAGGAACCTGTGTCCTGGGGGGTAGCTCTCTGCCCCTGGTTTTTAAAATTTAAATTTTAATAGCCAAAAATTGTTTATCTTAGAGAACTATTAAAATTCTCTGTCACATGGACATTAAATTGTTTCACATGGCTCACTATTAAAGTCAGCTCCAGCATTCATATAAGTCTGAATGCCGAACACCAAAAAAATTTTTTAACATAGTCAATAACACTTTTAGTTGTTTCTCTTAAGGAGTAATTATAACCAAACTTATTGCCGTTTGGAATGAGAAGCTAACACTTTGTCAGGTTTTTAAGACACATCTTTAATTTTATTTTTTAATATCTGAGAATTTACTTTATAATTCTGAATTAGCACCACAGTAGCCCTTAAAATAAAAGAATGATTTCACATTCAATAGTCATGATTAAAAAGAATAGCTGGTATTAATATCCATAAATTATAATTAATATCAATCAAAAAAGGCTTTTTAAAAATTTCTGTAACGTCTTTCATATTTACCAATTAGCTTGTGTCTTTTTTAGATAATACCCAACAAAGGTTTGAGTCATCTTAAGACTCTAAGTGAGGTCTTAGCCAAATAAAATCTCCTAGAAGCTTTTGAAAATAAAATTTTGAAGCAAATCAATATTTCTTTCTTAGATTTTTTTTGTACCACAATTTTCTAGCATAATTCAAACCCTAAATATTGCCTCTGAAACTTTTTTGCCAGAACAGGGACTTAAACCCTGGACTCTCAGGTTAAAAGTCTGATGCTCTACTGAGCTAGCCAGGCTCTTTTATGAAGTAATTATTACTCCCCAGAACTTTAAAGTTGAGTGCAAAAATTTGAAATAGCTACTG
>LR749657.1:1199289-1255629 GCA_902729485.2 Mus minutoides
CAAAGATAATAAAAATTTCTTACATAATGTAAGGCTATTAGCTGTAATTACCAGGGTGAAAAGGAAAAAAACAAACCTTTTAATCAATAATAACCCTTTAAAAATTAAGCAAACCAGCCTGGAATGTTCCTTTAAATCTTACAGTTTACTTGAGAATTCTTAACCACTTAACCACTATTTTAAGTTTCCTTTGTTAATACTTTTTGTTTTAGCTTAGATCCTATTCCCAGAGGTTTACCGTAAAGCATAGTATAGTCAGCCATCTCCTTTTTCAACACAAAACACAAAAACAGCCAATCATCCAGACAAGACACAAACACGAATACACACATAGACAAACGATGCATCGTACATAGAAATACTTCTCTGAGTTCCAGAGAAAATTCACCTAGGCGTCCCCAGGGAATTTCTGAAAAATTCACCTTCCCCTTTTCTTGGGTTTCTCCTGATCTAGTCTCCCGATCCAATTACCTTATTTCTCCTAAGAATTCCGCACTTATTAGCTGATTCAGTAAGCTCCTTGATTTGAATGTATTCTACTGGAGCAAGGACTCCGGCCCCCTCAGCAGCCTCAAACACTGGGAAGGCTTGCTGTAACAGCACCCGTTGCATTCTCTGGGGTTTTTTCTCCTCTCTTTTCTGTTTTTCTCCCAAGGGCATATTCCCTTATTTCTCCTTTTCATTTTTTCAAACTCTCCCGGGGTGTACTTCCCCCCATCTCTCTCTCCCTGAGCCTTCTCCACTCGGGAAGGGCCTTTTTGCTTGGACATGTCCCTGTTACTCTTTTCCTTTTGGTGCCTTCCGGATTCCGTTTCTGATAGCCTTTCCTGCAATTGATAACTGATGATAACTGTTTCCCTTCCATTAGGCAGGAAGGGTGGAAACAATGTAGCAAGAGTATAAAGCCAAGAATTGCCACGAAAACAAAGCTGAGCCCAAGCACAGCTTCTCCTGCCTGCTTAAAGTTCAACAGATCAATCCCTAAGAATACAGGGTGCATACCTCTCAGAACTCCCCCAATTCCTGTAGTTCTGAATCCTGCTCTGTCACCGGAGGGTCTTCCTCGGTACCGTTGATGGTGAGGTTCCCAGCGTCCCGGGTCTTGGCACCAGCTGTGCATCGCACTACCTTCCCCACACGCGAACACCAGGATCCTTCTACAGACTGCTTTATTGAAGCCTTGAAAGAGGAAGACCCAGAGCCCGGCAAAGCCTCGGCTTATATAGCCAAGGAGGAGGCGTGTCTTAACCGGATTGGCTGCTGGGCCATCACTCATGTTAAGCCCCAGGCTGGGCGGTGGTTAAGCAGCAGGGGCATGCACTTTTGGGTTGTTTACTAGCTCTGTACAGGGGGTGGTAACAGGATGTCTTCGGGTTGTTTACTAGCTCTAACAGGATGTAGGCGCCATCTTAGAATGGTGCCTGAGCTGACTCGGGCGCGGCCCTCTACAATGTGCTAACCAGACTTCTTAGAAACTCTAAGTTAGGGAACACAGGCCTGGAGGCCTACCATAGCTAGAGTTTAGCTCCACTGAGAGTATGTTTCTTTTGAGATTTGCTCCACAAGGATGCTCATTAACCCTCTTATCGGGGAAAGCATAAATCTGCCAGGCTAGCCGCTACCTGGAAAAACAGTTCTGGTCTGTGTCAAAGGTAAAGGGTCTCTGCCCCGTGACTCCTCTCATTTGCCCAGTTGTGGCAACAAACAGAAACCTTGTACTTTTGGCTTCAGTAAAACCTGCCTAGTTAGGGCTGAAGAAATAGCTCAGTGGTTAAGAGCACTGGATGATGCTCTTGCAGAGGACCCAGGTTCAGTTCCTAGCACCTTACGGCTGCTCTTACAACCATCTGTAATTCCAGTTTCAGAGATCTGGTCCCCTCTTCTGGCCTTCCCAAGAACTGCATGCACATGATGCACTGACATACATATAGGCAAAACATCCATAAACATCTAATAATAATAATAATAATAGTAACAAGATATTTTAAAGGATCCTGGCCTAATTGCTCAGATCATAACTTGGGGTGGGGATTTTTAAAAAGCCACCTGCAGATGCCTAAATAAACTGTAACAACTTTCTATTGGGGGTGGTTCCTCTTTGGGCATTAGTGAGAACCAGCCACATGGCTATTATTAAGGAATTTTTTCCTTATTAATAATCTTTGAGTGCTTGGAGTGAGTCCTCACTAGGAGGGTTTAATGTGCCAATTGCAAAGGACTCTGACAAAGACAAGCGGATATTTCAGAAGGAAGAATGGTGTATTAGTGAATGATGCAGTTCCCAGGGAGAAGGCCTGTGGAACAGGGAGAGAGTTCAGAAGCTCAAAGGTAAGGACAGAGCTGCTGCACCACATCTTGAAGACTTTCTGGCTTTTGTATGGCTGGAAGTTCTTGCTTACTAGCTCACCACCGCATGTCATTCTACACGCAATGTCACACACCCTTGTCTTGTTAGCATCCTAAGACACCCCAAGGATAGCCAGTCAAGCTGTATGCTTTAGGATTACAAAAGGCCGGCAGGCCCTTCAGGAGTTCTGTGTGCACGTGTGCATTGGAGAGCATCCTAGTGTGCATGTATGGACAAGAGGACAGCTTTGGAGTTTGGGGGACCAGTTTTCTCTTCCCAACGCCAGAATCAGAGATCAAAGCAAGTTGTCAGTTTTGTGTGACAAGCGCTTTTATGTGTTGTGTGACCTTGCTGGACTCAGTAGTGTGCTGAGATCAGGCAGTACCCTGACCTAAATTAGCCCGTATGTTGTAACATGGGAGTTTTTCAGACCATTCTTGCCCCGAGGGACTCCATTTCACAAGCAGTTTGGTGTGTTCCCAGTCTTCAGTGTGTGTGTGTGTGTGTGTGTGTGTGTGTGTGTGTGTGTGTGAGAGAGAGAGAGAGAGAGAGAGAGAGAGAGAGAGAGAGAGAGAGAGACTTTCTACCTTATTTTACCTCACAGTGACCTACCCTCAAGTCCATGTCCATGCTCAGGGTCCTAACAAGGGGCTTAAGCTTCAATCAAAGGTAAGAGGTCTTTGTAACTAAGCAACAGTCCTGTTCAGGGCTACTAGTGCATCCCTGACCCATCTGCCTCTTGGCTTTGATCTATAAAAAAAAAAAAAAAAGAACATTCAATTGCATAATGATCTTCTGTACCTTTTCACCCCCAGACTTATTTATTTTATATATCTGAGTACACTGTAGCCATCTTTAGACACACCAGAAGAGGACATCAGATCCCATTACAGAAGGGAGAGGGAGGGAAGGGAATGGGAGGGAGAAGGAGAGGGACAGAAGGGGGAGGGAGGGGGAGAGGGAGAGGATAAGGAGAATAATTGGGCATGGGGGAAACCTTGCCATTATAAAGAGTACAAATGGATGTCTAGGAGGAGGGAAGCCTGGGGATGCTAGTGTGGACTTTGAAATGTATAACAAATACTTGCGAATAAGGACTGAAGGACCCTGGAGGTGAACATGGGCTTTGATACACAGCTACAGGTATATGCCAATGGAGCCATATGTCTCCTTTGCCAGAGATGAGGCACAGAGGGAAACCAGGTTCACAAGTTCTGGAGGAACTTTATCTAACCACCAGCCCAGGCTGAGCTGGACCTAGACTCGATTTTGGACTGAGTCAGTGGGGAAGAGGGTGGCAGGATGAGGCAGTCAGAGGGTGGCAGGATGAGGCAGTCAGAGGGTGGCAGAATGAGGCAGTCATGGCCAAGGTCATTGAATGTCTCCATTCTGGTTCTTCCAGGTGGTCAGACAAGCTGTTTCCTGAGAGCTGTTACTCCAGGCTCCTCTGGGGTCATTCTCTCCTTCCTGGAGTCTGGGGCATTAGTAGATTTAAGTGAGTTGGGCTATGGCTTCCAGCTGCAAAAGCTTTGGGGGAGGAATCTCATCTCCAGGAATTGTTACAGCTCTTAGATAACAGAAGCTCTCAGACGATTGTTGATAGAGTAATTCTCATACCTTCTGGATAGGGTCTTATACATACTTTGGGGTGGGTTGGGGTCTGACAGTAGATGCTTTTAGGGATGCCTCATGGGCATGTGGATGCTGTGGTCATGTGACAGGGACCTGGTTGGGAGCAGGTGAAGTGCCTACCATCCTCTGGTATAAGCTACAGGGGCTTCCAAACCCACTCAACCTTACCAAGTTTCCTGGCACGGTTCACTGCCCCAAAACGCAGCACAGCAATGTGAAACAACAAGACCTGTGTATCTGTTCAAACAAGACAGAGTTTCTCTGTATAGCCTGGCTGTCCTGGAACTCACTCTGTAGATCAGGCTAGCCTGGAACCCAGAGAGATCTGCCTGCCTCTGCCTCCCAAGTACTAGGATTGTAGGCATTTGCCACCACTGCCCAGCTGCAAACTACCTTTGATCTCATTAAAAATCATTTCTAGATTATTAGCCTTGCAGAATTGCCTGTTCCCACCATGTATTTGACATCATGCCTCTTGTGAACCTCCATATGAGATACTTTTTATTAATAATTACGAGCGTGTGTTTGTGTGCATGTGCACTGTGTACTCAGGCCCACAAGTACTTGGGGCCTATGTCAAAGTCTAAGAATGTGCAGCTTAGAGTCTTTAGCAGCTTAAGTCTGAGGAGGCTGGGGGCGTGGCTCAGTGGTAGAGTNCCTGCCTAGAATCCCCAGTGAGGGGCTGGGGGCGTGGCTCAGTGGTAGAGTCCCTGCCTAGAATCCCCAGTGAGGGGCTGGGGGTGTGGCTCAGTGGTAGAGCCACTGCCTAGAATCCTCCAGTGAGGGGCTTGGGGGCGTGGCTCAGTGGTAGAGCCCCTGCCTAGAATCATCCAGTGAGAGACAGGGCGTGGCTCAGTGGTAGAGCCCCTGCCCAGAATCCCCCAGTGAGGGGCTGATGTCTTATGTGTGGCTCAGTGGTAGAGCCCCTGCCTAGAATCCCCCAGTGAGGGGATGGTGTGTGGCTCAGTGGTAGAGCACCTACCCTGTATGTGGGTGAGCCTGGGTTGACTCTCCGATGGCATATACATATACACAGACACACAGATATTATTAATTTTAAGAGTTATTATAGTTTCAATATGAGTCTTTAAACTTAAAAGTTTATAATAAAACAACTTACAGATCTAATGACAAACTGATCCATGTCATAATCATCTGGAATGGTGAAGACGCTGAGCTAAGTTGCTATGGAAGCTGTATGGCAGATACACAAAGGTTCACCACACTGTATTCTAACTTTTGTGTATTTTAAATTTTCAAAAATTAAAGTTTTGATATACATTATTTTGAGACAGGATGTAGCTGTGCAGTCAAGGGTGTTCTGGAACAATCTCTGTAGCCAGGTTGGCCTCAAATGCATCATTACCCTCCCTCAGCCTCCGGGTGCTGCTGGGTGTGATGGGAAGCACCACAATTCTTACCTTATGACAAAAGAGTAAAGAGCACCAGGGCCTGGAGAGATGGCCCAGTGGCTGAGCGCACTGGCTGCTCTCACAAGAGACAGGACGGACCTGGTTCACAGCATTCATGTGGCAGTTCACAACCTCTGTAACTCCAGGTCCACAGATCTGACACCCTCTTCTGGTCTCTTTGGAAACTGCATGTGTGTGGTACACAGACCTACATGTGGGCAAAGACTCATGTACATTAAAAAAAAATCTTTTTTTATTTATGTATTTTATGTACTTGAGTGCTGTGTCTGCACACACACCAGAAGAAGGCACGAGATCCCATTACAGATGGTTGTGAGCCACCATGTGGTTGCTGGGAATTGAACTCAGGACCTTCAGAGGAGCAGACAGTGCTCTTACCTGCTGAGCCATCTCTCCAGCCCCACCCCCACCCCCAGCCAAAAAAAAAAAATCTTTAAAAAAGAAAGAATTCTAGCCGGGCGTGGTGGTGCACGCCTTTAATCCCAGCACTCGGGAGGCAGAGGCAGGTGGATTTCTGAGTTCGAGGCCAGCCTGGTCTACAAAGTGAGTTCTAGGACAGCCAGGGCTACACAGAGAGACCCTGTCTCGAAAAACAAAACAAAACAAAACAAGAAAGAATTCTTTGAAGACCAGAAGAGGAGACAGACAGGCATGAACACACATCACACTCACACTCACACTCACACAGTAAATGGAATCAGAGCTTTCTTATGTAGCTCAGGTTAGCCTTGAACTTTCTTGCTTCCTGCTTTAACCTCCCAACTACAGCTTCACACCTCACTTCTAAACAGTTCTTTATCAAATACATTCTGAAGTAGCACCTTGAGGACACATTGGGTTCTATTTTATTAGTGTTAATTTCCTCTCTCTCTCTCTCTCTCTCTCTCTCTCTCTCTCTCTCTCTCTCTGAAAACACCTGTTGATAGGACAATGAGACAAAGACTGGAGGACAGCTTTCACTGGTGGCTGGGGCAGAGCCGGCCTTCATTGAAGGCTCTTAGCCCAGTGACGAGTGTGGAATAAACGTGTTGTAAAGCTGTGTAAACATCCTCTACAGACTGCTTCTGTGGGAAGAGCCAAGTGCCTCCTGGAGCCCGGCTGGAAGGGTGGGAACACACACCCTGCCCCCTCAAGGAAGTCCGCTTAGCAATGGCCGTGGCCTGGAAACACAGATCTAGCTTGCCCCAGATTCCACGGTCCAATGCGGTCACAGCTTTTCAGTTACGTAACTAAAGAAAGTCGTAAATCAAGATAGCTATTGAATATGTTGCTGGAAGTGTCAGGTAGGCAGGGTAGCAACACAGGGACGCCCTTTGTTGTGGGCCTAAGATGCTGTCTGGAGGCATTCTTAACCTGGCAGAAGCCAGGGATCTGCTAAGTTACATTGCAAAAGGTTTCACCTCATAGGCACAGACATGTTAAGGCTTGACCAGGCATGGTGGCATGAGCCTTTAATCCCAGCACTAGAGACAGCGAAGCAGGTGGATCTCTGACATAGGCTACAGATCTAGACCAGCCAGAACTACATACTAAGGGTCATAAAGCAAAAAAGATATTACATCTGGCAGAGTTGGGCAATGAGTGGCTTTTAAAGGTAGAGATAGCCCATAATTTGGCTCTGGGTCTGCAACATTCCAACCCTCCACAATCAGGAAGTTCTAACCAGTCTTTAAGATGGGTGTGGCTTTTTCTTCTCAGAGCTGAACTCGGTTCACAGAGACACACGATAAACATAGAAAGAAGGAACTTTTAGAACACAGCCAACAAGCACAACCCCATGCCACTCTTGGTAAGGTGTGGAGGAGGGTCTCTCAGAGCTTTGGGAATGAGTGACTGGCAGAGAGCCTGATTGACTCTGGCCAGCCCAGAACAGTGTCTGTAGGATGTGTTGCTTTTCCGGTGGAAGTGACTTAGAGAAGCAGGGGTTTATTTGGGCTTACGGTTCCTGAGGGATATGAGTCCATCTGGGAGAAGCAGGATGCTGAGGGCTAGAACAAGGTAGAGAGACTCCAAATGCTTTTAAACTCTCCATACCTCTCCCAACAAGGCCACACATCCTACCTCTTCAAGACATGGTGACCCCTCACCCCACCTTGTGCTCTGGAGCATGTATCACCCCACAATAAATAAACAAAGTATAATAAAATAATTATAAAATTATATTTGATGCATGATTTGTTTTTATAGGTCTTTTTTTATATGTATGTGTCTCTCCATGTTGTCTGAGTATTTGCCACATGTGTGTAGGTGACTGCACTGGCCAGAAGAGGGTGCTAGATCCCCTGCAGCTGGAGTTGCAAGCAGTTGTGAGTTGTCTGTGAGTTGGTCCTCTGCTGAACTTGGTCCTCTGGCAGAGCAGCAAGCCCTCTAAGATGCTGCGACATCTCTCTAGCCCCGTGTATTTCCTTTCATTGTCCCCTGAAACCAGAACCTAGGACTTGTTCTTTTTTTTTTTTTTAAGATTTATTTATAATTATATGTAAGTACACTGTAGCTGACTTTAGACACACCAGAAGAGGGCATCAGATCTCATTATGGATGATTGTGAGTCACCATGTGGTTTCTGGGATTTGAACTCAGGACCTTTGGAAGAAGTGCTCTTAACCACTGAGCCATCTCTCCAGCCCCTGAAACTGGCACCTAATGACAGTAAACTGATTAGAAATAGGTACTCAGAGCCGGGCATGGTGGCGCACGCCTTTAATCCCAGCACTCGGGAGGCAGAAGCAGGTGGATTTCTGAGTTCGAGGCCAGCCTGGTCTACAAAGTGAGTTCCAGGACAGCCAGGGCTATACAGAGAAACCCTGTCTTGAAAAAAAAAAAAAAACCAAAAAAAAGGTACTCATAAATTGAGGGAGGATGTAAGAAGATACGCAGCACAGGAAAGCTAGAAAACTTCTGACTGAGCAGTAACTGGTAATGGGCATGACTGACCAGAGACCCTTGGACTGTAAGCTAATAGTGGGAAAAGCCAAGCGTTGACCAAGAGGCCACTGTAAATTCCACAGGAGGCTCAGGAGCTGGCTGTGGCCATGGAGCCTGTAGACAATCAGCTGAGGTTTGTATGTGAGGTATACTCATGGCTTCGAACACCCAATGCCCAGCAGGGGGCGCTGTTTGGGAACCGTGCAGAAGGTTTAGTAGGCATTAACTTGGCTTGAGGAAGTGGCTCTATAAGAGATGGACCTCCCCCTAACCCTGCACATACGTAGCTATGCAGCTTGGTGTTCATGCGGGTTCCCCAACAACTGGAGCCGGGGCTTACCATGACTGTTGCCTGTGGATCCTGTCCCCCTAACTGGGTTGCCTTGTCTGGCCTCAGTGGGAGAGGATGTGCCTGGTCCTGCAGTGACTTAATATGCCAGAGTGGGTTGGTACCCAGGGGGTCCTACCCCTTTCCAGAGGAGAAGGGGATGGGGGAGGGCCTGTATGAGGCAGGGACTGGGCAGAGAGGGATGCAATCAGTATGTAAAGTGAATGAATGAATAGATGAATGAATGAATAAATAAACAGGAAAAAAAGAGAGCTGGGCTTTAAGGGTGGTAACCAGGACACGGTTCCCATCTGAGCAGCAATGGCACAAAGGTAACACATTACTCAAGCTTCATGTCTGTTAAGCCGCATAGGAGAGGTTTGTTTGGCTTGGAAATCTAAGGTACAGCCCATCGTTTTAGGGAAGTCAAGGCAGGGACTGAAGCAGCTGGGCACATCGAATCCACAGCAAAGACAGACCACACTTCTTTGCTTATGCTTACGTCACGGTCAGCTTCCGAGGTCAACTTCCCAGAGTCAGCCTGGGAAGAGGGAGCCTCACCTGAGGAATTGCCTCCACCAGACTGAACCGGTGCCGCATCTGGTAGACTCTTTTTAAAATTGCTAATTGATGCAGGAGGACCAGTCCAGGGTCATCCTGGGCTGGGTGTCCAAGGAGTATAAGAAGGCAGGCCGAGGAAGCCATGGGGAGCAAGCCAGAAAGCCATGTTCCTCCATGGGCTCAGCCTCAGCTCCTGCCTCCAGGTTCCTGCCTTGACTTTCCAAATGATGTGCTGTAAATTGTGAATAAATCCTTTCCTCCCCACGTTGCTTTTGGTCATGACTTTATTACAACAGAAGGCGAACTGGGGTATCTCAGCTAGCATCTTTTCACTTTTATGCAGTTCAGGGCCCAACTCTGAGATGGTGCCGCCTACCAAGGGCTGGGCCGATCATCAATCACTAGAGCTGTTCCCTCTGCAGACACGCCCACAGACCACCACAATCTAGCTGACTCCTCCATTCACTCCTCCTCCTCCTCCTCCTCCTCCTCCTCCTCCTCCCCCTCCTCCCAAGATTTACTGTAGCTATCTTCAGACACACCAGAACAGGGCATCGGATCCCATTGCAAATGGTTGTGAGCCACCATGTGGTTGCTGGGAATTGAACTCAGGACCTCTGGAAGAACAGTCAGTGCTCTTAACCGCTGAAATGTCTCTCCAGCCCAGAGGCTCACTTCTTAAGTAATTGTATGTTGTCAAGTTGACAGTTTACGGGCCAGTCCAGCATCCCCTCTGAGTGTCTTCTGTCTGTTTTCATGCCCTGTTGCTTTTGTGGCAAGACCTCACAATATGCTCCAGGCTTTTAGGTTTCCCTCCTTCCCTGGAATCTTTCCCTGCATTTCCTTCTATGTCCATATCCTCTCCCCCCTTCTTCTATTGTCTTTTTCTCCTCCCTTCCTCCCTTCCTCCCTCCCTCCCTTCCTCCCTCCCTCTCTTCCTTCCTTCCTTCCTTCCTTCCTTCCTTCCTTCCTTCCTTCCTTCCTTCCTTCCTTTCTTCCTTTTTTTTTTTTTTTGAGACAAGATCTTCCAGTGCACCCCAGGCCACTCCACCGCAGGCCATCTCCTGCCTTTGCCTCCAAAGTCACCTCCTCTTTTTAAAAAATCTTGTCTTCATACTTTTTTGTTCACTTTTTTGGGTTTGCATACACACTAACAGCAGTCATCATACCATATCTTTTAAAAAAAGATTTATTTATTATTATATGTAAGTACGCTGTAGCTGTTTTCAGACACACCAGAAGAAGGCGTCAGATCCCATTATGAGATGGCTGTGAACCACCATGTGGTTGTTGGGATTTGAACTCAGGACCTCTGGAAGAGCAGTCAGTGCTCTTACTCACTGAGCCATCTTTCCAGCCCTCATATCATCTTCTAACACAAGGATCATCATAGCTTCTTCTGTGCTCCTCTCCACCGTGTTCCCTGAGGTAAGTAAGGTATTTGCTGTTCTGTCTGTCTGCCTTACCACTGAGTGCAAGCCACCTGTAAAAAGGACCCCAGGCTTCTTATCCACTGCATGGTCGCTAGCATGGAGATCAGACCTGACACATACTGGCCCTGGCCAGAATTTGTGGATGTTCAAGTGGGCCTGTGTCTGTCGTGACACCATAGAAACGGCACACAGCAGCACACATGTACAGTGAACACAGCTAAGTTTGGGACCTGTGTATTGACGTTCCTGTTTCCTTGAGGCTGGTCACCCCTCAGGATGACAGATGGCAGGGGGTGGTGGAGCGTAGAGAGAGGGAGTTTGCGATTACCCTGGTACTGAGGACAGCCCCTCCTTGCGTAAGCGGCAAGACCACAGCTGATAGGGTCCGGAACAGTGTCCCGCCCCCATCAAGTCTTCTGCCTCCTCAGACACTCCACCCATTGCCAAGTGGGTAACTGGATGAAGGCTACTGGTGGCTCTGCGATCTTTGCCCCAATTTCCTGGTTAGATGTGCAATTTGTAGATGAGAAATGGCCTCACTTCCTGTAACTATAGGAAAATAACGAGAAGGAAAAGAAAACAGGGCAAAAGTCTTTTTAACCCCAGGAGGTAAGAGGCAAGGCCAAGGAGGGAAAGCATTCAGAGGCCCGGGGCTGAGAGCCGGGCCACAGAGAGGCCACAGCCGGTGGAGAATCCTTTCTTCTCGACTATTACCATCCCCCAGCTGTCTGCAACCACAGACGTGGACCAAAATGCCCACATCTTGTGTACACAAACTCTGCTGTGGTCCGAGGTTTTAGAGCTTGGGGTATGGTGGCATCTCAAAGGGGAAGCCAGGGTTCAGTGATACCCCACCTCCCCGCCACCCTCCCCACTCCCACCCCATCCCCGCTCCTGCAGGTCTGCCTCCGGCTCCCTCCACTATGCTTCCTGCTGGCAGCTGCTGTCTGTGTTATTCATTAACCAGGCACTAATATTTCTGTTTACCCATCTGTCATCCTGCTGCAGGAAAGGGGATACAGACAGAGCCCCAGAATTCTACAGCCACCCGGAAGCTCTTGGGGTAGGCACAGGCGGCAAGGCTGAACTAATGCTTATTGTGTTGAGAACCCTCCGCCAACCCTCTGCGGCCTGTTGCTAGGGAATGAGGAAGTTTCCTCTACAGGGGTGTGATCGCTGGGTTAGTGTGCATGAGTTACTCATCAGCAGCCCTTAACAAAATCATTCTCAGTATCCTAATTTTGGCAAAATCTGGCCCCAGGGGTGAGGTGTTTATAAGACCCAGAAACTGACAAGCGCTGCAAACTGCGGCCTTTCCTTCCCTCCAACCTCCCCTTCCCTCCATAGCCCCGATACACAGACCTATGTGTTAACTCTTTTTGGTTCTTGAATCTTTTTTCTTTTCTTAAGATTTAATTTTAATTTTAATTAATTGTGTGTGTCTGTGTGTGGGTATGTGCACATGTATGCAGGTGCTCAGGGAGGCCAGAAGAGGGCATCAGATCCCCTGGAACTGGAGTTTCAGGTGACTGTGCCCACCAGACATGGGTGCTAGGGACTGAATGTTGTCTTCTGTTAAGTATATTCTCTTAGACATTGAACCATCATCACTCTGGCTTTAGATGGGGTCTTAAGAACTTTCTTCCATGACTACAGAAGCCTCCAGGTAGCACAGGAGCCTTGTTTCTGTGTCCTCAGAATCTCCGTCCCCTCAGCCAAATGTCTAGCTTCTATGAGAGTCCCGGATCTGAGATGACCCAAATCAGTGATATTTTTAGACTTTACAAAATTGGTGTTGGGGCTGGAGAGATGGCTCAGCGGGTAAAAGCACTGACTGCTCTTCTGAAGGTCCTGAGTTCAAATCCCAGCAACCACATGGTGGCTCGCAACCCTGTATAATGAGATCTGACATCCTCTTCTGGTGTGTCTGAAGACAGCTATAGACTACTTACACATAATAATAAATAAATAAATCTTTAAAGAACAAATAAACAAAATTGATATGAAAGCAATACACTCAATAGAAACTTGACTCCAGTATGAATTTTGATTTTTCTTAGGCTATGAATGCTGTGTGATTCCTCCTTGTGGCAGCTGGCCACAGCTCCCAGATAGCCCCAGAGTAATGTGGGGGACAGACAGCCAAGGCTCAGTGTTGTGCCTCTAAGCTGTTCAGCATAGTAAGTGCATATTCTTTCTCTGTCTCTGTCTCTGTCTCTGTCTCTGTCTCTGACTCTGTCTCTCTCTGTGTGCATGTGTGTGTGTGTGTCTTTCTGCCTGTCTCTATCTCTGTGAGTCTCCATCAGTCTCTCTCTCTTTGCCTCTCTCTGTCTCTCTCTCGGACTCCCCCTCTTTCTCTTTTTTTAAATGTGTGAGGTATGTGCACGTGCGTGTCCCTGTGTAGGAGGAAAAACCCTAATTTGTGTGAGTGCACGTGTAGGCTAGAGATCAACACTGGATGACTTCATCAACGGTTCTTCACATTGGTTTTCTTTTCTTTCTTTCTTTTTTTTTTTTAAGAGAAATGCTTTTTTTTAAAAACACAGTTCTTTTTTTTTAAAAAAGATTTATTTTATTTATTATATGTAAGTACACTGTAGCTGTCTTCAGACACTCCAGAAGAGGGAGTCAGATCTCCTTAGGGATGGTTGTGAGCCACCATGTGGTTGCTGGGATTTGAACTTATCACCTTCAGAAGAGCAGTCAGGTGCTCTTACCCGCTGAGCCATCTCACCAGCCCCTGGTTTTATTTTCAATTTAAACAATTATTTACTTTTATTTTATGTGTGTGGATGTTCTGTCTGCATGTATAAATCTGCTCTAGGTGTATGCAGTGTCTACAGAAGCCAGAAGGGGGCGCTGTATCTCCTGGGGCTGTTACAGGATTTTGTGAGCCACCATGTAGGAAGCAGTCTGTGTTCTTTACCACTGACATGAGTCTCCAGCCCCTCACATTAGTTTTCGAGATGTGGTCTTTCATTAAACCTAAGGTCTGGTGCTTGGGCCAGTCTGGACAGCATGCCCCCAGGACTCCTTCTCGGGTGCCGGGGTTACAGATGTGTGCCACCACACCCAGCTGTTATGTGGGCTCTGGGGATCTAAAGCCAGGTCCTCATGTTTACCCAGCAAGCACTGACCCATGGATCCATATCCAAGTCCTTACCCTGGCTTCCTCCCAAGTCCTGGGGTTACTGGTACAGGCCACTATGACTGGTTGATGCTTAAGTTACTAGGTATTTATGAGGTAATTGATCCGTACTTGTTGCTCAGATAAGTCCCTATTTTTCAGAGTCCTTAAGGGCTGACAGTACTGAGAGTGATCGTGAATGCTAATTCCTTGTGAACGAATGTCTACAGCTCCTCCCTACTATCTCAGACTTAACTCTCTTTGAGCGACTCCATTTTGTACATAGTTTGTGTAATTGATGGTCAGATTTCATTGTTAACTTGTCATGGAGTGTCTGTGTTTTCAGAAGATGCACTGTGAGTGTGTGTGTGTGTGTGTGTGTGTGTGTGTGTGTGTGTGTGTAGCACTATTCCATGGTCTAAAGGATCCTGGGCTGAATAAAAATGGAAAGAATTAGCTAAGCTCCACCATTCATCTCTCTCTCTCTCTGGTCCAGACTATTGATGTCATGTGACCAGCCACTTCACGCTCCCACTGCCTTGTGTCCCCACTGGGATGGACTGTTTCTCTCAATCCAGGATCTAAAGTAAACTCTTCTCTGAGTGTGTGTATGTGCTGTGTGTGCTGTGTGAGTGTGTGTGTGTGCTCTGTGTGTGTGTGTATGTGCTGTGTGCTCTGTGTGTGTGTGTGTGTATGTGTGTGTGTGTGTATGTGTGTGTATGTGTGTGTGTGCTCTGTGTGTGTGCTCTGTGTGAGTGTGTGTGCTCTGTGTGTGGGTATGTGTGTGTATGTGCTATGTGTGTTGTGTGTGTATGTGCTCTGTTTGCTCTGTGTGAGTGTGTTTGTGTGTGTGTGTGTATGTGCTGTGTGTGTTCTGTGTGAGTGTGTATGTGTGTATGGTGTGTATACACAGAGAGGCCAGAGAAAGACTTTGGGTGTCCTCCTCTGTCCATCTTATTGCCTTGAGATTGACTTTCATTGAACCAGAAGTCCACTATTTTGGTTAGGCTGCCTGGCTAACAAACTCTCAGGATTGGTTTGCCTCTGTCCTTCAAGCACACTTAGCCATGCTTGGCATGTTATGCACCTGCTGGGGATTCGAACTCAGATCCCCATACTTGCACGGCAAGGACTCTCACCACTGAGCCATCTTCCAAAGGCTTCCTTTTTTATGTTTTGTCCTAGCAACAAAAAATAGCTCACAGTTAGCAAAATGTGGATGTGGTTGCTAAAGACCCAGGGATGGTAGGCAGGGCTGGAGGTCCAGCAATTACCTGGCTCAGTGCCTATTGGAAGTCTGATTATTCAGTGTCTGTGTCCGTGTGTATCCGTGTGTGTGTGTGTGTGTGTGTGTGTGTGTGTGTGTGTGTGTGTGTGTGTGTGTTTGCTGTCTCTTCTTCCTTCAACATTCGTGGAAATTGGGAGTGACTGTCTTCCTGGGGCAGTTAATGTGTTTGAACTGCTGGAAACATGACTTCTTGTCATTCTCTTTGCCTTACCCTGTGGGGCCACACTGAACAGTGTCTTCCATAAAACAGGTATTATCATGCCCCAGCCACGTGGCCAAATAGCTAGACCACTCTGGTGCAAAGAGCAGGCATTGTGGGTTGTGGCCTCAGATTTGATCTCCTAACCTGGTGATCTTTACCGAAACCCTGTCTCCAGCCCTTTTTCTATCCCAGTGCCTAGCAGTTAATGCCATCCATATTATCAGTGAGCTCTCAGTGCTGTTAACTTTCATCCTTTTAGATGCTATACACTTGCTCTGTGTGTAGCGATCTGGATGTTACAAGGGCCAAACCTCTGTGGCAAGCAACTGCCAACTTAAGGAGTTCAGCTGTGTATCCTTGCCAAAGGGTCGTCCCAGCTGGCCTTCCTGACTGTCCATACCCTTCATGGAGGGACCCTGGCCTGCGTACCCAGCCTCTCTCTACCACTGGCTGTATGCAACCCTGCTTTAATTGAGTGAGGTCTTAGGAAGGGGCCATACTATATTTGCAGAGTGTTGGGGGGGGGTGAGGAGAGGGAGTCTCCATCTGTGTGACTGTAGGTAAGCTGGATAAAGCTTTTCAGGGACAGCTTGCTGGGTGGGGGCAGCATCCACACCCTTGTAATTTAGCTCTGTAAGGAAGCCCAATAAACTCCTTGGTTCTCCAGTGCGAACCCTGGCAGGGTTGTGCCTCCCTTTGTCACTGAGACGTTAGGAGACAGGTGTGCCCCAGTGCGTGTGGCAGCATGAGTGTGTTCCCATCTTCCACGTTGTCCAGGCAAGCTCTCTCCTGTCCCATCTGCAGGATAGCTGCTCACTCACGAGCTCCCAGGAGCTGTTCCGGTCTCTGACTGGAAACAGCACAGGAGTGCTGGGATTACAGCTGTGTACCACATAGCTGACCTTGGACTGTGAGCTCTACGGATCCAAACTCCGCTCTGTGCAGGTTGTGTGTGTTTAACACTCTGAACCATGTTCCGGCCCTCAGCATCCTATCTGATTTTACGGCGCTTGAATCCCTGAGTTACTGTGCTCACAATTAATTGCCTCTCAGTTCCGAGCAGGCTACAGATCAGACCTGAGTGACGGTGCTATGCTGTTGCCAATTTAACTTTTATTCTTTCTTTTAATGCTGCCCAAACCAAATGAGCTTTAAAATTATTTTATGCTGATTGGTTTTGTATGTTTGCATGTGCACTTGACTGTGTATACACATTCCATGGGACACAGGAAGAGGTCAGAAAACAACCTGTGCGAGTCAGTTCTCTCCTTCCACCCTGTGGGTTCTGGGGCTATAACTCAGGTCATCAGCTTTGGCAGTTAAGTGTCTTTACCCACCCAGCCATCTCCCAGATGAGCTCATTTGCCAAGCTACCGTACCTCAGACTCACCGAGAGCTAGAACACTGCCTGAGTTTCTCTCCTGCCACATCAGCCTATACTTGGCTTTTAAATTATTTTCTTTTAACCAGTCCTGAGTTAACCCCAGCCTTCAAGAGGTGGAGGTAGGTGGGTTTCTGTAAATCCGAGGTCAAACTGGTTTATATAATGAACTTATGACTAGCCACGGCTACACAGTAAGATCCTGCCTCAAAAATAAATAAGTTTGAGTTTACTGTGTGTGTGCGTGTGTCCGCTTGTGCCTGTGTTTATGTGTGCCATAGAGCATGCATTTGGAGGTCAGAGGACAACTTTGGCGTCTGTTTTCTCCTTCCACTTTGTAAAGACTAGGTAGATCTGTTGTCTCTGCCATGTTCATAGCCCAGACTTAGCTTGGCCCCTGTCTCTACCTCCCATTGCTTCAGCAGAGCTGGGATTATAGGTGCACATCACCACATCCTACATATTGTGGGTTCCAAGAATCGAAATCAGGTCATTAGGTTTATACAACTGAGTGCTTTTACCAGCTGAATCAATTTCATTGGCCCTTGGGTTTAATATATTATTTCCAGGACAGTCAAGGTGGCGCATGCCTATATTCTACACTTGGGACAGGGTGGAGACAGGAGGATGAGGAGTTAAAAATCATTCCCGGCTACACAGGGAATTCAAAGCCAACCTCAAGCCACCTACAGAAGACCCTGTCTCAACAATTTTTCTTTTCTCATCATTTTAATTTAACTTACTTTTTAAAAAGGACAGGATCTTCCTGTGTAGTCCGTGGCTGGCTTCAAACTCACAATCCTCCTGTATCAACTTTGCAGTGCTGGGCATGTTAGAGAGTTAATTGCCTTAGGGAGGAAGGTCTCTGGGCTCCTTTCGAGGAAATGAGTTAGGCAGGTGGATGAAGAAGGGGGCGGGGGCACGGGGCAGGCAGAAGCCTGTAGCAGTCTGCATTCTGGAGAGAGAGGCTTGATTCAAGAGAATTGTGGGTTCTGAGCAGGAAGGAACAGGTTCAAAGCTGCCTGGCGGATCAGCAGCCCCATGTGGGACTCACCCATATCCAACAGGACCTTATCAGCACCCTCACCCCCTTGGCCCTCATGGTATTGTCATTTGAAGGTATGTGCCAAAACCCATGAACATTTGCTTCAGACATTCATAATCTTTATTTTTACCTGCCAAACCAGATTTAAAAAAAAATACTTCCATGCAAGTGATTGTCAATGTCAGACAGATGGGTACCAAGACACCTCCTAGTCCCAGTGACCAGTGTCACAGAGGATAAACGTGTGACCCAGATCCCAGTGGAGACAAGAACAAAATTTGAAAATCAGCAGAGCACATGTACAAAGGACAGCTCAATCGGATATAGAAAGGCCAAGATCACCTGAGATGAGAGCCCCGTTTGTTGCCTTCCCCCCAACCCCCGCCTGCAAGGCTGTGGCTTAACGTTTTCCCAGCAGTCCTCTTCTTCCCCCCCATCTCCCCCCATCTTTTCCATTGACTTCTTTCCAGCATCAGCAGCCAGACCCCTGTCTATAGGTGGCATTTCCAAGCTTGAGGAAAAAAATTACTTTTATTACTGCACTCCTATTAGTCACCTTGCTTCTGAGCCCCTGACCCTACTGTGAAAACACAGTGTAGGGGTATAACCATTTCTTCTTGTATCCTGAAGCTATGTATCTCTAGGCAGGAAAATTCAGTCAAGTGGTTCTGCTGAGCTGAAAGGGCAGTGGCAGATGGGTGGGTGGGTGTTTCTTTCTCTTTCTTTTTCTTTTTTCTTTTTCCTTTTCTTTTATCTTTTATCTTTTACCAAGTCTCGGGAGCTCTGCTAACCAGACCAACTTCTGGGTGACCCAGATGCTCGGGAAGATCCGGTGGACTCTCTACTCGGTGACAAAGTCAGAACTCTGTACCCCTTCTGCTTGACTTCCACCCCTGTCCATCTTGGTCTCCTCCACTGTCTCTTTGGCTCCCCTGCCCAGCATAGAGGAGGCAGGATTGCGGAGCAGTAGCAAACCTTTCCCAAAAGCTCTGCGCACCACGGAGGAGGAGAAGTAGAACAGTAATGGATCCAGGCTGGCATTGAGTGAGCTGAACACCACAGCCTCCACCCGCCACGAGGGGCTCTGCCTCAGGTAGAACCCCACCAGGTGGGACATGTTGTAAGGTCCAAAGCACACCAGGAAATTAAGAAGCGTCACCACAGCCAGGCCCACCGCCCGGCGTCGCCTCTGAGCCCCAACGTGGGGCTGCGTGAGCATGATCCACACGAAGCGCCAATAACAGAAGATGGTGACTGCCATGGGAACGAAAAAGAGGACCAGGCACAGCTCCAGCCGTACGGGCAGCACCACATCCAGCTGCTCTTGGGTGAAGTTCTCGTAGCAGGTTATTTGGTTCTCAGTGCCCACCTGCTCCGTTGAGTTCAGGTACTGAACGATGATGACGATGGTGCAGTGGCCGAAGGACATGATCCAGGCCACCAGAGCAGCGATCACTCCGTACAGTGGCCGGCGGGATAGCTTGTACTGCACCGGGAAGGCCACTCCCAGGTAGCGTTCCACGCTGATGCCCGCCAGCAGCCACGTGCTGCAGTAGATGCTGCTGTAGAAGCCGAAGCCTGTGAGCGCGCACACGATCTTTGGTAGGTACCAGCGGAAATTGGATGCTGCTTCCACGATCCGGAAGGGCAGCAGCAGCAACAGGAGCAAGTCCGCCAGGGTCAGATTAAGGAGGAGGATGTGCACGGGGGCAGGCTGAGGCTGGCGAACCCGGCCCAGGAAGGCCCGCAGGGCCAGCAAGTTGGCAGGGAGCCCAGTAAGAAAGATGAGGATGTAGGCTGTGAGGATCAAGGAACTGTGCCAGTCTGGGGTCATTCTGGAAGATGCGGGGAAAGGTGTAGGGTCAGGAGCTCCCCACCTGCAGTGCGCACAGCCTGCAGACCCTCTTTCCGCAGAGTTCAGACTGCTCACATCCTCTCTGGTTCTCTCCTGTCTTCAGTCCAAAGCTGTCTGCTCCTCACCACCGCTTGCTCAAGCCACCTGCCAGAACTGCCCAGAGCAATTATTGACTTAGCCTTGGGCGGGATATTAAGCTGCAGTTATTACATTTGCCATCCTGTGTCTCTGGGGGAGACCAACTCGACATCCCACGGGAATTTCCCCTCGGCTTTCCAGGGCCCCTTTTCCTCAGTAGCCTCACAGATAATAGGAAGTAGCTGCTGATCGGTTCCCTTTCTTGCTGCTGGCTGTGGCTGGGGGCCAAAGCCTGGTGGGAGAGAGGGGAAGGCGGCCATAGAAGCTGGGAAAGATCAGGAAGGTGTGTGTCTCTGGAGAAAAGGGAAACTTCTAGAAGGCAAACCAACCCTGCTAACCCTGGCTCTCCTCAGCTTCAGGTGTCCACCCCCTCCCACCTTCCCAGCCTCGCTACCTGTCAGCTTACCTCCTTGGGCAAGTTCAGGGGTTTCTTCTGCCTGGTTCTCCTCTGGTCCAGTGCTGTGGAACCTACCAAAACCAGGGAGCTAGGATAGCCAGTTCCTTGCTCTATGGCCTGTTCCCCACAACCCCCAAATTTTAGACACACAACCCAGAGAGCACAGGTGGCTGGCTTAACCTTGGTGCTTTGACTGTATACAGGACTCCTCCTCTATAGGAGGTGACTTTGTTTCCACTTGGCTAGTAATCCTTGCTACAATCGCTCTCTCCCAGTCCTTCTTCATTTCGAGGTCTATGGTCCTTACACCCTCCTCCACCCTCAGCCTCTGGGTCTGATCATTACTCTTGATCTGACAGACATCCTGCAGCCTCCTCCTCACCCGACAGCTGCTCCTCAGATCCAAGCCCCAGCTTCTCTCCCGTGCATGCACACACCACACTGGCTTGCCTTGCCTTGTTTCTGAGAGGGGGCTCCTGGTGCAAGAGGAGTTTTAGCAACTGTTGCAGCCTATTTCGTACAGAAAAAAAGGAGGGGGGAGCCAAAAATCATAAGGAACTTGGTTGGTGGGAAGATCTTATACTAGCATGGGTCACATGACCAGAGAGAAAGAGGCAGGTCAGTAATTGAGCAGTATTTCCTCTCAAACCCAAAGCAGGGGGCGGGGGTGCTGCGGCTCTGTCCTCTCCCTGGAGATCTGTTCTATTCCGATTTCGACAGATTTTTCTGACCCTACTTCCTGTCTCCCTGCCCCCAAACCCTTAGACACTGCCCCTCTCCTACCCTCCCACCTGCCTCCCGACTCGCTCCCACCCTTCACCCCCACCCTCACCCCCTACCCCTGTCAGATCCTTTTCTGTCTTCTAATCGGTTTCTTCAGAGCGATGTCTAGGTCAATTTCATTCTCAGAACGAGGCTTCCCCTTTCCTGTGATTCCTCCCCTGTCTAACTTCCTTGTGGTCTCCTGGTGTCCACCCCAAGTTTCCTTCAGCCTTGAAGTTGAGACAGACCGGCTTTCCCTAGCTTGTGTCTTGTTTTTGGTGCACAGTTGGGCTGCTGTGGGCTGCCATCCAAGTCTCTGCACTGGGAACTTTGGGTCAGATCAGGTTTTATGAACTTTCCTTTCCTTCTGCAAGCGAGCATGGGAATCCTAACTGCCCTGCACATCCAGGGCGATCCAGTGAGGCTGAAGACACGAGGCATCAGGGTCAGGGCCTCTGGTCCTTCCCTCAAGCCTCCAGCACCTTCCTAGAAGGTGAAAGCTAGGAGTGGGGCCATAGGCCTGAATCCTAACTACTCTGCAGGCTACAGATGACAGACAGGGAGGCTCACTCTCTGTAAGGGGTCCCTGAGGCTGCTCTCAGAAGAGCTGCACGCTCTTCCTCCTCCCCTTCCTCCTCCTGTTCTCTCCCACCCCTCGGTTTCTCTATGTCCTCTCCTCTGACCTGTTCAGTTACCTATGAGTTAGCCAGTCTTCCCAAGGCCTCCACAGGGCTGGAGAGATGACTCAGTGGTTTGGAGCATTGGCTGCTCTTGCAGAGGACCTGAGTTCAGTTCCCAGCATCCACATGGTGGCTCATACTGTTTGTAACTCCAGTCTCAGGAGATTGGACAGTCTCTTCTGACCCCCATGAACACTGAACATACATGCTGTATGCAGACAAAACACTTACATATATTAAAGAAAAATCCCCCCAAACACATATTCGAGAAAACAAGGGCAAACACATATTCGAGAAAACACGTTGCCTCCTCCCCTGCTTCCTTTCTCCCTCTGTCCCTCCCTCTTTTCTTTCTTTTTCTAGTATTAGAGATGGGTTCTAGCATCACTTGAATTCTAGCAACGCCCCCAGCCCCTCACTGGGAGATTCTAGGAGGGGCTCTACCACTGAGCCACGCCCCCAGCCCCTCACTGGGGGATTCTAGGCAGGAGCTCTACCACTGAGCCATGCCCCCAGCCCCTCACTGCCCTCAGACCAGAGGGGGTTGTTTAAAACTTCCAAAGGCCTTCCCCTAGTAACCTACTTATGCTAGCCAGGCCCAACCTTCTAAAATCTCCACAGCCTTCAAAATAGTCCTCAGCCAACTGAGGACCCAGCAGTAAAAACAGGAGCCCGCAGGAGACATTTCAGATTCACACCCTAACACAGGAGAACTAAGGAAGAGACCTGCTTGTTCCTTGCTAGTGTTGTTTTATGTTCATGATTTTTAAAAATAAATATTCATGAAAACTTAGTTTTAACCTCAAGAGTAGAGGTTTATTGGAAAGCCAGGCTGGAGGAGCAGAACAGTCCCTTGTTTCCTGCCTGTCCCCTTGTGCTTCCCTCTGTGGCGATACTGTGTCACCAACAGCAAGGCCCCGTTTTTTTCAGGCTCATGGAATTTACAGAGGAAGCCGTCAGCACACAGAGCAGAGCCGACAGCCGCATGGACCTCAGGTTCTATGGCCCTGGGAGTCCTTCCTGGCATTAGGTGGATGAGATTTAAATCAAGGTCTAAAACAGCTGTCAGCATTGCCTCTGAGACACACAATTAGACCCATCATCGTGTTAGGTGGCACCCTAGCTGCTGTAATTGGGCAGAATTGAGACATGGCACTATTTCATAATATAGGAATCCAATCATCCACAACAGTGTGACATAGGGGCCTGGGGCTCCAAAATCAGAGCGATAACGCCCACATAGCAGGTGGTAGCAGGATATGAACCTGCTGCGTGCTTCAGTGCTGGTCCAGGCAAGAGGTCAGGCCCACAGAGAGAGGCAGGCGTCAAAACAGTGGAGGAAAGATGGGGTCAGAGATGTTGCCCTGGGCTAGGGTCTCCAGATGGTTGGGAAGGGGGCAGTAGACGAGAGGCATTATGGCACACACCTGTAATCCCAGCACTCAGGAGTGCAGGCTGAAGCATCCCGAGTTTGCAGCCAGCCTGGGCTACATAACAAGACCCTGTCTCTTGAGTCGGATGATTTCCAAAGTTCCTCGACGAGTCCCAGGGCAGCCCTCGTCTTCACGGTCCAACCAAAACGAAGCTGGAGCTCCAGCCATCACATCTGTGTTCCTGGGATGTTCCACATGTCACACTCCCTATCCTGCGCCCGTCCGATGCCTGCTCCGACTCTCTCCTTTTCTCGGCCACCTCTTCCTTCCATCGGCTACATGGCCAGAGTTCCCACGGGAATCAGATAAACAGCAGGAGCACCCGCGGGTGCTATGTCCCTGAATCAACTCATTTCTTTGTTTGCTTAATTTCACAAAGACGGATCCTTCCCACGTGACCAGGAACCTTGCTAGCCTCTGGCTGCCCAGTCTCCATGGGTACTCGCGAGCATGGCTGTGTTTAGGAAAGGTCAGGCAGCCTCACCAACTCCGGTACTGCTCACAGCCCATGCTCTGTGCTGACACTGACACCTGACAGGTTGTCCCCAAGAATGACATTGGGGGATTTGATACTTCTCTGAATTGGGCTGCTCAGTTAGGGTTTTAGTTAATAAAGCTAAAACACCATGTCCAAAAGCAAGTTGGAGAGAAAAGGGCTTATGCCATTTTATGTTTCCAGGTAACTGTCCACCACTGAGGGAAGGCAGGCCCGGAACTCAGGGCAGGAACTGAAGCAGACACTGTGTTGGAATGTTGCTCACTAGCGGTGCCTCGGAGTTTGCTCAATAGGCTTAATTGCCCAACCCAGGACCACCAGCCAAAGAGTGGCGCCACAAACAGCGGGCTTGGCACTCCCATACTAATTATAAATTGAAAAAAAAAAGTAGAATTGCCTGCAAGTCAATCTGATGGAGGCATTTTCTCAATTGAGAGCCCCCTCTTCCCAAATGACTCTAGCTTGTGTTAAGTTGACATAAAACTAACCACGCCAGAGGGCTTTCCACAGTCCATCCAGGGGAAGGTCAAAGGGCATGCTTGGGCTTTCCTCAGGAGACCGGCCCACTCTGCTTCCTCAGGACACTGCCCTCTACAGCACTCGCTGACGGCTCCCAGAAACCCAAGTGCTGGTTCTTTCTTCCTTTAAAAAATTTTTGTTGTTGTTATTTTGTTTTTGTTTTTTCGAGTCAGTTTTTTTTTTTTCTGTTTATCGTTAGCTGTCCTGGACCTCACTCTGTAAACCAGGCTGGCCTTGAACTTAGAGACTGGCCTTCTTCTGCCTCCTGAGTGCTCATATTAAAGGCATGTACTACCATCATCTGGCTCTTGGTTTTAAAAACAGGTTTTCTCTGTGTAGCCCTGGCTGTCCTGGAACTGACTCTGTAGACCAGGCTGGCCTTGAACTTGGAGATCTGCCTCCCTGGGATTAAAGGTGTGACACTTTTTTTTTTTAAAGCAGGGTTTCTTGTAGCCAAAGCTGGCTTCAAATATCTTGTATAACAGAAGATGGCTGTGCATGTAAGCTGTGTGACACTATTCCCGGGGATACGTGTCTTAGCCAGGGTTTCTCTTCCTGCACAAACATCATGACCAAGAAGCAAGTTGGGGAGGAAAGGGTTTATTCGGCTTACACTTGCATACAGCTGTTCATCACCAAGGAAGCCAGGACTGGAACTCAAGCAGGTCAGAAGGCAGGAGCTGATGCAGAGGCCATGGAGGGATGTTCCTTACTGGCTTGCTATGCTTGTTCAAACTTCTCTTCATAAGACTTAACCAGAGAACAAAGTCTCTGCTGTGCTTTTTTGAAACTTCCTTTGACAATGCAATTAATCTGAGTCTCTTCACTTTAGCCTCAGGCAGACTTTTCAGACTAGGGCAGAAAGTAGCCACATTCTTCACCAAAATACCACAAAAACAGTCTTTATGCCACATTCTGAAATTCTTCTCCTTTGAAATCTCTTGGGCCAGATCAACACAGTTCAAATCACTCCCAGCAACAAAGTCTTCCATATTCCTGCTAGGATGACCCATTAAGTCCTATTTAAAGCATTCCACAGCTTTTCAAATCCAAAGTCCCAAAATCCATATTCTTTCAAATAAAAGCATAATCAGGCCTATCACAGCAATACCCCAGTCCCTGGTACCAACTTCTGTTTTAGTTAGGGTTCTCTAGAGTCACAGAACTTACGGATGACTTACAGTCTGCAGTATAATTCCCAACAATGGTTCAGTAGTAGCTGTGAATGGAAGTCCAAGGATCTATCAGTTACTCAGTCCCACATGGCGAACAGGCAAAGGAGTGAGAGCTAGTCTCCCTTCTTCCAGTGTCCTTATATGGTCTCCAGCAGAAGGTGTAACCCAGATTAAAGGTGTGTGCCATCACACCTTTAATCCCAGGTGATCTTGAGCTAGGGGATCTCTGACTTAATCTCACACCTTTAATCCCAGATGATCTTGAGCTCGGAGATCTCTCTGTCTTAATCTTCTGGATTCCATAGCCGATATGATATCAAGATCTCCATACCAAGATCCAGATCAGAGACTTCTATCTCCAAGCCTCCAGGTTAGGGTCACTGGTGAGCCTTCCAATTCTGGATTGTAGCTCATTCCAAAAATAGTCAAGTTGACAACCAGGGATAGCCACTACAAGATGTGAACCCCAAATAGGGAACTGATAATGGACCAAAGTCCGAACTTGTGAATCAATGAGTTTTACTGCGGTGACATACAAGTATGGGTGAGGGGTTACCTAAAGGAGCAGAAATGACTCGAGGACAGCTGCATCACCAAAGCCCACCCCAGCATGGTGACAACTCACAAAGCTGGGAACCTAGAGCAACTGCAGAGCCCGTGGAAGCTCAGCAAAGGACAGTGTCCTTTCTGGGGCCTCAGTTAATTGCTTGGCTGGCACTTTAGTCACTGCTCAATTGCTGCAAAGAGATACCTCCTATGAAAGAAAGCATTTGATTGGGGCTGGCTTACAGTTTCAGACCCTTAGTCCATTAGCATCATAGTGGGAAGCTTGGCACAGCTGGAGAAGAAGTAGCTGAGAGTTACATTGTGATCCACAAACAGAGAGAAATCCTGGGCCTGAAACTTCAAAGCCCATCTCCCAGAGACATACTTCCTCCAGCAAAGATATACCTACTCCAACAAGGCCACACCTCCTAATCCTTCTCAAAATCCTTCTCAAATAATGCCAATCCCTGATGGCTAAACATTTAAATATATGAACCTATGGGGGCCGTTCCCATTCAACCACCACAGCTGGTCTCTGCTTCTTCCAGGATGCTTGGTCTGAGCCTCTTCAACCCAGTTCAGCTTGTCTCAGAGCCTTATGTTCAGAGTGGCTTGTCTAAGAGTAACTCTCAAGTAAGCAGTCTTAACTGCTTACATACCCTATAAGGAGAAAGGGCCATGGAGGTCAGTGGTCAACTTTCCAGAGCCATCTCTCCCCGCCTTCCCTGTATCTTTTGACTGACAGCACACTTGGGTTCCCCATCTATCTTGCTTCTATTTTTTCTATAGCTGTTCACACCTCTGGATTTAAATGAATGCCACAGAGTTCTTGTCAAGAAAATATCTGGGCCAGAAGCAACCCCCCCCCCCGAGTTCTGCCTCCTTCTCCACCCACTGTTGTCTATGCAGGGAGACCACAGGCCCAGATTCTCAACTCTGCGACAGAGGTCAGGCCTCAGCAGATCCTGTGACCTTCCAACCTGTGCCGGTGCCTTTCTACCAGTTACCACCTTGGCAACCTTGGCTGCTGTTCCTGTGTTCTGGCCTGTTCCTGTCCAGCTGGTAAGCCTGGAAAACCAGAAAAGATTGGGAGGTACAGGTGGAGAAGGAAAAATCCAAACTGAGGTGTGGATGGGGTGGGGTTCTTACTGATTTCCAGGTCAGCCTCACTGCCTTCTTTTTTTTTTTTTTTTTTTTTTTACAAGCCTCTGGTCTGTTAAAACCAAGAAACCTCTCACCTCTATGACGGGTTCCACCCCTTCCTATCCAGTGTACATATCTTCCCTGCAGCTGCTGGAAGCCATTCTACAAACTGACTTCTCCATCCCTGCACGTGGGGTTTTTCTTTAATTTTGCATTGCTGGGACTTGAACTCAGGGCCTCCTGAGTACTTCAAAAGTGCTCATCCACAGAGCCACACCACCAGCCTACATAGTGTTAAGGGATTTTATTTATTCTTATTTGAGAGCGTGGAGGGAATGTGCCAGTGTACTGTAGAGGTCAGAGGTCAACTTTCCAGAATCAGCCCTGTCTTTTCATTTCTCTTGGTCAGTCCTAGGGGGTCAAAGCTAGGTTGTCTGGCTTGGATGCAAGCACCTTTACCTGCTGAGCCATCTCTTAGACCCCCAAACATTTACACACACAAACACACACACACACACACACACACACACACACACACACACACACACACGGTCTGGTCTTCTCAGTTCTCTCTCACTCTCCACCATGTGGGTCTCGGGTCTAATCCAGGTTGGTAGTCTTGGCATCAAACACCTTTTACCAGCTGGGCCATCTCACAAGCCCAGAAATATTTATATATTGATCCCTGGTGTGTTTTCCAGCCCTGACTAAGACCAAAAGGCAGTGGGATCTGGGGTCTGTATCTATCTAATCCCATCTTCTAGGAATGGTGAGGCGGGAAAACAAAGTTTGAGACCAGCCCGGACAATTTAGCAAAATTCTATGCTCACACCCATGACATGAGTTTCCAATGAGGCCACACCCAACAAACCTTCTCAAACAGTTCCACCAAATGGGGACAAAGTATTCAACTATATGAGCCTATGGGAGCCATTCTCATGCAGACCACATGCAGGTTTAGGAGTCAGAGCAGCTGGACTCAAGGCTTGGTTATCATCTCTCGGGTGGCTTTTTCAAGTTGCCCAACCTATAGCTGATTCATAAGACTGACTTATCCAGCATGGAGACTGGAACCTGGCTTCATAACCTAGCTCGTGTTCTCCAGCCTCAGTTTTTCCCCTGTAGAATGGGGGTGACAATCCTCTTATATAGTAGGGTTGCCATGAGGCCAGAATGAGCATGGATTTGTCTGTACATATGTGTACATATACATGCACATATAATCATATGTCTGTGCATGAACATAAATATGTGTATGATGTATATGCCACAGTGAATGCACTTGTTCTTTGGTATTCAAGAAGGCCTGGTTCCATGATTCCCTGAAAACACCAAACTTCACAGATGCTCCAGTACCGTATATACGATGGGGCAGGCTGTGGTGACTGTGGTGATGTACAACTCCCAGATACTCAGAAAGCTGAGGCAGGAGGTTGGTGTAAGCCCAGGAGTTCAACGTCAGCCTGGGCAAATGGCATGAGACTGTCTTACAGATTGACCTATGGGATATTCAGCAGGTACCTGTTTATCCTTGGGACTGGTCAGCGCCTCCTGTCAGTATTGAGGTAGGGTAAGGTAGGCTCCTCTGGAAGGAGTTTCCTCCTTAGGGAAAACCAAAACTCCAGCACCCGTGCCTGCACCAGGCATCCAGATGTCTCTCCATTGACAGTGAACTCTGGGCTAGCCCACGCACGAGTGCTTTCCCACAGACGAACAAGCAAAAGTAGCCCAGAGCCTGCACTTTTCGCTTTGTCCATTATTCCCGTTTTGTTATGAAAATCCAAGTCACAGATAGGTAAAAGGCTTGGTGCTGAGGATCCAGGGTCACTGATGTATGTGAAATGCAACCCCACCCCCAACCCTGTCACTCCCCCACTCCAATAATGCAGCCTCTGAACTTGGACCCCAGCTGCTGGTGCTATCTAGTGAGACTGTGGACCCTTGAGGGGGCATGGAAGGGGGCATAAGCCTTGGTGTCTTCTCCAGGGCCCTCACCTTCAGGGAGGAGCTTTCTCAGCAGGTTCCCATAACCACGGAGCCCTTCCCACCGCTATGTATCGCAATTGTCTGTGAGCCAAGGTAGGCCTGTCCTCCCTCTGGGTGTCTCTGATGGTTATTTAGTTGGTTGCAGTGTTAAGTGACGTCACTAAGACAGAACTGCACTGAAGGCTCTGTGTGGAACGGGGAGGCTAGTTTTAGGCCTTTGCTGCTGCATCACAGAAAAGCAGCATCTTATCTCTCTCCGCTCGGTGACAACTTAAGTAGCGCCACGCTCACTGGAGTATTAGCTGCGGTGTGAAGTGAGAATTTTGGTTCCTTAAAAAATAAAACAACAACAACAACAACAACCCCAGTTATATTATGTGAATATGTTTTTGCTTTAGTGTTTTTGCAGGTGTGGGATATGGGGCTACTTCACAGCAGGTAACTGTAATTCATCCCACAAACTAGGGGAGGGGGTGTGATTTTTGCCCAGCAGCAGATAGTTTATGTTTGAAATTCTGGGAACTTTTGAGAAGGTGTAAATTCGAGAACTCCACGAGGGGCCGAGGGTGCACCTTCCGAGGAGGCTGCTGCTGCTGGCTCCTGCTGCTGTGGTTTGTCAAGTGGTTTGAGCAAAGAGATGAGAACAAGTTGGAGATGTTCTGATGATGAAGATTGGGCTTTTCCCCAGGAACCTGACATCCCTAAGCATCAGAAACTCGTCTAAAGAGATCTGCACCCCCCTTCCCCTCTAACCTTCTGTCTATCCTACCTACTGTTGGGGTTTAGAAGGAGTAAGGTTTGTATTAGGGTTCTCTAGAGTCACAGAACTTATAGAATGTATATATATTAAGGGAATTTATTTGAATGACTTACATTCTGTAGTCAACTAACCCAACAACGGGCAGCTGTGGATGGGAAGTCCAAGAATCTAGTAGTTGGGCTGGTGAGATGGCTCAGCGGGTTAGAGCACCTGACTGCTCTTCCGAAGGTGATGAGTTCAAATCCCAGCAACCACATGGTGGCTTACAACCACCCGTAACAAGATCTGACGCCCTCCTCTGGTGTGTCTGAAGTCAGCTACAGCGTACTTATGAAGAATAATAAGAAAATAAATCCTTGGACCGGAGAGACCAACCGGAGCGAGCGAGCGAGGCTGTCTGGAGCAAGCAGAGCCGAACGGGGATGGCCGGAGCAAGCAGGGACGGCCGGAGCTAGCAGCCAGGAGCGAGTGGGGCTGGCTGGAGCGAGCGGAGTCAGTGGGAGTGAGCGGGTTGACTGGAACAAGGGGGGAAAAAAATCTAGTAGTTGCTCAGTCCCGTGAGGCTAGGTGTTTTCGCTGGTTTTCTGTACCAAGTTGGAGTCCTGAAGAAGTCGGTTCTGATGTGCTGACCAGTAAGTGCAAGCAGATGAAAAAGAGCACACACTTCCTTTTTCTGTTGTTTAGGTAGGCCTCCAGCAGAAGGTATAAAGGTGTGTACTATCAGGCCTGGATTTGGAACTTGCTCTGTCCCAGACTGGCCTTGAAATTAAAGATCTGCTTGCCTCTGTCTCCTGGGATTAAAGGCATGTACTACCTTGCCTGGGCCTAAGCTTTTCATGGCCACTATGCTTCAAGATCTGAATCCCACGTGTGCCTTCCATTTCTAGATTGTCGTTCAACCCAGATATAGTCAAGCTGACAGCCAGGAATAGCTATCACAGGGTGGGATAAAGGTTGGAAGGGTGGTAGATATAAGAACCCAATAAAGAAGAGCAAAAAACGCACCCACAGTACTTCCCTACCATTTTCTGCTCATCAGATACGCTCCGCCTTTTTCTTCTGCAAGGGAGGCCATTTTGAGTGCTGGAGATACGAGTGAGCAAGACAGGCCTGGAGCAAGGGGACAGACAGACAGACAGAGAGGGTGGCAATAAGAACTATCTGGGGTAAGCTGGGAAAGGGGTGATCAAATGGCAGGGGATATTGAGAAGAGCGTCTAGGTCTAAACTAGCTAGACCGATCCTGCGGCAGGAACAGGCTTTCCCCGCACTGAGGAGCAAGAAGGAGCCACTAAGGCTGAGCCAGGGGCCTGCACTGGCTGCCCACCCTCTAGAACTGGAGGAGGCTGCAGAAAAGCAAACCAGAAGTGTGATCCCTTGAAGAGCTGTCCGTCCTCCACGTCCACTCCAAGGCGTATCTTCTTTTCTGGTCTTGAGTCTTGATGGGTGGCAGCAGCCAATCAGAGTCCAGTGTTCCCTCTTCCCAGCCAACCAGAGCCCACAGCTCCCTCTTACCAGCCAATCGGAGTTCGCAGCTCTCTCGGATAGCAGTCCACACAGGACTTCAGTGTTCAAGTCGGTATCTATCAGTGACAGCTGCAGCAAGATCAGACACAAGCTTGTAATTCTGAGCTAGGTATGGCAGTGCAGGGCTGCCGTCCAAGCACTTAGGCTGAGGCAGGAGGATCAGGCCAGTATGAGCTACGTAGTGAGACCCTTTCTGAAAGGGAGGGAGAGACAGAGGGACAGAGGGAAGAAAAGGAGAGAGGAGAAAAAGAACGGAGGAAGGAAGTCCAGGCCAGCTCAAGAGCTAGAGGCCACCGCCTGTGCCCAGCCATGAATCTCCCACTGGCCTGTAAGCCAAGCCTTCCACACAGCAACTCCATCTTCAAGTTGACCACTCCTCTTGTGAAGCCACCAATGGGCTATGGTCAGGAAGCATCACCTGCTGAAGCAGCAGGATTTCCAGGCACTACCCACACCAGCTGTGCCACGTCCTTGTCTCCAACATCTTGAGAGTGATACCCATCCCTCTCCATGATACAGACATGGCCCCATCATCCTTCTGATGTTTGGGCCAGATCCTAAGAGGCACTGTTCACTCTTATCTAACATTGATCCCATCAGCTCTACGAGCCACATCCGGTGTCTGACCGCTAGGCCGCACATCTGAGATCACTAGCTCTTACCTGTGCTACTTAGGGACTTTCTAGGTGGACCCTTGTTTTATGGCTTCCCGCTCTGTTTCCTTTCCCCACAGAGCTGCAGAACGTCCGTTTTAAAAGGCAACTTGAGACCGTCTCCTGTGAAGGACACAATTTAATAGCTTCAAATGAAAATTTCCAGTTAGGCGTGGTGGTGCACATCTACACATAGGAGCCTGAGACAGGAGAATTACTATGAGTTTGAGAATCTGGGCTACACAGCAAGTGCCAGGCCAGCTAGGGATACACTAGCAAGATCCTATTTCAACAAAAACAACAACAAAATGGGCTGGTGAGATGGCTCAGCGGGTAAGAGCACCCGACTGATCTTCTGAAGGTGATAAGTTCAAATCCCAGCAACCACATGGTGGCTCACAACCATCCGTAACGAGATCTGGCTCCCTCTTCTGGAGTGTCTAAAGACAACTACAGTGTACTCACATATAATAAATAAAATAAATCTAAAAAAAAACAACAACAAAGTAAAAGGAAGGTAGAGTATGTACCTATTTGACCCAATAGGTTGACACCTGCTGGTTATTTCATGGAGGACGTTCCCATGTGCTCAAACAAATATGTCCATCAGGGTATGTTTGGTTTGTTCTTTCATAATTTTGTGACACTAAAAGATGACAAACAGCCTAAGTCCGTCAGTAAGGTATCTGCTTCCACGAGCACTGTGGCATCTCCTTTTACTCTCTCACTATTTCCCAGAATCCTTTCTTCCTGCCAGTGTCCCACCTCCTATTTCCTGCCTCAGTTGATTGGCCATCAGCTTTTTTCTTGACTAGTGATGCTTATAGAAAAAAATATCTGTACATTGTGTCATTGTGGGTGGACTTTGAGGTCTCAGATGCTCAAGCCACACCCAGTGTGACAGTTCTCTTTCTGTTGCCTGTGGATCCAGATGTAGAACTCTCAGCTACCTCTCTAGCATCATGCCTGCCTGCATGCTGTCATGCTCCCCACCATGATGACAATGGACTAAACCTCTGAACTAAGCTAGCCCCAATGAGACGTTTTCTTTTATAAGAGTTAATAATGGCCAGGGTGTCTCTTCACAGCAATAAAAACCCTAAGTAAGACAGTTCCTTATGCTAGGGAAGACATGGTAACTGAGGGTTCAGTTTATGACTGCAGGGGATTGTGGCTTGCTGTTATCACAGCAGGAAGCAGTGAAGGGCCAGGGAGAGAGGCTGGGTTATCTTTCTTAGAGGCCAACCTAGTGGCATGTCTTTACAAACCACAATCCCCTTCCTGAGTGTTCCACAACCCCCAACACAGATCTCCTCACTGACGACCTAGTACTCAAACACATGAGCCCAGCAGGGACAGTTCACATTCAGATGATCTTAGAGGATGTGAGGTAGGAGCTAGAAGCTGTCTGGGGACATCTGCAACATGGGGAAAGCAAGTCCTGAGTGAGGCATGGTCTGTCCAAAGCAGCCAGGGAGGCCAGAGTGGCCGTGAGGAGCCTGAATGGGGCAGAGATAGGAGAATGAAGCCAGGCAGTCAGCAGAACCCGGATCCCGTGGACCCTAAGCCATGTCGGGATGCAGAATGGTGTACAGGGAGCGAGGGGAAGCAAAGGTGGATTCAGTTTGGTGCGTGGAAGAGGATTGTGGGAAGGGACACTCACTAACTGCTCTCAGCAGCAGTGAAGAGCCTGGGAAGGGACACTGAGTGTCACTGCAGATTGGTTGCTACTACGAAGAAAGCTTTGAGCTGGAGACATAGATCTCTGATGTGGCACACTTGTCCATTAGGAAGGGACTCTGAGTACATTCCCCAAACACTGCAGAAACATAGGAAAAAGATAACTATCCCAAGGGAAAGGCTGGAGAGATGGCTCAGATGCAAAAAACACAAGCTGTTCTTCTAGAGGACCCGAGTTCAGTTCCCAGCATCCACAGTAGCTCACAACCACTTGTAACTCCAGTACCAGGGGATCTAATGTCCTCTTCTGGCCTTCAAGGGTGCCATCCGTGCATCTGGTACACATATATACATGCAGGCACACATTCATATACATAAAATTTTAAAAATATTTTTAAAAACTTATTTCTGTAGAAGTGAGGTCTGGTTCTACCTCCCAGCCCACACTCCTCAAAATAAGATCCCCTTGTGGTTTGGGAACCCTAAACCCCGCCTATGTCTCTTCTGTTCAGCCATTGGCTGTTGGCATCTTTATTCACCAATCAGAAATAACTTGAGGTCAAGGTCACATAGTGTCACTTGGACCTACGTGCAGACTCTCATCTCTGGGACAACCAGGTCTTGGGCACCTGCACTTAGTATGACAATACACAGCAACAGATCAAACCTCAGTAGCAACCAGCCCAGCTAATGCTATTGGTTCACGTAGGGTAAAAGCCTAGAACCTGGCAGCCCCAACCGATTAGAAAGTTTCTCTCACCTTCACCGCTCCGTCAAAGCGACAAGAAATAGCCAAAAAGCAGGGAAAGGCTATTTGTTCCGTGTGGCTACACTGGGAAGAGGAATATAGCGGTCTAGTGATGCCCGACATCCATTTTCTTGGGCGTTCTGCATAAGATTTGTGTTTAAATAAACAGCCAAAGGTCTGCATAACTAAGCACTTGGTTCAGAGTGTGATCCCGTCCATCAGCGATCCATCCCTGTCTGGCTCCACCTCCTCTACAAAGTTCTCTGACAAGCTATTCAAGCTGTGACATCCTTTCACGGGAGGCAACCTTTCCCTTCATCCAGCAGCAGGCGTCATTCAACTTTTTCCTAGCATGAAGCACCTACAAAAGTTCCAATTCCTCTGGTGTCAGGGATACCCTCACCCCTCATCCCCCCACCCCACCCCAATCCCCCCATCTTCCATCCCCATCTCCCCAAACCCTAGCCTTGAAATGATTAAACCTCTCTTTCTCTGCCCAACCTATAACCTTAAGGGCAAATGGTTCTGTACTGCCTGCTCCAGGAATGGCAGTCATGCCTGTGTTTCAGAAGGTCCTGTTAGCATTCTGGAGGCCATTCTGCTGGCCTGCTTTTGGGCACCTGGCAATTGCTTATCATCATCACCTGCCTCCGCTGCCATTTGCACCAGTGTGGGCTGCGTATAAAAGTGAACTCTAGGTCTCCCCCCCAACCCCCGCAGGTCTCTCTCTCCCTGTCTGACCTTCTCTGCCTTCCCCTCTCTTCTCTGCCCTCATAGCTCTGCTTCCATCTGTCTGCCTGTCTACAAGTCCACTCCTCTGCCTCAACCTATTTTCTAGGTTCTCACTCCTCTCCCTTCCCTCAATAATCCCCCTTTGCATGCATAATTTCTCAGGGGCACACCTGGGCACAGCCCCTATGGTTTCATATGCTCTATTCCTATAACCTTGCCTATCTTATCTGCCAAATCCCTCATTTGGAAAGCCTCCTACCCCTGAGCTATAAAAACCTTGTTTCCTTCACATCAGGGACTCTCTTTCTAAAATCCTGACTTGGGGTGAGACTGGCCTGTCCTGGGTGCACCTCTAAAATAAGGCTTGGTTGAACTAGACAATCATGGACTTGGTTTTTCCCCTTGAAATTTTCGGGCCTAACTCTGCCATGGCCAGCCAGCCACACACCACACACTGTCCAGCCACGCTCCTCTCACCCACTGTTGTCTGCTGAATAAATAGGACCGATATACATATGGAAAAAGGAGGGCTTAGTCACCAGCCTCACCGCAGCTGCATCTCATGGGTCCTGTAGCTTGTGAGCACTGCCAGCACGTGATACATTGTAGCAGCATCTCTGTGCTGTTTAAATAGATGGAGATTTGAAATGTAAATTAAGAAAATATCTAATAAAAAAATTGGGAAAAAAAAAGAAATGGTAAGCCGAATAAACCCTTTCCTCCCCAGCTTGCTTCTTGGTCATGATGTTTTGTCCAGGAATAGTAACCCTGACTAAGACACTGCCCATCGCTGGGCCACCCCTGTCCACAGTCCTTTCCCACATACCTCCTCCCCTTCTCCTCTGAGAGGGTGGGGGCCCCTGGGTATCCCCTCACCCTGGAATTTTAAGTCTCTGTGAAGCTAGGCATATCCTATCCCACCGAAGCCAGACAACGCAGTCCAGGCCTGTTTGGGGATACCCTCCTGCCCTCTCTGTTCCAGTTGTTTGGGACCCACAAGAAAAGCAAGCAGCCTATCTGCTACAAATGTCTGCACCACTTTTTAGCCTAGCACATCTTGTTGGCAAGACACATTATAGATCAAAGATTTTGTGGTTGAGTTCGTGTCCCAATGTCTACTGGAAATCTTGCCCTGTTACAGGAGATCAAGGTTCAGGCCCCCTATTCATCATTATGAGGATTTGTATTTATAGTCACCTTTGTGAATTCCTGGGAGTTTCATTGAATCTATAGATTCCAACCCAAGGGGAGGTCCCAAAGCCTGACTCTATTACTGAGGTTATGAAGCTCTCACAAAAACGGATCTATCATGACTGCCCTCCAAAAGACCCAACAAGCAGCTGAAAGAGTCAGATGCAGATATTTGCACCCAACCAATGGATATAAGCAGCTGACCCCTGTTGTTGAATTAGGGAAGATTGAAAGAAGCTGAGAAGAAGGGGATCCTGTAGGAGGACCAGCAGTCTCAATTCATCTGGACCCCTGAGATCTCTCAAACATTGAACCACCAGACAGCATACATCAGCTGATACGAGGCCCCTAACACACATACAGTAGAGGACTTCTGGGTCTGTGTTCATTCAGAGATGATGCACCTAACCCTCAAGAGACTGGAGACCCCAGGGAGTTTAGAAGTCAGGTAGGGTGGGGGTGGGGGCGTCCACATGGAGACGAGGTGGGGTGGGGAGGAGATGTGTGATGTGCAACAGTCGGAGGGTGGATGGTGGGGGAATGGAATATGGCAAGTAAAGAAATTTTTAAAAAAGTTTTGTTTTTTAAATATTATTCTAAAAAAGAGAGAAATGGATAACTCTGGGATTTCATTTAAGAAAATGAAAACACATGTCTGGTAGGAGCTTATTACTTGCACACATTTCATGAACCTTAACTCAATCATCTACACACAAAAAGGAAAGAATGTCAATTTAGTGACCACCAAAGATTTAAATTTTTATAGATTTCATAATGAGAAAAAAAAAACATTACTGGTTTACATGTTCCTTCATCTAAAAGAATTGAGAAGTCACCATAAAAAGTAATTATCTGTTTTTCAGAACGAGTAGAACCTTTATGTTTAAAGAGGAATGTCTTTACTTTTCTAGACTGGTGTTCACATTCTTTTTAAACCTTTGTGGAACTAAAGAGTGTGCATCTGACTGTTGTGTTTAAGAAGACACCAAGGGTTGAAGCCAGGGCACAGTTGTCTTTCTTATCAGCAAAGGCACAATCTGGCCTTCAGTTTCAGAACTTGTCTTGGTCCCTGGTAGACAAAATCAGATCCCATAGGATGACAGTATCTGCATGGTCCCTAGCTCACAGACACTCTCGAAGTTTCTCAGTGTCTCCATGGCTGAGGTCTCAGCAGTGTGCTCTTCCAGACAAGCACATGAATACCCTGAGGGTTATCACCAATACTGGACGTTTGTGTCGCTCTGTCTCAAGAAGAAATGTCTTGGAAATGTCAACGTTGTTAACAAGTCTCAAGATTATTCGTATTTTTAGGTCTGTTTTGTTTGAATATTTGAATAATATTTAAGCAGTAAAGAGAAAAATGTCCCAGTTGTTTTTTAATATTATCCAATGTTACAAACTTTACCACAGCTTGTGTCTTGGTATATACTTATAATATATACTTATATACTGATAATCCATTTCAGCTTTTGTCTTCCAAGGAACCCAGAGTAAAATGAAAGAGGAAAAAAAAAAGAGGAGGGATTAATGCTTTCTTATCTTTAATATTTCCAGACATATTTGCACCGTGTTAATTTCAACTGAAAATGAGGATCCATTTTGTGTGCCATGTACATATTCACATACATGTGTACCTGTGTGTATACATGTACTTGCCTGTGCATACATATTGAGTTCAGAGCCTGACACTGTGACTCTGATCGACTCGTCACCTTGCTTATTGTCACAGGATCTCTCACTGAACATCAAGCTACACTGGCTGGTCAGTTCACTCCAGGAATCCATCTGTGTCCTGCCTACCCCTGCTGCCCCTTCAATGTTGGCTTTATGGGTACATGCTGTCAAGGATGGGTTTGTTTTATGTGGATTCTAGGGGCTATAACTCAGCTCCTCATACTTATGTAGTAAACACATTACCAACTGAGCCGTCTCCTCAGTTCTAGGTCATCTTTTTTTTTTTTTTTGACAGATTATAAAACAAAAATCTCAATGGTTAATAAGCATTGGGGATATCAATCGTCAAATGACAGACCTGGGCTTGGATGGGCAGGATAGTAGCTTCATTGTCAAGATGCCATCCTTGCCATGTGTACCTCTGTCCAAGTGAGATGTGAGATACCATGATCTGGTTCCTGACAGGCTCTCAGAACTGCAGGTGTCCAACCTGGTTCAATTCTTTCTAACCATATAAGTGACCCACATATTGGCAAAGTTTTGCAGCACTAAAACCAAAACCTCGATCATTTTCATCTCCCTTTCTTGGCAGGCTTTCTTCATGTCATGACATGTGAAGCCTGGCTAGCTGTGAATTTGTCATCCTTACTGCATCAAGGTAGGCTTTTTCTAGGCTCACAGGCATGTGTCATCATAGTCTGCTGTCTTACCTTTTTAGATCCATAGGCTTTTATTTTTACCTAAAAACTGTAGAAGTTAGCTTGTCTATAAGTGTCTAACACATTCCATATTGTATTAGATCTAGATATTTCTTCATGCCAGGTATACTACACAGTGTCTATTGATACTGAAGTTATTGAATATTAACTATACATTGATGTATAGCTAGGATAACTTGCATATTATGCATTAGATAAAACTTAAATTTTATCTTTCAATTTGAAACACAACACTCCCATAGGACACAGAGAATGCTTTCTGGGAATTATTTCATTCTACTGCTTATAAAGGAGTGCAAAATATCAATCATATTGATCATGTGTTGAATGTTTAATAAGCCAGGTGCTTCCCATATATTTTATTTGGAAGATTTTCTTAGGAAATAGCCCCGTGGCAGCTTTTTGAGACAAAGAGATTTAGCAGCCACAACACAAAACTGAAAAGAATATAGAAATATTACAGATACTAATGATAGAAATATTATTAAAAGAATTTAAACTTGCTAATAATTCACCAATGATATTACAGTAAACAAATAGAGAAATCAGAGCAGAATGCTCTGTCAACTTAGACTTTATTTGGCTATGTGTAGGAGAATGAAACAATATTTAAGAATTTGGAAAACAGAGAAGCCATGTTTGATACAAGGGTGGAGAAGAAGAGAAGAAAATGATTATAAACCAGAAAAGAAAATGTCTTTAAAAAAAAAAGAGAAAATAGAAGAAAAAGTGAAAAAGCATTTGTACAATGATGAACTTGTCACCAACCTTACACAAATACAAGAAGGGAAAGAGCTCCTTGAGTGTTTTAATATAACAAGTAAAAATAGTTCCACAATCGCAATAGAAAGGAAATAAGAGGGACACACAAGCTTAAAGAGGAATATTTAGTGTAATAATGAATTATAATTAGATTATGTATGAAGTGGAAAAAATGTAAGAGTCTTTGAAAGCATGCTAAACCAGCAAAAGAAACGACCAAAGCACACTGGGCCAACAGAACAAGGAAAGTGACATGAAGAAGAGCATCTCCTTTCTCCTGTGTCTGACTGTTGGAGAATGCCAGGTTTGGTGAGGAGCAGGGGAGCATGCCATCTGAACTAGGCAGACACTCTTTCTTATAATTTAGAATAGCGTTGAGACTGTACTAGGCCAGCATCAGATGCCATCTTCAACCACCTTTACTTTGCTGCCTTCCTCCTGCTTGCTAGAAGCCACATCTAACTTTGTCTTCTGTGGGGGAAGCTTCTACTACTGCCCTAAGATCATCCAACTTTCAATCCCCAGGGGTGGCTAATGTTCTCAGTGAGTAGGGAGGGATGTGTACGGATGTCTTCAAGTGACTAGAGGGTGGATGAAGCTATCGAATCACTTGACGTCTCTACAGGAAAATTTCTTTACTTCCCAAATCCACCACGGAGGGTTTCAATGACAGAGTCCAGCACTCTGTTGGGCCTTCATAGATCAGAACTGCGCAGCTGGGAATAAGGCTGCTATCTGATTGAGCAGGTTGATCTGCCAGCTCATCTCATATTCACCTTTATCCAAACTCCACAGTTAAGTCTTTTAGCTCTCAGCACCAAGCCTGGGCTGTCCTTTGCTGCATGCCTCCCTGCATTGTCTGAGCTTCTTACAGCTTCTACTTGTCTTCTGGCCACCACCCAGCCCCCGTGGCTTATAACTTCCTTGCAAAACTGTCTCTTGCCTGCTACTGTGGCAGGCTGAGTTCAAGGAGGAGACAAATGCTGGAGCCCAGTGGCAGAGCTGTCTTTCCAGTGCGGTGCCCTTCCTCACATCTTCAGCTGTCTTCTTGCTACCCTCGGGATTCTTTCCAGTTCTTCCTCTTGTTCTCGTTGGAACAGAACATATGCATCTTCATCTCGACCTTTGTGAGAACTCAGAGGCAGTTTCTAGTCGCTCGCCGCCCTGCCCTTATACCCAAGGCAACTTCTATGGATGCATTCATTCATGTGTGACTTTCCCCAGCCCATTCTACAGGCTGATTCCACTCTTCTGATAACCAAAGAGAATCTAGCATTTAGCTCAGCAGATGCTTGTCTGCCAGGAGCATGTCTCAGTTAACTGTCAAACATCTTACTGTGCCATCCCAGAACTGTAGAGAAGTGGACTGGAACCAAGATTTCTGTAAATCTAGTAAAACATGATCATTTGTGTCTTGCAGCCACCTATGACTCATAATTCAAAGCTCAATGTGTTAATGTGTTGCTTGCCTCTGCTGTCCAGAGACACGTAGTTTCTGGAAGGTTTCTTCCTTTGTTGTATCCACAAGGTATATACCACCACCCCTTGTTTCTGAATAAAATTAATTGCTTGCTGTCTCTATTGTGACAGGGTTAGCCATTACAATAGACTACTGATTTTTTTAAAAATAAAATGTACCTAAGCCCTCAAATGGAAGGCATTGCTTTGGTGGGAACACTCACAAAATGCCAATTCAACATAGGTTATGTTGCATGCAGTGAGGATTTGGGGGAAATATGTCGTATGCAATAATTTTGGTCCAGGTTTGGAGAAGATTACCTATGGGCCTATGGTGAGGTAATACTTAATAGTAGGTAGAAATGCATTTAAAGAACTGGGGACATAGTTGAGCAGCAGAGTATCTGCCTCAAGTGTTCTCTTACCACTGGGTTTAAACCTTTGTGTTGATAAAATAAGCAGCTAGGTGACAGATCCTGTGCCCCACTAACTTCCTAATGTACTTCTGCTTGGAACATCTCCTTGATCATGTAGTGCATAAGCAGTACAATAGCTCAATACCTACTCTATCAATATTATCTGTCTTCTTAAATCATATTTGATTCTCCCTTGCCAGCATCAGACTTATGTCTTTCACTGTGAAAATGTCCTCATTATGAACTTTCTCCTTTTTCTTTTTTTCAGTATTTCCTTTTACCCTAAACGCTGCCATGTTTACAGAGGATAACACCTGTATTCTTGCTATTCGCATAAAAAAAAAAAAAGAATTAAAAGTGTCCTCAAATAAGCTGGAAATGCAGGCCCTGAAAGCTTCACTACCTTACCTGCTAAATCTAGCACACAAGTTTATCCACCAAAGCTCTACCACCCGACCTCATCATCAAGGCTGCTCTGTGTTCACTGTCCTTGTTTCAGGTCAGTGCAGCCACAGGAATGTAATACAAATGTAATACAAATGTTAACCTGTGAGAGACATGGCCAGCCCCTCCTCCTAGGTCTTCCCTCTTTATGCCACTTTTGGGTTTGTTTTAACTCTCAAGAGCAATTCCCTCTCTGTTTGTAAGAGCTAAAAAGGCATGTTGTCTTTTTCTTCACCACAGGATATTCTACCCTTTAAGTATCTCAGGTCCATTTTATTTTTTTTTCCATTTCCACATCATGCCTGAGAGAAAATAAACTGCTGACTCCACAGCTCTTAAGGTCCCTCAGGATATCATCCAGGAGAGGTCCATAGGACTTCCCCTCAGTGGAGGTTGAGTCCTCAAAGGTATCCACATACCTGTCCAGAGACTCCTCATTTACTCCCTTATTGGGAACTATGGAGTGAGGATAAGAAACAACTAATAGAAGCATGAGGATATTAATGGCTTAGGGTACCCCAAAAGTAGGAACCAGTATTTCCTGGAATAGTTCCCAGCTTAGTTCCCAGTGTATCCTATTACAAGAGTCCCCAAGGGTGGGGTACATCATTTCTCCTTGTTTTGAAAAAGATACAGCTACTCAGGGAGGGGGCTTGTAGGAATAGCTGACATTCCAACTTTATCAGCTATACCAGGACACACTGAAAATGTTACTCCAGAACCAGATATGTCTAAAGGGGCTTTGGGGGGTTGTTAGCTCTTGGGCTGCAGAAGAGAACTGATTTCTGTCTAGCCTCTATTGTGCTCAGTGTTCTTCACAGATCTTCTTATTCCTACAAGAATTCTTAAGTGCTTCCTTCAAATTTTACAGACAAGAAAATTTAGGTGAAGAGCGTTTCAACTGTACCCGAGGTTATGTTTGAGGAGAAGGAAATTGGAGAAATTAAGACTGAGTATTTGTCTGATGTCCAGGTTTCTCCCCTCCCCATTTTCTCTTTCAGGATCACTATCAGACCAAAAACATGTAATAACATTTTGTGCAATCTTTGTCTTTGACTAGCTTTCTCTATGCCTGTACATGACTATACAGTGTGGCTTTTCTCCCCCCAAAGTACAAAGAGGTTCATTATGAAATGGGTAACTTTGAAACACCAGTTAATCTAGATAGGCTACAATGCCAATTTTCCAAATCACCTCAGAAGTATGTAACGGAACTCAAACTCTCCACTAGTTTCTACCAGCCAAGTTGATTACTCTGAACCTTAAGTTTCTTAGGGAAATTCACAGGATTGGACTGAAGCCCCTCAGAGCCTTCTGCACCTCTACCTCCTGAGAGAGGAGAGTTTGTTTATCATTCTGTAGCATGTGAAGAACCTCTGAAGCTAATTTGGAGGCACAGATAAAAGCAGCTGAGTGATGTGGGGCTGAGTGATGTGGAGGAAGGTGGGGAGAGCCCACATCCTGCCAGAGTTCCTGCGCTCTGGGCAGGTGGACACTTTCCACTTGGCCCTGGCCCCTGGTGGGCATCTGGCTGTGTGAAGCCACTGGACCCCACTCAACGGGGGGGGGGGGGCGACAAGGAGCAGCCCCCATACCTGGAGCCCTGGGGCAACACTCTTGGCCCCAGGGGTAAGAAAAGAGGGCAGAGGGAGAGAGGGAGAGGCAAGTGTACTTAGTCCAGTCTGTGGCTGGAGTAAGGAGTACAGGAAGGCCTTCTGACGGGAGATTAGAAACGGCTAATTAGAGGAAAACCTATCCCATAGTCCAAGCACAGCGGGCCTTGATGAACAGAGATAGTCTATGGTTTTAGAACCTTATTGTAGAAAGGCAGGGGGAAAGAGAAAAGGTAGAAAGAGAGAGAGAGAGACCAGCCATGGACAAGAGGAGAGAAGGGGGGAAAGGAGAGAGAAGAAAGGCTAGAGTAAGAGGGAGAGTAAGGAAGGTAAAAGCTTAAGAGAGTGAGAAGGGCCAAACAGCCCCTCTGATGCTGGGCTTATCTTGTTGCTAGGTAACTGGAAGTAGTCTAGCCTTGAAGGTCAGAAGCTTGGGACATTGTGTATGTGACTAAAAGCCATGCTTCTCTTGTTGGGGCTGTGGGGACAGTAACTTAGACAGGAGCCAGAGGGAACGCCTTCCGTCCCATGTAGGTAAATTATCACCACCACTGGGTTTCACTGGGGTTTACGACCTCAACTCGACCTGTAGAGCAGACTGTCTGTGTATAGCCCATTGCCCCAGAGAGTGATGCTTTCCTTTTTCCTTTTCATTTACATAGAAGGTTTTGATCAAGAGCCTCTTATTAGGAGGCCAAGACTCTGCTTTGTACCAAACATTTAGCAGAGATGATTTTTCAAGGTTAGGTAGGTTTGTCTGTCTGTGAGAGAAGCATGCACTCAGATGAGTGGATGCTTATAGTGCAAAAAAGAAAACAGATCCCTCCAAGTCGAATAAAATACCAAGGAGTATTTCCAGCATGTCTAGGGGTCATTTTTGGAAGTGTTTCACCAGGAACATGTAGGAAGGTTTAGGGCTTATAATTCATATGTAAGAAAATAAATTTTGCAGGCAGAGATAATCACACAACTGTGGGAGGAGAGATTGACTCTTCCAGTGTTCAAAGGTGAAATCTGCAAAGAAACTGCTACCCCCATTGAACCCCTTGTTCATCCTCCCTAACAGAATCACTCATCTGGGGTTTTTCACATGCACTGTGAAACACAAGTTTACACCCCCCAAATCTACTTGAGTATAACAGCCTTTTTTTTTCTGTACACAGAGCAGCACATATAAGTTTCGATTGAGCATGATGCCAAAAGTAAAATTTTCACTATTTACCATTAGTGAAATGTATGTAAAGGAAACATTTGTTCAATGTCTCAGTTTGTGTCTTCATTCTAAAACTGGGTCCTGGACGGAGACCTCTTTTTCAATCCATTCTTAGTTAAGAACTTATGCTCTTAAAACATTAAGAACCCCGGAATGTTCTTTTTTTTATTAGAGAAATTCTTCATTTACATTTCAAGTGTTATCCCAAAAGTCTCCTATACCCCCCACCTGCCCTGCTCCCCTGCCCTCCCCCTCCCACTATTTGGCACTGGCATTCCCCTGTACTGGGGCATATAAACATTGCTAGACCAAGGGCCTTTCTTCCCAAATAATGGCCAACTAGGCCATCTTCTAATACATATGCAGCTAGAGACATGAGCTCTGGGGGTTTTGATTAGTTCATATTGTTGTTCCATCTATAGGGTTGTAGACCCCTACAGCTCTTGGGTACTCTCTAGTTCCTACATTGGGGACTCTGTGTTCTGCCCTATAGATGGTTGTGAGCATCCACTTCTGTATTTGTCAGGGACTGTCAAAGCCTGCCAAGAGACACCTATACCAGGGTCCTTTCAGCAATATCCTGCTGGTGTGTGCAGTAGTGTCTGCATTTGGTGGCTGATTATGTGATGGACCACCTGGGTGGGGCACTCTCTGGATGGCCCATCCTTTCATTTTAGCTCCAAGCTTTTCTCTGCACCTCCTTCCATGCATATTTTAATCCCTATTATAGGGAGGAATGAAGTATCCACGCATTGGTCTTTCTTGACTTTCTTGTGTTTTGGAAATTGTATCTTGGGTATTCTAGGTTTTTGGGCTAATATCCGCTTATCAATGAGTGACTTCTTTTGTGATTGGGTTACCTCACTCAGGATGATATCCTCCAGATACATCCATTTACTCAAGAATTTCATAAATTCATTGTTTTTAATAGCTGAGTAGTACTCCATTGTGTAAATGTACCACATTTTCTGTATCCATTCCTCTGTTGAGGGACATCTGGGAAGAATCCCGAATGTTCTAATCCCCCACAATAAGTTCTGGAATAGTCACTACATTTCAGACCTATGCTCAATACTAATACTGGAGTGAGATAATCAGACATTGAACCTGCTCTCAAATCTCCTTGTGACAACTGTGTCTTTCTGGTCTATCTCTCTACAACTTTAGCTCTTGTAAGTATTTATAGTGCTGAGGAATGAAATCAACTGTCTCTTTCCTTTATGGTTAAAATAAAATGTTCTGTACCCAGAAAAGCCTTCCCTTATCACAGGGAGGCCATACAGTCATCTATTTTCCTTATATTCCATTAATAATACTTATACTGCTTAAATAATAAATTTGTTCTAAAATACGGAAACTTTCTAAAGATTTATCATAATAAATTTTGTACTATAACACTTAAACTTTCTGAGCGGCAACTTTTCAATTTCAGACAGATAGACACCATTGACTTAGGTACTAATCGATCTACCTTGTATAATTGATATTCTTCTGTCAATGGAAATGCCATTCAAGATTATTGAATATGCAAATAACACATCGATATCTGACATTATGACATACTACGATTTGACTATATTCAGACTCAATACAAATTTAACTTGGGGGTCTGCTATAGGCCTGTACTAAAATCTGTGGAGTGGTTCAAAAGTAGCAAAGATGACTATAACACAATGCTTGCTTTCAGTGTGTTCCTTGTTCAGCAATGAAGCTGCAAATGTGATCATTATAATTTAAAATGTTCTTCTTACAGGGTGTGCACTATTCAATATTCTGTGTGAATAAAGCGTATGGTTGAAATCAGTTTTTCATATTTTTTGGTGAGTATTTTCATCCTGAAATATCCTCAGTATCCCCTTATTTATCTAGTGGTTGGGACTCAAAGTGCCTCTTGTCTTTCCATCTTACAAAGTTGGTCCAGATGGAGAGAAGCTTAAAAGTCTAAAGTGGAATGGGAATATTTCCTAAACCCTGCACTGTTTCTTTCCTTAAGTTTGGAGTTGCAGGGAAACCTCTGACCAGGATACATCAATACCTGCCTAGTGCCTTCAGACAGCCTGAGGGTGCTGCCTGTGAGAAAGTCTACAGGGTGACTATACACTTTTCATCCCACAACCCCGGATACTAGTGGTGAGACCTTCCTGTGTTCATGTGAGCAAGCAGTGTTTTATGGTTTTTCATTGCTCAAATCTGACCATAAATAAAGCTCAGGGGTATAAGAGATACAGGGTCTGATTTTTGAAAATGACGACACCTGTCTAGGAGTGGAAATTATGGAAAGCTCTGGATGCTAGACTTCATTTAGATACCTCTGGGCTTAGCAAAATTCTGCTTTGATAGACCTCAGGTTTCCCACTAAATGATGGAGTGAGATACTCATCAGACATATACTCTGCTCTTGAGTTTTTCTGGAGGTCTGGGAGATTCCTCTGACTGTTCTTTGAGTATGAAAATGACCTGACATAGGATACTCTGCAGGAGGAAACTGAAATGAAATTTCTCCACCCTGTTCTATAGTAGACAACACTCCTTAATTGAAAGGGGGAGCCATTTCCCACATCATCCATCACAGTCTTACCACGAATGTGTTCCTGAAAGAATGGGAAGGAGGTCATGCTTAAGGGTTGACAGAGTAACAGAGAATGCACTTGAGCCAATGTAAATAGGGTCATTCTTTTAGAATTTTAGATTTGTTTAGATTTTCTGGAAAATGAGTGTAATGATTCTTCTAGCCAGCAGATTTTAAAACATTTTATTATCCATGAGTCAGCTATCCTGATTTTTTTTTTAAACCATTTAATACACTGCACTTTCCTTATTCAAACTAATGCTACATTTGAAAAAAGTGATTGGGTGGGCAGGGAGGGGGAGTTGCATGGAATACTTTTTCAAAAGTTCTTCTCTCTTCACAGAAATGATTCTAGCAGTGTTGAAGTCAAAGGTGATAGCCTGAAATGAAGTCATTGGATTTTGGTTGGATGTCACTTTGTATTTCATCAACACAGGGTACAAATCTACTACTGCATTTTAATCAAATTTTAGTTCACTATGTTTTCAATCATTGGTTAGATGTCTACTTTGACGTGAATCCTTTTTCCAAAGTCACTAGTTTAGAACTTCTCTGCATAGGGACTCACTAAGGAAAACATTTTGAGTGGCACTTGAAACTCTTCTGGAGATCACTGGACAGGGACCAGCAAAGGCTTCTGCCACACACTTCAAGGTCTTTTCTCCGAGTTCATCAAGAAAACCAGTATACTTCAGACTGTAATTAAAGAGAACAGGACTCCATATCTTACCATGAGAGTCTAGTGGGGCAAAATGTCATTTAGCCTTCATGGTGAGCCTGTTTATAGGTGTGAGGAGTCATATCGACAGCCCCTTAAGCATGCTATTGCCATTGAAAAGCATCTGTGAAGGGCCATATGTGCACAGGATGCCACATGGTACTTGGTATAGCCAAGCCAATGAGTCATTGGAGACATTTTGTTTGTGCTGCTACCTCCACTGGATAACTTTGGTGTGTCCCTTCAGTGTCTGGTGGCTTAATGTCTCTTAACGATTATGAGCAGGCTACCAATGAACCATATATTGGTGCTAGTAATTTTCTATATTGTAGCTTCAATGATCTGCTTCTGAATACCTATATTCTTCCTAGGTAAAGTCCCTAGTAGAAGCCTCATGGTTTCTCAAGCATTGAGCCTTTCAGCACAACTTGTAGAGCTTCTCTTGCTTTATCTCTGCTGTGCTTTCTGACCTGCTCATCCTCCTGTGCGGACCTGATATAACAAACAGCTGGGCTTGGAGATTCCTGAGTTGAACTGGGATCTCATTTGAATTTAGACTCATCAAGGTAGAAGAGGCTTTATTATTATTATTATTATTATTATTATTATTATTATTATTATTATTATTGTCTCTAAAACACCCAGCTACAATGCCTTAAAACCCTTGCTTATGCCCTGGGCTAAGGGACTCAGAAATATGAAGCATGTCAAGTCCACAGTGAAGATATTCCCCTGTGGTGCGGGACAAGGTCAGGGTGTGTTGGGGGGCAGGGTAACAGAGGTCATTTTAGGAAATGCTGGTGCTGCCCGTGCAGTCTATTTTGGCCATGAGTCAGAGCTGCTGTAGTCAGCAGCCCAAACTGCAGACTGCATACAGTGCAAGCTTCCAGGACCCTTCTCAGAGATGGCCTAGGCTTATCTCCCAATTCTAGACTTTACTTTCTCTCCCTCATGAGTAATGGGGGAAGGACATTTCTTTGGATCTTTGGTCACTGTGTACTGGACTTGTTGCTACACTCCAGGCTGGCTTTTCTGGGGATATGTATCTGAGCACTCCTTCAGCAGCCCTACTGAGCATGTTCCGGTGGCTTGGTCATTGCCCCTCTGGTCAGTATTCTTTCAATTCACTGCTGCTGCTTCCCTTTTGGAAGTTCTACTCTTAATATATATTTTTTCCCTATAAAAATGGATCATGTGTGTAACACTCACTTCCTCTCCTTTCCCCCTTTGCTTCCTTGCTTTTTGTTTGGTAAATGACCTCTGACCCCTCAGTGCCCCAGATCACACACACTCACCACTTACCACTTATTTGGGATACCTTTAAAAAAATGTTTTGTTTTGTTTTGTTTTTTCCCATCAGGCTCCTTGTACATATGTCCCAAATCTCATTTTTACACACAGTGGCCATTGGGTCTACTAGAATGCTGCTCTTTTGGTGTTGATAATAGGCACACTCAGAGTTGGCACCAAGAAATCTGAAATTTCAAAGCAAAGCATGTGAAGTCCAGTTTGAAGCTATTCCTCTGTGGACTGGCCCTCTCCATGGGAACAACTACTGCAACAAGCCATGGCCTTGAGATTGTTCAGTAATTCCTCAAATTTATGGATGAGCTTCAAAGCTGTTTCCTGCTTTAGTGTCCTTCCCACTCCCTAACTTGTATATAAGTTCATTTGTTTCCTTGAAGTGAGCCTTTAAAGACTCAATATATATATACATATATATCCCCCATGCCTTCCTTGGTCAGCTTTATCTGTAGCATGCCATGTTCCCCCAGAACAGGCACTCAACATATGTTCTCGTGTCACAGCACCTTTATACCTAATCTTCTTCACTTTAACAAGAATTCAGGGGGGTAGGGAAAGTCCTATTTTCTGCCTTCCCTTTCCTCTATTTTAATGACTTTTGCATCTTGTTACCTCTTTGATTATTTCACAAAATAAATGATATTGAAACTGGAATATCATTGTCCTCTGCCCAGAAGTTTGTGGTTTTTTTTTTTTCTACTCAACAAACATTAACTGAGCATCTATATTGTGCCCAAAGCTTTGTAACCCATGTCAATATGTGCATGAATTCAGTAGAACCCCTGCCCTCAAGGAATTTACAGTGTCCTAAGAAATAAGAAAGTCCAACCATAAGGAATTCAGCATTTTGAGCTCTTCTTTCTGAGCTACAGAGACCAGCAGAGTCTTGGAGTGAGCTGCTTTTACCTTCTTGGTCTGGGGGAACCCTCCAAAAGATTCAGAACAGAAAATTAAGCCTAAGATACACTTGGACCATTTTACTATGAGCACACTGGTAGGAGAAAATGTCTTTTAGCAGGACCAGGAACACGTGGCCAGGGCAAGAGATAGATGCAAGTTGCTCTAGGAAACGCCAAGTGTCGCGTCCCTTCTGTGGAAATTTGGCCTGAGCTGCAAACACAGCAAAAGGCTGGATGAGGAGGGTTTCTCTAACAATATACAAGATCCTCAAGATACACGTGGAGAGCTATGGGCTAAAAGCCTTCTGTGGAATCGTGGGTCAACCATACTTTCTCCAGAGTTCACATGGCCCTAGATTACATGAGGTTTAACGTCACTTATTTGGGGTAATGTTTTTAGCTTGGTCCCTTGTTGCACGTGTCCCAGTCTCTCCCCGCCCCCCATTTTTTTAAACATACTGTGGCCTTTGGATCATCACAAATGCCGCTGTTCAGGTGTTGATTATAAGCATCGTGTCCAGAAATCTGAAATTTCAAAGTAAAGTGTACAAAGTCCACATTGAGGATATTCCCGTGTGGACTGGGACTTGTCGGGGTGTGTTGCGGGGAGAGTTTGGGGAGATGGAGATCATTTTAGGAAATGCTGGTGCTGCCCGTGCAGTCTATTTTGGCCACGAGTCAGAGCTGCTGTAGTCAGCAGCCCAAACTTCAGACTGCATACAGTGCAAGCTTCCAGGACCCTTCTCAGAGATGGCCAAGGCTTATCTCCCAACTCTGGGCTTTACTTTCTCTCCTTCATGAGTGATGGGGGAAGGACATTTCTTTGGACCTTTGGGCATCATACACTGGATTTGTTGCTACACTTCAGGCTGGCTTTTCTGGGGCGATGCATCTGAGCACTCCTTCAACAGCTCTGCTGAGCCTGTTCCTGTGGCTTGGCCATTGTCCCTTTGGTAAGGTGGTTTTTCTCTCCGTCACTGCCACATTCTTTGAGAAGTTCTACTGTGCATCACTGACCAACTTCTGGGCAGCTTGTCCCCCAAAGCAGTTATGGCCACCACCATGGAGCCACCCTGGATCCACTCCCTGTCCCTGAGAGGTCTGGCCAGAATGTCAAAAAAAAAAAAAAAAAACTGAGTTTCTGCTCTGCTACCTCAGCCAAAGCTTATCTACCTACCTTAACTAGGTGTCAGAAACCAGCTACCCCAGCTTTGAAACATCTAAAGAAATGTGAGGAACCACATGCTTTGTACTAGGAGAATGAAGCTGCCCTGACACTGCCCATCAGGACAAGTGTGTGCGTTTGTGGGTGCTGTCTGGGTGCTGTCTGGGCTGAGCAAACTACAATAAAATCTACCCCCCTCCCCCAATTCATCCAATCCCTCCTGTATATCTTCAGTCTAATAGTATTCTTACTTCTGCATTCTACTTTCTTTCTCTACTTGATATCTGTGTTCACTATCATTTGTCTCTCTAAGCATTTTAAACTTCTTTTTATTTAATTGATACTGCTTTTCTATCATGCCATACATTTTGTCTTTGTTAAGACAGGATCCAGGTCACTGCCTTTTCTATTGGTCATGTCTTGCCTTGTTTAGCAATCAGGGATATCTTGAAGTAGTCAAAAGACACAGTAAAAGAGTGGAAGGAAAGATGGGGACCCATCTCACGCCCTGAAAGTACACAGGCAAAGCACCGTGCCCCTCGAGCCATTTTGGTTCCCTGTTTCTGCTACTCTTTCATAACTGCAAAGACATCCCCTGCCACCCAGTGATTGCTAGCTGCAAAAAGAATGGCATCAAGCTCATTGTTCACCATCTTCATAGCTGGGTTTTCTGTTCTCTGATGGAGAACAGCCAAGCATGACCCATTCCCTTCTTGAGATTTGTAAATTTCCCTAAGCCTGCTACCCTTCCATTCTCAGCATTGATTTTTCTTAATCAGTCAAGAAAAGAAACAAAATAAAAACAAAAGAATCACACTAAAGCAACACCAAAACAGTTGACTTTCAAAGCCTCCTACCAGCAGAACTCTGACATAAAATATGCTTAATAAATCTTTGCCCAATAAAGTGATCTTCATCAATGCTATTAGACAAACTTCTTCTGCCTTATTGCATGCAGCTAAGGCAGAGGAAGAGGAAGCTAGCTAACAAATGGAAGGGTGGGTAAGAGGAACTGAATTAAAGAACAGGAAAAAATGTGGATGCTCTGGTGTTGGGTATTTATCCTTTAGGATATGTGTCTTAAAGCTGCTGCAAATCCTCAAACCCTATCTAAATCGCCATGTCTGTAAGAAAACTCTGTCTTCACTGTGAGTAACCTGGTCAAAAAAAATTGTGTGCGTGTGTGTGTGTAATAAATGGATCAAGGCCAGTCCCAGATCCCAGATAAACTCTAAAAACTTGGGCTCAGATTTTCTGTGTCCTAAACTATGCTAGTACAATTTTTCTGACTATCCAGACTACTTCTGGTCCTCCCTTGCTTCATATCTTTATATGGTAAGGCTAAAGTTAACATCATCAATGTTTCTTCTAGGTAAGTTTCCCAGACACCCCAGTGTCCTGACATAGGTGATCCTTAAGACATAATAACATCTTTTATTACAGGCCCTAGTGGGTGATGGCAAAACAAGCTTATCAATAAGCTTTTGTTTTTGCCATTGTATCAAGACTAAAATAAAGAGAAATGTTGCTTGCCCCTTTTGCCATTAGGCCTGTGTCTCAGCATCAGATAGAGAATGGGGCTTAGGCAGCACACCTGTCCAAAGGCCAGAATTACGGAGGATGCCACACTGGTGCCTCAGTGAATCAAGGTGAGCACACCACTAACAATCCCTCTCGCCTTCCAGGAGGATGGCTAAGCAAAGATAGATGTGTGGAATTTTGGAAGTGTCCACATGTATCTTAGCAAGTGTCAACACTCAGAAGTAGAAGAGATTGAGTAACTAGAGAATTTTCAGTGTCCAAAGCTGTCTAACACCCATGCAATCTCTTGTTTCCTCCTTTTACTTTTTTTGTGTCCCAGGAGTTTACAAGGAGTGTGTGCAGGGTGTGGGGTGTGCAGAGATTCAAAGCTATATTTTCAACCTTTTACATATTCTTCTGTCCTGCCCACCACAGACTGGACAGCTCTCTTCCTCCACATTTCTTCAAGTGCTGACTCCATCTGCCTTTACCTTCCATCCTCTCCTCCCCACTTCATTCTGGGGGATTTCCTATTCTTCTCCATCTTCATGCAGAAGGGTTAACACATGAGAAGGCAGCTAGTGTGTGCTACTAATGCTGGATTTAGGAGCACACAAAACTGTAGACTGGAGTTGTTTTTGTACTTGTGTCATTTTTCAGTCTCCTCAGATCTCTAAGGATACAGACTTCCACTAGCGATTTCTCTTAATAGACTCCTTCAGCAGCCTGCCTCCCCCTCCACCAATGTCTTAATTCTTTTGCTATTTTACCATTATAGCTTATTTATCTCTTAGTCCCTGTGTTTACATTCCTTGCAGTTGCACCTGTAAGACTTTTTTCTCTGGTGGGAACAATATATACAAATGTCATTTATGTCCCACCTTTTCATAGGAAGAACAGATCATAGAAGTGGCTGAGGTGATCTAGAAAACGTAGCTAGATTAGTTCCAAGATATCTCACATCAGAAGTAGCAGCTAATGGGCTACATGAGGTAGGAAATATCTTTACCCCTTACAAGTGGCATTCTGCTCCTCTTGTCTCTTCTGAGCATGACTATTTCTTGGCTGGTCATCTTTTATAATCAATAGACAACCTCTCTTGAATAGATATGCTCATGAAACCACGGCTTCCAACATTCTTCATGCCTGGGCCTCTTCCTTCCAGTTAGGATCTATGACAATATGTTTTTTTTTTCCCCACTTATAGTTCCCATTGTTAGAACTACATACAAGAAACTTGGTTTAACACTCCAGGAAGTTATCTTCCCAAGAGCTCGTTATACCCAATCCCAGCCATTTAGGGCCCGAAGTATTCAGACGTTTCTTCCATTTGCCATCCAAGAGACTGGTTCCCTCGGTTCACTTGCAAGCTATACTATATGGCGTGTCACTGAAGATATTTTTTCAGCATTAAGTGCTTGTAGAGGAAAAGACACTGTTTCTCATTCATTGTTGTATCCCCAAGGCTTATAGGGCATCAGACTCATCTTGAGTTTCCAGGGATATATTTTTAAGGATCTTAAAATATTCAATCCAAAGTCTTTAGTACATACAAGTAACAAAGTGTTACACAAAATTGCCAGGGGAAGAAATGATTAAAAAAAAAAACTCATGGGTCAAAAATATTGTTAAGTATTGGGAGACAGCAGGGCCATAAGTCATCTATGACAGAAGTCAAAAGTTGAATGAATGAATGAAGTTTGTCAGGTAAGGTGTCGCCTTGGTGTGCCTGAGCACGTGCCACTGAGGAATCTCAGTAGATACCAGTGAACTGGGAGTCAGTGACTTAGGGATGATGGAAGTTCCCAAAGTGTTCCTTCCCAAGCAGGTATGAAAATGATGAAACAAATTCACTAGCCTTTAGCGAAGAGAAAAAAGCAAAAGATGCCTTAGATCTTCAGGTTTGATAAATGTGTGTGGTAAAGAACAGAGTCCACAAATGCTCCCTTCAAAATAGGCATGCTCATGAGCAAGGCACCTTTACATTAATCCAGTAATCAGAGTTCCCAGAAAACAATTCCTGGTCAGGGTGTGGTCAGTGGATGGTGTCCCAGGGCTGGTTAGAAGTGAAGTCTTCTTGTTTAAGAACCAGGTTAAAGAAGTAATCCAGCATAAATTGGCAATGGTCAAAGCCAAGGGCTGGGTAGATGAGCAGTACATTTCAGCAAAGGTAGGATATCGCAAAGAAAAACTACTAGTCACAGCCATCAGACAAAACAATCCATACAATAACCTAGCTTTAGCTTGCCTCTTTAAAAGGAGCTTTACTAGCGGGCCATGTGTTCATCTCCTACAACACAGCAATGGGGCTATACCCTAACTATGTCTACTAAGGCATGTTTTGTCCCACGTTGGGACACACGACTTCTTTTACCTTCTGGTTAAATATGTGTCCCTCTCAGACCTAAAAAAAAAACTCATTTGCAGTCCTTATCACTATCTTTAGGTTTTGGTGACAATAGTGTCCCACAGTCAACCCCATTTCTTTTGGGAATGCCTGTTTTGAAGGGAGAATGTGTGGGTCTTTGTCAGAATCATCCTTCTCAATTTCCAATCTGGGAAGTGACATGGTTCAAGACCAAATAAAGATGCTCAAGGGCCAATTTGTAGAAAAGAAGCCCACAGCTGACTCAAAGAACTAGTAGAACTCCCATAATTTGTCCAGTAACCCATTCACAGTCCCCTTTCGTATTTTCTTTTTTATTTCTTTTTTTTTGTTTGTTTTTTTTTTTTTGTTTTGTTTTTTTGTTTTTTGAGACAGGGTTTCTCTGTGTAGCCCTGGCTGTCCTGGAACTCACTCTGTAGACCAGGCTGGCCTCAAACTCAGAAATCCACCTGCCTCTGCCTCCCAAGTGCTGGGATTAAAGGCGTGTGCCACCACTCCCAGCTCTCGTATTTTCATATTAGCTTCATCCCCTTCTCCCCCTCCCCCCTTTACTTTCATGAGACAATGGATCTTGTGAGCTGGCCAGGGAATATGGGGTTCTGAAGTAAATCTAGTCTTTGTCTTTGACAGAATGTCATGTTCCTAATCCTTTTCTCTTGAACAGTCTTCATTCTACATGGACATTTCTTCATCTGAGACCCAGTAGCAGAAGATGGTACTTTTATTTCCCAGTGCCAGGCCATGAAGGCCTTTCAGGTTCAATAAAGTTGTCTTTCTAAGGGAATAGCAGAATCAATTATACATCCCTTGAGATGGGCCACAGGGCTCTCCCTGTCCCTGTCCTACTGTATCTTCCCTGCTCTGTAAGGTTTCCTACAGGGGTCTCTCTTCTGCTGCTCCTCTCTAGGAGACTTTCTCCCCCCTTTTTTTCTGTAACTCCCCTCAGCTACTTATTTCTTCATGCTTGATGATGGGTATCCTTTCTCTAGGTTCATCAATGATCTTTTAAACAGATTTAAGAAAAATATGATATGTACAAGTGTACATAATGAAGAGGTAAAGAAGGGGCCATGGGCAGACCAAGGGATGGACATGTTACTCTGTTCTTGGACTCTTTGTGGAATGAATATTTCATCCCTTCTTGGGATGTCTCACGAGTCCACAGTCAAAAAGGTCTCTAGTAACTTCATCCTTATCAGTTCCCATGCTTGGGTTTTCTCATCTTCAATTGGATATAATGAATTCCTAGTTAATTATTATACTGAATATTTAAAGAAAACTCCCTGGAATGCAAATCTCTTTCCTTGTTTCTATGCTCATCTGGCTATTGATAAGTTATCATTAACTGCTTGCGAT
>LR749657.1:1263745-1414407 GCA_902729485.2 Mus minutoides
GTCCACAGTCAAAAAGGTCTCTAGTAACTTCATCCTTATCAGTTCCCATGCTTGGGTTTTCTCATCTTCAATTGGATATAATGAATTCCTAGTTAATTATTATACTGAATATTTAAAGAAAACTCCCTGGAATGCAAATCTCTTTCCTTGTTTCTATGCTCATCTGGCTATTGATAAGTTATCATTAACTGCTTGCGATGGAAGGACGGTCCACATCTGTTGTCAGAAGGCTCTGTGTTTGGACTTAGGAGACTGTACCCAGTATTTGGCCATATGATATACTTTTAATTGTCTTGGATGCACACTCTAAGACTGTAAGCTCACTGAATCCAGGCTGTTTAAAGAGCTGAATCATCATATAATGGCATAATTATTGATGAGCTACAGGATTTCATAGGGAATGTGACAGCTAAGTTTATGTGGATTTCTATACCTTTAGCAAAGGAGAAAGTCTCTTAGAATTTGGGGAATGATCAATCCTAGGCCCCAGACCCTGAATTCATACACCTTGCTTACCAAGTTGTGATGGAGGCATTTGTAAATTAACTCCCTGCTTTCTGAAACCAATCTAAAGGCTCAGCATTTAGGGCTTACCCTCACCCCACCCCCTACTCCCCACCTTAGAGATCTTTCTCTAGTTCATTGCTTCTCAAGACTGCCTGATCTTCAGGAAGTAGGAAAATGAGAAGCTTCCTGGGTGAAGCTTCACAGAAGTCAAGGAGTCACCTGATTCTGAAAGACAGCAAACTGTTGCCCTGGTGCCTGTTTGCCTGGGTGGGATCTTTTGCTTTAATACCTGCTGATATGGATTTCTATGCAAAGATGCCTATCTAATCTCCATTACAGTTCTGTTTCTGAGAGGCAAAGGGTCCTTGCATTGTGTGTGTAAAGGTACACAAGATAGGAGTTTGCTCTATGTAAACAACATGGTTTCTTAAGGCTTTTGGGGACAAGAGCCAGTCAGTAGTATGAAGGACTAAAATGAAGTCAGGAGGACTTCCAGAAGAGGTTAAGACTGCCATACCACGACAAGAAGGCAGTTTAGAGTTGGGATTCATGGCTCTGAGCCTCTGGGTTCAGAATAGTAGTAGTCCCTGAGAGAAGTTACAAGAGCCAGGATCAAGGGCATCCCTCACAGACCCTGCCTGTGCATCCTTTTGCATACTTCCTTCACACAGAACTTCTATAGATGGGTCTAAGTGCATCTTCTAAACTAGGTTTAGATGCACTTGACACACTGTTTCAATTTGGAGAGTCATGCCCAGCCAGGCTTGTGCTTTTGGGTTGATTTCCTTCTTTTCTGTCTTCAGCTCATTTGGGCAACGCTGTTATCTGGTTGGAAAGTAAAGATAATTTGAAACCAGGGTTATATGTCACTAGGTAGAAGGAAAGCACTTTCTTTTTTTTTTTTTTTAAATCAGTAAAACTGTTTTTAATAAAACAGACGTAGCTCTCTTTGGATGAAATGCATGGGGAACAGTGCTTTCTAGCTCTCCACGTTTGTTTCTATGGATACCCTTATGTTTACATTGTTCAATCATTCTCGCCAACCACGCAGATCACGGAAAGCACTTTCTTATCTTTAGACAACACAACATCTTGCTGGTCCCATCTTAAGAGATTTCCTTTTCCTTCCTCTGAAAATCCCTTGTTTCTTAGTTTCTATCTCTTTCAACTGTGAAACTGAGGATGATTTGATGATTATCCTGGTGAGTTGCCAGCCTAGAGCACAACCTGTTTCCCATTTTAGCATCTGCTCTCTTCTCACCCCCGTGAGAACAGGGTTCTCTGCTGCTTGCTACCTTTTATGTGCCTATCTTGGGTCAGTTCAACTATCATTTTTTTCATGCTCCCTTTATCTCTCAATCTTGTTTACTATGTCTCCTCATCTCTGCCTGCAGATGTAGCCATGCTTTTTCTCTCCAGTAGGTCTCTAGGCTTTTCAGTCAAGTGGAGTCATCTTTAGAGATCGACACCAGAAATGTGCCTTAAGGGTAGACATATGCCTGGAAGGGTAGAAGGCCTGCTCTGCCCCTAGCCATTCTACAAGCTGAATGACAACTGCCTCCCACCCCTGCCTCCCTCCTTGAGGCATACTTTCTTTTTCTTAACAATTAAAAAAGAACAAGAAGAGCCATATTAAAATATATAAGACTTCAATGTATGACTTAATCTTAGAGTCTGTCACTCAACATAATAAATGACATCTTAGTGATTCTCCAATGATACTTCCTCTTAATACCTTCTTGTGATCCCCCCCTCCCGGGACTCCCCACTGACCATCAACTGAGACATCACTGTCCTGTCTTCTAAGAGACCCCAGGTTATGGTCCTCTGCATTTCCAAATATATCCCTAGCACCTATGAATAGTGATAGCCCCCAAAACCTGGATTTGGGGACATTGGCTGCTCCCACTTTCAGAGTCTTAAACTGGTTTCAGGGAATTTTTAGTACTTGTCCCTCATGAGTCTAAAAGGCACTCCTTTCAGAACTCTTTATCTGAGGTCTCTAATATTTCAGAATATACAACCACATTGGACTGGGAACATCTATGGTAATATTTTCTGATTCCTCAAGATATTAATAAGTAAAGGGAAATTACACCAACTTAATAGTTCAAGTGAGCATCCTCTTAAAGACAGGAGGAACTAGACTGACAGAGCCCTGTTTTATATTTTGCTACCTGACAAATATATCCTAATTGGTTTTCTATTGCCATCCTGTATGAGTGATTCTAGTTCTGTATGAGCTCCAGAGTCTGGAAAAGCCTGTGGAATCTCTATGTCTAGGGTCTAACAAAGTCTCTAGAGAATGTCTGTGGGGATTTCCACTTGCTCTAGTGAGACCTGGGGAGAGAAGCTGAAGGGCAGATTCAGTCTGGCATCCAGTTCAGGATCATACTTGCACAGTGAAAAATACAGCAGCAGATAAACCCAGATGGTGGACTGTGCTTATCAAATCCATATGATGAGAAAACAAAAGGAGATCATATGAGTGAGGCTTGCCTGTACCAAATATTCACTGGGACATGTGGCTCTGGTCTGGAGAAATGTCTTGGCAGTAGCGTTAGTGGACATGTACAGATTGAGTCCTCTGCCCAAACAAAAAACAGTGAAGGCCTAATTAAAGTGTCCTACAGCTCAAATAGTCAAAGCAGCTGATCCAGAGAAAGCCACCTTGAGAAAGTGCTGAAGAGAAATCCTGAGAACGCCCCCTGGCCCCCCATGGGCTGCTGGCTTCTCAAAGCAAGTGAATTGATGGGTTATTTTATTTCCATCTTCCAAGTGCTCAGATCATGTCTGAAACACCTTGTTCCCAGCCTCATCTTTCACAGAGAAAAGCTTGGAGTTGCCACAGCTCTGCTTTCTGTGTGATATCCCATAGGCACTAGAGCACTCTAGCAAGAGAAGCTCAGGAATTATCTTTGAGGGTCTCATGGCCCTGAAAACAGTCAGCCCACTTCCTTTCACTGTGGTGGGGAGGGAGACAAACAGAAAAACAGCATTATGTGGTAATCGCACTTTTTCTTGGCTGAGACTTTTTAGGGAATCCCAGTGACTTGACACATACATCCCAAAGATGTATTCCATGTAGTTTCTGGGCCTAGGAGGACCAGTTTCTCCCCAGAGAAAGGCCTGCCCCTTTTCCAAACTGGTTGTCCATTTTGGGCATCCTCAGAAATGAACCTTTCAAGGCTGCCTGCAGTAAATACTAAAGATATTGGAAATCTTCCAGAAGGTGAGGGGTCCAAGAAGTTATCTCGCCAGTCCCTCAACCTGGAACAGCAATCTTTTGTCCTTGATCTGGAATACCAATCACTGTTCCTCAATGAAGAAATGGTGACTTTTAAATCTGGAAGGGGTCCAAGAAGTTATCTCGCCAGTCCCTCAACCTGGAACAGCAAACTTTTGTCCTTGATCTGGAATACCAATCACTGTTTCTCAATGAAGAAATGGTGACTTTTAAAGACATTTTTAAAGAATGAAGTACATCTTAAAGAATGAACTTCAGAGTGGGTACTTCTGCTTTTCAAAACCATGTAGAGATCCTGGCATGATTTTCATATTTCCCATCACCTACTTGTCCTAAGAGGCTTCTTTTCATGATGGGGTGAGACTTTTAATCAAGCCCATCAAGGGTATTTGGCTGGAGCTAGAAGGAGGCATGTAATTTCTGAAAAGCCTCTCTCTAATTCTCTGTGTCTACCAGCCCAGAACAAGAGGTCGCAGTAATTCCCTGCAGAGGAGATAGTCCTTGTCCTATGGAAAATTTTTGCTCATGACCAGGACATCCTGCTTTGGTCATCTGATTTTAATGTCACCTGTACTGCCCTCCAAGCCTGGCAGGTTCTGGGGTCAGGTGAAGACAGTGCATATCTGCTCAGAACAGAAAAAAGTTCTCTTGCAAGATAGGCAGGGTCTAGCCCACTTGGCCACACAACATGTACCTTAAGCCATCTCCTCACAGAGAGAGAGGGCTTTGACCTCCTCACTCCTCCATTTTCTTTGGGCACAGGCAGGCCCATAAAGTTCTACTTTGTTCTGTACTTCTTTGTCCTAACATCACTGTGACACAGGTCCCCCAGGAGGACATGCTTTGCTCTCTGTCCTCTCCTGCCTTCCCTTTTGTGCCTATTGGTGTGTCTCGCCAGTTCTTTGCTCAGGTCTTGCTGGCTTCTTTGCTTCCCTCTTCAGGTACTATCCTTGAGATGTTTCTGCTTTCTCCTCCTGGTCCATCTCTTTCTCTCTTCAAAGTCTGAGTCCTATGAGTACTTGTAATTCATCAAATTGCCCTGTGTTTGGGTTTCTTTCTCAGTAATGGAAGGTTAAGTCAGCAAGGGGGAGGGCAGGCCCTAAGCCTCTCCTGACCCAGATATGGCCATTCTCCCTTCCCTACATCCTGTTTGTGATTGTAAAGATGCACCATCTCGGTGAAACTCCAGCTTCCCCTCTTCTTTTCAGACCCTTAGTCTGAGGTCTCAAAGACTCTTCACTGACCATCAACTGAAAGATTCCCATCATTTTGGAACCAAGTCTCAGCCCTCTGCCCTTCAATTAAGGATACCAAGGAGGCAGATTTCAGAGACAGTCCCAGCTCCCATTAGTATTGACACCCCAAAAGTGGGCCCTTGACACCTTACTTGTGCTCCTTCACCCAGTCTGTGCTGGTCTCTAGAAGTCTCCGACTCCTCTTTACCTATGATAATGTATGATGGGCCCTCTATAGCCCTTACCAATCTGCAGTCTTCAGTATTTGGATGAATTCTAAAGACTGCCTTGGGGCCCACTCTCCTTGGCTACAAAAAGCCTAAGTAGTTTTTGTGCTCTGCACATGCTTCTCAGGGTCATGACCCTGATATGGACCAACTTGCTTTGTTGACTCTGTAAAATCCTGAGTGGACAAAGAACTGGGATTGTAATTTCCTGTTTGTGAGGCACAGGGGACAATCAATACTTCCTGATTGATAAGACTCCCTGGAGGCACTTTCGTCCTGTCAAAAGTTGTAGTTCTCTGTGTGGGTGGAAACGAAGGAGTCCATATATCTAAGCCATCATTCTGGACTTTGCTTTTTCTGTTTCTCCTCTCACCATGTCAATCTTCCCAAGGAAGAGACTTCAAAGTAGGACATTTGCCCCTTCTTCTTTGTGTCCCCACCAGCCAGCAAAAGCAACAACTATTTAGTAAAGCAATGAGTTTAGAGTCGGATCAATTTAGAGATGGCAGCCACGGAGAAATCAAAATATAAGTGAGAGCCACCCTGATCAGGACACTACTGCCATTACAGACGTCTGAAAGTTGTGTTTGTCTGGGAGATGAGAAGCTCATGTGAGCTTCCAAAAGGACCTCACTGCCACGCCCTTTCTGCCAGCTCTCTCCATATGATCATGCTTTACCAGTAATATCAGAATATGATGCTTCAGAGTGGCTGCTTTAAGAGAAGCCCTTGCCTGGAATCCTCCTGAGCCATTTCTCATCACTATACAATATTGAGCCCAGTTATTATCTTCCTTGGACTTGCCTAGGTAGCTAATTTCAGTTTCCATGACTTTTTTTTTTTTTCTCTTGCTCTGAGGACATAGGACCAAAAGACAAGAGTGCAACTCAAGAGGAGTTTCCTCAACACTCAAGTGTCAGGGGACAAAGCAGAAGTTGACCCCATTGGGAATTCTCAGTCTTGGGAGTAGCTCTGGGAAGAGGAGGCTGTGTTTGCCATACCTCCTTCATTGATAATTGCTGCTGTATATTAGCCCACAGTTCTCTAGGAGTCATTGATAAGACTATTCCCCAGACATTAATATTCTCTGCTAAGCTTCCTTGGAGGAAATATGTTCCAGACTGGAGTTAGACAGACTGGTTTAGAAGGACCTGGGCCTGTGACCTCATCTTACCTCCTTAAAGCACGCTTAACCCCTCATCATTAGAGGATTCCTGGGCCACTGGATTGATTTTTCTGAAGCTATAATTTATTTTGGAAGGATGCTCAGTCCCCACCTTTCATCCCCATGGAGTCCCTGCCTTTTGTTTATTTTCAGGACTGGGCTTGGGGACTTTTGGGGGCAGTTTCCTGGGCATAAACAGAAGGAGAGCCTTTTTGGACTTTCTGTCCACTACCTATCCCCTTAACTGGCCTCTTCAAATTTCTGACTGCCTCCCATTCACCAGGTACCCTGTGAACCATTTCTTTCTGCCAAATGCTGTCTAATAAAGCCTCTGGATTCTGCCTCCAATGTCTCCACCACTCAATATGTCCTCTTTCATCGGCTCACATTGCCTCCTCTTCCTTGAGCCTCTTTCTAGTCAAGGGCTCTGCCCAGTCACTCTTTCTATTTTATTTCTCTGATCCCCCCCCCCACACACACCCCACCACTTATGGCCACCCAGAGCATTTTCCCTAAAGGTATTCTCTCATCTGGTTGCTTCTTTGATGAAAGTACATTTTCTGTATAAGCATCACACGCTAACCAATTGCACCACAATTGTAAACTCTGCAAGGGAGGTTCATAGTTTATCCCAATCTCTTTGAGTAACTGGGAGCAGAAAGCCTCAATAACTGAAAAACAAACAAAACAAAATAAAATAACAACAACAAACCCCAAAAGAAGCAAAGAGAGGGAGAGTTCATTTTCCTTTAGAGGAAACTGAGAAATAGACAGGTCACAGATAGTAGGATAGAGTGCAGGACATGATACCATTAGAGAAAAAGCCCACTCACCCTTGATGAACACTCCCCATCCCTTCTGCTTTTGGGCATCACCCTGCTACCTCAGGCCCCAGAAAGTACTGTACTTGTCTTGGATGGGTACTTCAGAGGACTTCGAAGTCCAGGATTAGCATGCCTATCACCCCTAACCACTTCTTTGCCAGCACATTTGGCTCAGATAGAGCTTTATTAAAAGTAGCATTGCTCATATTTGTAGAAACGGATAATTTCTTCTCAGGGAACTAACTATTGAGAGAACATGTTTGTAGAAACTACCAAATTATTCAGTGGTCTTGTCAGAGAACCTGATTTCTTGTGAGGGAGTTCAAACCATGAGGTTCTTTCTTCTAAGTCCCAGAGCTTGCTGCCTCCCTTCAGAAGTACAAGACAGTAAGTAAAACTAAGAAAGGGGTCCGGGTCTAGTGGCAACCCAGGCTATGAGCCCCTCCCCCTCCCAGGGCCAGTGGCAGTTGCTTCCGTTCCGTTGGGGCTTCAAAGGCTGCCCAGCAGGGCTCTGGCCACATTCTGACAGTTGGCCTGTATAGAACCTGTCCCTCCCGTGTAGTTCTTAGGTGTAGAGTTTTCCAAAGGGGTTTCTGAGTGGGCCACCTCAGTCCTCTTCTTCAGACCAGGCTGCCACTTAAATGCTGTTAAGGGATCTTAATTTCTTCTGAGCGTCTGGGAAGAGAGGCATCAGGACCCGGATTGATCGATTTAGAGTTCAGGGAACTGAGAAATTTGCTGCCTCTACTGAGTAACTGTCCAATCCAGATATTGTCTTGCTCCAGAAGTCCCATATCCTACACTTAAAAGAAAACTCCTTCCTGGCAAGAATGGTCAGCTGCTATTATTAGGCTATCATTTCTTTGTGGGAAAGTCATACGTCAAGCTATTCATTCTCAATGTGAATTGTCATGTCCCCTCTTCAGACCAATGCCTGGGGCAGGAAGATGAGGGAGGCAATAAGTAGCATGCTTGCTATATCTGAAAAGGCTAGGAGGGCTACTCAGAGAATTCAAAAATATATCACCCTTCCCTAATGGTCTTACCAGGTACTCAAGCGTGAGGTGCCACCTCTCCGAGGCTGGAGTTGATCTTTTCCTAAAGTCCAAGTCCACTAGGATAAAGTCTTAAGACTGAGGCTTCACCTACTGGGCATCAATAAGTGTGGAGACATCTTGATACCCTTATTCTCTCTGTTATAAGTCTTCTACCAACAATTCCCAGAAGGCATGACATGTCCCTGCAGTTGGCAGCCTTCCTGGGCCCAGAAATGCCTGGAGAGGAAGGAGAGGTCAATGCAGGGCTAGTATAGAGACCAAAAAAATCTAACAGTCCAGTTTCTTTCTTTCCTATTTTCTAAACCTGATTGACTGGTTTCTTCTAAGTGTAATAGGAGGGCATAGGACATTACTTAATGTTATGTATAATGTTGTTACTTCCCTCTGTGTTCAAGGGGTTCATTTAACATCGTGGTTGATGCTACCCTTTCCTGAAGTGTGTCTCCTACACTAAGTGTCAATCAGAGGAAACTGCAAAAGCATAAAGCACAATTGGCTATTCACTGCCAATCTACTCCCCGTCCCCTCAGGTTTTGCCTTCAGAATTCTTGCACTTGCCCTCTTGACTTAGACAGTCTCCACTCTAGTTAATATGCCCTGAGAAATGTCAAGTCAGTTTTCCAGAGAGAGGACGCTTTGAGGCATGTGTACATAGTACAGTTTGGTATGCCTTGACTAATCACCTCTTTACCAAAATGCATTTTGCATTCTCTACGGTGACCCAAGTGAGCAAAGAGAAAGTGTCATTCTCCTTTTTGGTCCCTCTAACATCTGGCTGTCCTTATCTGTATCATTCTGCTTCTTCTGTTCTTTTGTTCACAGAGGAGACTGGACAAGCAGGGTGATGAGTGAAAAGAGAAGTCACCCCCTGACACCCCACAGGTATCTTGCCCAGTGACTCAGAAGGAAGCAGAAGAAACATGTCACTCATGTCACTTTCCCAGTATTTCAGGAATTTAAGTTTCAAAACTCTCCCCCCCACACACAACTATTCCATTTACCATCACAAGGAAAATGATAGTATAGGACACCCCTCTCTTACCACCACCCCCCATCACCACACACACACACTTTGACCCTCAGCTGGTAATATCAAGAAAGAATGCTGTGCAGGAGACCCTGTGCCACTTGTCTCCACATCCTTTGGGTTGTTATGACCACAGCCACCTCCTCCATTTCTGAGCTGCTCCCAAGAGAGACCCTTTTCGTCAACTACTTGGTACATCATGCTAAAACTGGAATGTCCTATTAGTATATAATGAAGGACAACCCCCACCCTTCCAACTGTTTACTTAGTTTTCAATGACTATCTTCATCTTTTCCCTATAAACTTTCCTTGAGCTCCTGGAGGGCAAGACACTGTTTCTCATGCATTTTTGCATTCCCTCATGCTTGCTTAGAGCTTGCTCTGCATGCCTAGTGTGGGCATTTTTAGAGTAAAATAATTTCAAAATGATATACTGAATTTCTTTTCTGAAAACAGAGACAATCAAAAGGACCCAAAGAAAGTTTGGGAAAATCTTGGTTATTCAAAGGAAACAGATATGGGGACAGGAGATGATCAGACAGGCACGTCTACATCCAGATGAACATCTAAGTGTCAAGTTTGCCACTTAAGGCCAAAATTGCTGGGACTCAGATTGTGCAAGCGTAACACTGAGGGCACTCCAGGAATTTCCCATTTCATGGACTACTTCAGACTTCAAAACAACCTACTGGGTGTCATTTACTAACCCTTGCAGAGCGTTTATCTAAATAGCTGTGTAGGTGTGGTCCATGGGAAACTTATGAAGTTTAGCTATGTGGCTACTTTCACAGAAGGCAACCTGAAGAAACTTTCCTATGGTAGCTATCAGTGGTTTCCAGGACTGTAGATCCTGGACTTTCCACGTGGTGGCTTCAGGCCTTCCTGTCTCTTATTCAATTTAGTGCAAAAAAAAAAAAAAAAAAAAAAAAAAAAAAAAAAAAAAAAATCTCTTGATTGTGATCGCCTTACTCAGGGCCAGACCAGTGACTTGCAGATGCTCTGGTGGGAAATGAAGCTGAGTTTGTGAAATCTTACAAATTCCAGCTGCCCATAACCGAGAAGGCTGCTCATATTGAAGCATCAGAAATAGTCTCGACTACCTCTGCACTTAACTGATCCAGTGGATTGGTACATTTCCAAAGGTAGCATTGATAGGAGTTGGTGAAGGACAATTTTTAAGCAGTATTGCTAGTCAGCACTGGTTTTTAGGCATGCAGTAGGAATTTCCTGGGAAGGAGGAGCCCTCACAATAAGCAGAAACAATCGCTTATTATACAATGGCTCCGGTATATGCTTTTTCTTACACAAATCAAGGTGTGCCTGCTTTTGAGGTTGGGCAAAGTCCAATTGGTGGATGAGGTCAATTGATAGTACTTCATCTACAGAATGCTTACCCATGAATAAAAGTTATTCTTCCTTGGGTATCTCTGCATGAGTAAGAAGAAAATTGGAACTCTGGGTTGTTTTTTTAAACCCCAGTGTCCTAGACCTGAGGTTGGCAATGCAGAATCTCACTGGAGTAACTGAAATCCACGGTGATTTCTCTGGATGTTGGGGGATGATGGTGGCAACTTATGTTATAAACATTCCCATGTGTTAGTAGTGTAAAAACTTTTGGATCAGTAAAGGTGGGGGAGTCCAGTACTAATGCCTTCCCAAGTTTGGGAGAGATGTTTCCAGTTGATAAAGCCAGTCAATATCTGGATAAGCTGGTTAAAAGGGCCAATGTCTATTAAAATATATTCAGCTTCTTCAAACTGATGAACATGGGAGTCAGCAATCAAAGATGTGCCATGCCTCCTTACTCTATTCCCACAAAGATGGGCCATTCCTCCTTACTCTATTCCCATGAGCATCCAATGCTATGTTTCCAGTGCACAAAACAGGTATGTCTGCACTCACTTCTAGTTGTGGCTTCAAAAAAAAAAATGAAATAAGAAAGTTTTGAGTACTCTTTAGAAGGGATGATAATCAAGTCATATTTTTGAAAAAGTTAAAATGTAACATTTTTTCCTTATTTTATTTTCCTAAAAAATAAAAATAAAAATAAGTTTTTCTTTTAATTTCCTTCAAGAATCTCTCACTCATTGCATAAGCAATATACACACAAAATGCTTAAGCAATAGAAAGTGAGTGAAGTACTTTCTGTAGTGGAAGTCTTCATGTACACTTTGCTTGCAGGCTTCCATTGTCACACATGTAGGCATTGAGCTGTATGTGCTCATGTGTTGGGTACAATGTTCTACTCAATCAGTGCCATATATGCCTTGACAGCTATCTCCTCCTGTAGGAGGCATTGCTCAGGAATACTTTGAGTTGTTAGTGGCTAAGCACACCACAATATTGGGAAAGATATTGCTTCTATGTCAACTAAGCAGAGAGGATAAGAAGAGTGGACATGGCTAAATGATGACAGATGTGGAGAATCCAGCCTTTGGAGCCAGACGGCAATTTTATCTATACCATGAGATTGTCTTCACTCATCAAAGCATACTATAATTCCCCACACTCTTCCCAGACTGGTCTTTCTAGATCTTGCACAAGGTCTTGTTACAAACTGAGACTCTTCGAACTTTCCAAAAAAGATGGGCTCTTGATGTGCCCGGAGTCTATTTAACCTCTATCCTTCTTCATCAAACTGTAGAGATCTAGCCCCACAATACTCTGTAACATTCCCCAAACCTTCTCCTCTCTCCATTGATGTCTAACCATCCTTGGAAGTCTAGCTTATGTTGGTTAGCTCAGTGTCTTAACTTGGTTAACCTATAATACCCAGTTATTTAACATGAACCTAGATGTTGCTATGGCAATATTTTACCAGAGATGTGTTGTATCAGTGACTCGAATGAGTAATGGAATAGTCTTGCCAATACAGCTATACAGTTAGGTGCTTAAATAGAATAATGAAAGAATTCTGTAAGAATAAATTCAGCCTCTAATGTGTGCTATGAGTTATGGGGTGAGTCTTATAATGTGGCCCCTATATAAGGTTAGGACTTAACTAGCTGACTTGCAATCAAATAAACCAATTCTTAAATGTTTGGTCTTCCTTCCTTTCTTGTCTTCCTCCCCTTTCTCATTGTTCCTCTAGAGAACTTTAAATTATTCTGCCATCTGCAAGTGGCAGAGTACTTGTCCTCCATGGTATGTCTTAGTCTTTTTCAGGAGACTGAAGTCCCCTCAGTACCCATATCCCCATGCACATAGTTCCTGGCATGTAAAAGAGATTTTGTGCTGTGTTTGCGGCCATCCCTGTGCCTGTACCCCAACTTGCTAGTGAAGAAGCAGTTTCCCCCTATCGGAGAGTACTTCACTGCCACCCACATGGGGATACTCAATCTTACATAAAGGATTTTCACAGTTCAAGGGAAGGGGACAGGTAACTACTTTTTCCTTTTGCTTGGTCCAGATAATCCCTGTGCCCCATTGCTGCTTTGGGACAAAGAAGTAGAATTTTTTTGTATGAATTTGGACTTTTAAATTCAGAAGAGTTATAAATTTTTAAGTAATAAAAAAATCCCCACAAATATCTCTCTAGGAAGTACCCCAAAGGAGGCTGTGATATAAAGCACAAATGGCTTGATAAGCTACATTAATAGAGATGATTATCTTTTACATGTGCAGAACTACAGTTAGAACATATGAGAGTGGTGGTTACTAAAATATCCTGAGATCAATTGTCCTCCATGATTTGTCCATACTTTGTTTCATAATATACACAAACTGGTTTAGATGTGTGAGTCCAGTCACTGACTGAGAAAACAGTGAGATGGAGAGACACAAGGTTTAGAGCTGAAAGATTTAGTATGGACTTCCAGCTTTGCTACAAACTAGCTCCATGACCTCCAAGCCTGTATGCTCATCTATCACACTGGGATGGGACAACATATCTGTGTTCTGAATCAAGTGAGGCACTGCTTATTAAAGTTCCTGGTCTATCCTAACATGAACTACATTTTCAGTACATAGTCAAGTCTCTTGTCTCCCCAAGTGTGAGTGTTTGAAATCTGGGCAGGCTCTACTTCTTCATTCATTCCAAATAGGAAGAACCTGCCGCCGGTGGGAGATGATGGAGTGATCTGTTGAATGAATGTTGACCCAAATGAATTCAATTAAACTATGCCTCAATTCCTAGGTCTGTTCTTAAAAAACAAAAGCAGAAAACAAACAAAAAACCCCACAAAAAACAAAAACAAAAACATAGATGTGTCTTTGTTTTGAAAATATCCCTTTGATGCCATTTGGGTATTGAGTGCTTGAGCCTTGTTTTAAAAGACTGGCTTCTCAATGTGTGGCATTGTGTTACAAGATCCCTGAAGACCTTGATGAACTTCATGGTTTCTGTCACACTCGACCCATGTACACACTCTGCACATATCACTTCTCCATAACTATAACTCAATGGCAAAGTTGTTTGTGCTGAACAATAAACTGTAGACATATGTATCCAATTTCAGGGCTGACCATTTGGTACTGGATAATATTTGTCCCATTCTTAGTCTCTCCATTGCCAGTAGTTCTTTGTCTAGAGTCAAAACCCCATCAGATTTTCTCCTTAGATATTAGCAAGTCATGTTTAGGTACAATATTGATGAGGCTTCCTGGCCATAGCTTCTCTGACACTTCTAGAAGACACAATTTCACAACAAACTTGCTGTTCCTCTGTATCTTAACATCTTCACACCCTTTCTCCTAGAAACCCTGGGCCATAGGTTTTCAAGCTGCACTATAGATGTGTCCCTTGAAGCTAAGCACAACATGGTCTTGTGTACTTTCTACTTAGTTTAGTTGTAGTTTTCTATGATGGTTTATGTAAAAGTGTCCTAGACCGCCATAGAAAGATTCATTTCTTTGATGAAGGATGATAACGCTGCCTACCTGTAGATCTAAAGATAACTACTCAGGATACAGTTAGGAACCATACTCTTTTCATATAAAAGTCATGAAGTGGCAAGAGCATCCATTCATGACCCAAAGCTAGCTTTCACTGTGAGACTGTTGCTAAAACACTGTTGCCGTATGAGATTTCATGAAGCAGCCAATTTGAAATTTTTTTTCAACTTTTATTAGATATTTTCTTCATTTACATTTCAAGTGTTATCCAGAAAGTTCCCTATACCCTCCCCCCTCCCGGCCCTGCTCCCCTACCCATCCGCTCCCACTTCTTGGCCCTGACGTTCCCCTGTATTGGGGCATATAAAGTCTGCATGACCAAGGGGCCTCTCTTCCCACTGATGGCCAACTAGGCCATCCTCTTCTATATATGCAGCTAGAGACATGAGCTCAGGGGGTACTAGTTAGTTCATGGTTATTCTTCCACCTAGAGGGTTGAAGACACCTTCAGCTCCTTGGGTACTTTCTCTAGCTCCTCCTTCCTTAGGAACCCTGTGTTCCAAGGTTCAAATTCTCACTAGAACTGCAAGACTTCTTTTTTTTTTTCCTTCTTCTTCTTCTAAAATGAACATCATTCTTTTTCTGCTATTGATGTCCTAGAATCTTAACTATAGCACTTATCACTTTTGTCTTTGCTATCTCACATGGATTTTACTTTGTGTTTGTTCTGTTTTACATATTTATGGATATAGTAGAGTAGCTAGGTTCATATCTTCTTATTATAAGTCACCGTGTGTAGTAGGATGCAAATGAGAGCAGGAAGAGCATGAGTAGTCTTTGATCTTCAGGCCCTTCTGTTCAATCCATAAGAAGCCTCAGAGTTCTGTATTTGTTCCTTTTAAGGAAGGGAAAAAAGTAGAAAGACATTTTAAAAGTTCAGTTGTGGGTTACTATTATTACTATTATTATTATTATTATTAAACCTGGGCATGGCGGCAAGTGCTTGTAATTCCAGGTCGTTGGAGGCAGGGAGGGGGCATCACTGCACATTTGAGACCAACTGACTGCATATAGAGAGGTGCAGGCCAGAAAGAGCTACATACCACGTTTGTTTCAAGTAACCTGAAACAAAACCACCAAAGTAAGGTCATCTTCAACTGATGTCTTTGGTTCATTTGAAATTGGGATTTAAAGCCAGGCGTGGTGGCGCACGCCTTTAATCCCAGCACTCGGGAGGCAGAGGCAGGTGGATTTCCGAGTTGGAGGCCAGCCTGGTCTACAGAGTGAGTTCCAGGACAGCCAGGGCTATACAGAAAAACCCTGTCTCGAAAAACCAAAAAAAAAAAAAAAAAAATTGGGATTTAAGAGTGAAGCCATTTGTGTACGTGTCCCCCAGAGGCTTATGTGTTAAAGGCTTTGTCCACAGGGTGGTACTAATGGCAGGTCACAGAGCCATTCAGAGGTGTGATCTGATTGGGACATGACTTCAAAGGGGAGTGTGGGAAGCCAGCCTATTCCTCTTCCTGTTTGTTTCCTAGATTCACTGTGAGCCCTCTGTGTAATCCTTGCTTCAGCCACATGTATGTGCTATATTCACCAGGGGCCCATAGTCCTTTGAGCTTAGGATAGGACCCCAAGAAACATGAATCTAAATGAACCCTTCTTTCTTAAGCCTTCAAACCCTCTGCATTGTATTGTAGTGTTAGAAAGCTGAGTAACACAGATAAATGAGAAAGACAAAAAAAAAGGAGATGGAAGGGTACATACATATAACAGGCGGTATAAAGATAAAACAATGTACCACCAATTAGGACTTTTAGAAAAGTTCATACCAGTTAGCAACAATTCTCAGCACTGGGCACTCAGTGCTGGGGATTTATAATAACTAAATCATGGTTTCACAGTGTACAGAGCAGTACAGCTCTTCAAAGGAGCAGAAGTCTTGGAATCTTACACATCTCATTCTGTGGATTAGTATCCTGAAGGGGGTTTGTGTGCCCCTCAGTTTACACAGGCACTAATAGCAATCTAAGGCTCAGCATTTCTTTCCATTACAAATGAAGGCAATATGCCATAGCAAAATTAGCCCAGCTGAACATTGTTACCAATAATGTGATGCCTAGGTATCACTTAACTATTACAATTATCCCCAAATATAGTTTACATTCATTATGACCTTGCATCATGTCAGCAATGTTTGAGCCTTAGATTTCTCTAAATACTTTAACAGAGGAACACACATTTTGTGGTGTCGTACTTTGGAATAACATTTTAGTAGTCATATTTAAATGTGGTCACTTACCTTTGTAAAGTTACACATTCCAATTTGTAAAGACACAAATAGATACAAATTCAAACACATGATTTTAAAAACTTGTAGAGAGCTTAATTGGTGATTAGATCTCACACTAATTTATTTTACCTGGGTTGGAGGTTCAGTAAGCTTTCTTTGTCACCCATGGTTTTATTTTAAAAATATTTCAACCCCTCACAAATATTAATAGCACAATGGCAATGAAAGCCTGTGTGTGTATTACTGGGATTTAGGGACTATTAACATTTAATTACCTTTGTTTGTTGGCATTTCTCTATAAACCATATCACATAATCTACAAAACTACCTGCTTCAAAAAACTATGCATATATATTATGTAGTACATGTTAATAAGGTTTCAATGGCCCTCAAAGGGTCTCCTTTTTTCAGCTCCTTTACCATGTCTGTCTTGAGTATGCATAGGCATCTCTCACTTGGACCTTTTCTCCCAGGTGTCACCCTTCAGCACCAATGCCTTAGATCCACAAGTCACCCGTGAGTCCTCCCCCCTTTCTGGCCATGAATTCTTGCAATACATGTCAGATTGTACCGTTCTTTGGTCCTACCTCACTGGTTAAGCCTTTCCATTCTACTCTCCGAAATCCATATACAATAATGAGCGAATCTCCACATTTTTTCTTCTTTGTCTTCCATGTTTACTCTGGTCTTGGATTTAGAATCCATTCTGAGCTCTCAATCACACATATCCTCAGTTTCTGTTAAGAGGAACTTTAGTTCAGGCAACAGATCTTGAACAAATGGCTCTCATGGAGACTTAGGCCTCCATTTCTTTCTTTTCTTTCTTTCTTTCTTTCTTTCTTTCTTTCTTTCTTTCTTTCTTTCTTTCTTTCTTTCTTTCTTTCTTTCTTTCTTTCTTTCTTTCTTTCTTTCTTTCTTTCTTTCTTTCTCTTCCCCTCCCCTGGGCCTTCTTCCCCATAGGGACTTCCCTGGCCTTGTTCCTTGGGATCAATGAACCCACCTGAGAGTGACTCCTCCCACCCCCATAAACCTGCCTTTATATACTCTAATCTGATTCGAGTTGGCTCTTTTCACCTGCAGAGACTAATTTATTAGAGACCTCGTCTAAAATAAATAAAGAAAGAAACATCCCAGGTGTGGTGCTGCCTTTGATTTCATTACTGGGGAGGCAGGGGTTCTCAGAGTTCTGATTTCAAGGCCAGCCTATGCTACATAATGAGACTATGTCAAAAGAGAGTGAGAGCGAGAGGGGGGAGAGAGGGGGGAGGGAGGGAGAGAAAGGAGAGAGAGAGAGAGAGAAAGAGAGAGAGAGAGAGAGAACAAGCTGTTAGACCTGAGGGGAAAAAAAACTATTTCCATGACTGGTTAAAACATGCTGTATTTAGAACTGTATTTAAGCTGGCTGCCTGTCCCCAAGCGGGAATTTCAGAGGGCAGCTCCTCACTGGCTTTTGAGGTCTCTTTTATGGTTAAGGGTTAGGGATGATAGAAACCATCTATTGAGATAATTGGACAGAAGAGTGGGGGCCCCAGGGCTCAAGGCTCCCTGTGAGGTGGGTAAGTGTAGGAAATGCATGACGTGGAAAGGAGGCAACGATGTATCTAAGAAGACACATTTTCGTAAGATAGAAGGGTAGTCATAAATGCCAGGTCAAGCAAGGTAGGGGGTAGACGTACATCCTGGGGTCACAAGTTCAGCATAGGTTGAGAAACGTGGTTTGCAGGATTCACCAGGCTGAGGAAACAGAAACTCATTCTTGTGAGGTGTGGAAACTTAGTAACAAAGTAGGACAATGTGGCGCCTGGTTCGGTTTCACAAAAGCCAAAAGCAACTCAGGGAACAACAGCAAACTCCAATAGTATGAGATGTATGGAAAGAAGAAAGTCCCAGGGAACTCCCGTGCTCCCAGTGTTTAAGGAAAACTATCAGCCCACGCAGGGGATCTGCAGCAGACTGAAAGATCCCAGTCTTTCCACACAGATGATGTTCACCAAACTCTTGCAAGTCAAATAAGGAAAGGCAATTACAGGAGGAAATGCAAATGACTCCCATACATTATGCAAATGCTTCCTCCCAGGGCTTATTACTGCTGCAAATCAGACCCAGGCCTTGGTGAAAGCTTGTAGCTCTCTACCACCCTGCTATAACCCAGCTCTCCACCTTGGTCTTTCTGGGAGATTAGAATTAGAATAATGAAGATTTATGGGTCTGCTTGTCTGGGCTATATCCCTGACGTTTCCATGAGGATATTTTAGAATAAGATTTACACGTCTTGTGATGTGTTGCAGTGTGGGTGGACCTCATCCAGTCAGTTAAAGGCCTAAAGACAAAAGGCTGACCTCCTCCAACGTCACCTGCCACTCCAACTCTTTCCAGTTCACCCCTACTCACCTTTGCATACATGCCAGCGAGCATGTGCGAATGCTCCCGGTTCTCTAGAGAATCCTTAACACTAGCAGTTACTAACTTTTAAGTATCAAGTTTAAAAGCTGCTTACTATACAAGATTTTCTCTTGTCAGCAGAGTTGCAGGGGCTTCTCAAACTGTGTGGAAGGGGAGGGGCTGATTCTGCCACAGAAAGATCAATATTTTAAATGCATGCAGCATTTCAGGTTGGAGAATATGGGGGGAGGAGGGTCTTAAACCTGGGACAAGTGGCCAAGGTGTCTGGTTAGCATATAAAAGCCGACCTGGCCGCCAGGTTCTCCCAGCATCCCTCAGTCCCTTCCTGTTATAGGGTGTGGCTGATGTAACCTGACCCCACCTAAACTTCTCTAGCCCAGGGACTGGGCTGCTTTCCCTTTTCTGGAGGATCCAGCCATTTTGGTTATCTTTTTGGTTACCCTTTACCCTCCTGGTCTCTTAGCTCCACTCCCTTCCCCCGCTTTCCTCACCTGGCTCAGGGTCATATCCACTCTGGACTCTCTCAAATGCCCCCGCCTCTGGCTATGCTCTCCCTCATATCCACAATAAACCTTCTCCTCCACTACACCTAGGAGCAGGCATGTTCTTCCTTTTTTAAAATCTCTTCATTTTTTTCATTCAGAGAGATGGCTCAGAGGTTAAAAGGATCTTAGATTGTACTCTGACCTCTATGTATACACACACACACACACACACACACACACACACACACATACACGCAGAGAGAGAGAGAGAGAGAGAGAGAGAGAGAGAGAGAGATGCAAAATGTGCCCTGCATTGTGAGGCTGTGTCTCGAAACAGCAAAACTCAGCAGTGGTCCTGGTACCAAGAGACGGCCATAGTGGTAAAGGAAGCATCTCTGGGATTGGCTGCTGTAAGCTTCCTCATTCAGTGAGAAGAGTCGCAGCACACAAATGAGTACACAGAAGTAAATCCCAGTTACAATGCAAGGTGAGATCACATCAAACAGAAAGGACATTTGAGGTTGGGCTAGAAGAACCACGCTGCCTCTCCACAGAGGGTCACTCAAGGGTCAAACTGCGAGACAGCGTGGGGTGGAAGTCTTGTGGAGACTGTGTGCTTATCATTTGCAGGAAACACAAATGCTGTGTGTTTTCTCTCTTATCTGGAGCTGATATCTTAAAGGGGAGAGAGAAGACAGAAAACACTCTGTAGAGGTTTGAATGTGTCAAAGGGACACCAGTTCCTTTGTACATTTAGCATATCCTTAAGAAAGTAAAGCTGGGGGCTGGAGAGATGGTTCAGGGATTAAGGGCACTGGCTGCTCTTCCAGAGGTCCTGGATCAATTCTTAGCAACCATATGGTGACTTACAACTGTCTGCAACTCCAGTTTCAGGAGATCTGATGGCCTGGCATGCAAGTGAGGTACAAGGGGTGCACAAACATACATGCAGGCAAAACCTTACATGTAAAAGTTTTTAAGAAAGAAAGTAAGAAAGAAAGGAAAAGAGAGAGAGAGAAAGAAAGAAAGAAAGAAAGAAAGAAAGAAAGAAAGAAAGAAAGAAAGAAAGGAAAGAAAGAATCTGGTATGTACTTATAACCCCATCACTTATGGTACTGAAGTAATCATTGTGAATTTGAGACTAGCCTGGGCCACACAGTGAGATTCTGTCTCAAAACACACATACACACACACACACACTCACAGGCATGTGTCTTCCATAGCCATCTCTGTGAGTAGAGACACAGTCTTTAGAGAATCTTTGCAGGGTGAGCAGAGACACAGTCCTTAGAGAATCTCTGCAGGGTGAGCAGAGACTTAGACCTGAGAACAGACACTGGTAAGAACACTTTTGAAAAGTCAGCAGGTCCCTTGCCCCACTTAACAATGGGGACACGTTCTGAGAAACCGAGTTAGTAGATTCCAGGGGCCTGTGGACACCACAGGGTGACTCACATAAGCTCCATTGTTGAGGTCAGTCCCTCCATGTGGCTTTTTTTTTTTTTTTTTTTTTTTTTTTTTGGGTTTCTCTGTATAGCCCTGGCTGTCCTGGAACTCACTTTGTAGACCAGGCTGGCCTTGAACTCAGAAATCCGCCTGCCTCTGCCTCCCGAGTGCTGGGATTAAAGGCGTGCGCCACCATGCCTGCTTGATGCCACAAGCCTACAACTCCAACCCCTGGGAAGCAGGGGGTTGGGGGTTAGGATGGTGGAGGGGTGGGGTGGGGGGGACCTTGATGAGTTTGGCATCAGTCCAGGCTACATAGCAAGATTCTGGTTCAGAGTAAGGGGCCTGTGGGGGGCTGTCAGCAGGTGAAGGTGCTTGCTGAGGGGCTTGGTCCCTTGGGTTCAACCTCCAGGGACCCTCATGGTCAAGGAGAGAGCTCATTCCTGCCAGCACGCACCACACACACTCCTCCAAAATAAGCAAACGGTACACTGTTGACCATTACAATAAAAAGATGCTTCGCATCTGCAAGATGCACAGGGTGGGGTATGAACATGCAGCAGGCTGCACTGTAGGAAGTTTTGTTCCTGGGTGTGGTCTGCTGGAGCCTGTGACCCCAGCCCTCAGAAGGTGAAGGGAGGGAAGGAGTCAGGCATTCAAGGTCATTCTCTGCTACATGCTGCGTTTGAAGCCAGCCTGCAGGATACACAGGACCAGGATTCAAAAGTAAACCAAGACAGAAGATTTTAACTTTAGTTTTGAGATATTTATCTACTTGTTTATTTGGGTGAGGTGGGGAGTCTCTATGTGTGGAGATCAAAGGACCACTTAGGAGAGTTAGTTCTTCCTTCCCGTGTGAGTGAGTTCTGGGAACAAATTCAGATTTTCAGGCAGGAAGATACCAGATGTCAACTTCTGACATCTATGTGCATATGTATGGGCACACACAAACAAGTACACACAAATACGACTCACCCACACTCTCCCTTCATACACACACACACACACACACACACACCACACACACTCAACCAGTATTACTGAGGCAAGAATATTCATTCACCATAAACTTAATGGCTTTGATTCAGGACTTGACATTCCAGCCCTATAGAGTTATAGAATTTCTCCATCACTCTATAATGTCCCAGGGGCATCTTCCTATCTGTATCTCCATTTTCGCTATTCCAAGCTCATGGCAACCACTGATCTGCTTCCTGTCAAGGAATACCCCATAAAAGAAGGACAGTTGAAACAAGGAAGGTGGAGTGCTCCTTGGAGCTCAAGAGCAAACAGAGCAGGAAAAAGAGGAAAAAGAGGCCACAGGGAGCAGGGTCCCCTGCAGGGCAGTGGGTGGGGACAGCGGTGCTCTGGTTAACTTTCAGAGAATAAGCTGATATGTTTTGTAATGCCTGTGCAGTAGGCCCATGCTGGGGTGTCATCCCCTGGGATACCAGCCATTTGATGTGTCTGGTATAAAATGAAGTTTATTTGAAAACATGAGAAGGGGGGCTGAGAAGGAAGTAGAGGCAGAGAAAGTGAGGGGACAGAGAAGGACCGAGAAGAGAGAGAGAGAAAGAAGGGAAGAGGCCAGCTGGGAACATGTGGAGAGAGAGAGAGAGAGAACGCTTTTATAGCAAGCCAGGTTCCTACCTGGCTGTTGCTAGGTAACTGTTGTGCCTAGAAGAAATACTAACATTCCTCCATTTTGGTTTAATTAAAAAGTGAGAAACTAGAAAGAGGTGATGGTCAAGCAGGAATAGGGTCGTCATGATCTTTAGCTCCTTCCTGTTGTCTTTGGTGTGACTGTTTTGTCTCTGGGAATCTAAGAAAATTGGGATGGGCGTGTTGGTCCAGTCTGAGGAGAGTTGGCTGATTCCCGACTGTCCAGGGTCTGGGGAACCATCCGTTGGTAGGAAGGTGCAGGCCCAGTAGAAGCATCTGGGAGAGTAGACTGGAGTACCCGTGGGCTGCTTCTCTGGAGCTGTCCTGGATGTAGTTTTTTGAGTAAACTCGTGGACTTGGCAAGTTGTTGAAATTTACATATATATTAGAGGCAGAAAATAAAGCTAAGTAGGTTTGGGAGAAAAAAAAAGTTTTCTTAGGTACACTTTTGAAACCCTTAGGTCTTGGTGGTTGGGGTGAGGGGAGTCCCCAAACCAGAGAACAGAGGAGGAATCCTACCCCCTGGAATAGGCAACAGGTAGGAACTTATTAGGCTGTTGATCAGCAGGTGTACTTCTCTAGATGGAGTCTATTTGTTTTAGGAGAGATAGATCTGAGTGTGTTTCCAGGAGCTTAGAAGTTTACAAATGGGATAAATTTGTTAACAGCATGAACAATCTTTAAGGGGAGCAGAAGGGCAAGAGGGCCTTTCTCTGTGGTCTGGAAGACTGAATGTATATTAATTTAGCAAAATGAGAAACATTTTTAAGTTTACAATTAAAAGACAAAGGAAACTTAAATTTTTGACCTTGTGGCCATATAGATTAAGCATGAGAAACACTTTAGTTTCTAAGTCTATAGTTAAAACACAACCAAAGGAAACTTAAATTTGGAACTATGATAGTTGATCATATAGATTTAGCATGAGAAACACTTTAAGTCTATAGTTAGAAGTAAACCAAAGGAAACTTAAAATTTGAACTTGTGATTATAAAAATGGATCATATAGTGGAATGTTTTATTAAGGCTAGGCTAATTTATCAGAACTCCATTGGTTGATGTTAGGATTCTGAACCTTTGAAGTCCCAGTATAATAGTGTCATAGCAAGGGAAGAAGCATGAAGCGTTCTGAACCTTAAATAATTTATCATCATTCAAGTTTGTATGTCTGTCAACCTTTATATCTTAAGATTACCGATCTTAAAAACGTCTTCCTAGCCCCCCATTTAGATCTTCATAATTTAAGCCTTTTAGTTGATTATTTACCATGAGACATAGGGTTAATCACTGGGGAGCAGTCACTACAAACTTAGTTTTTTAAAATAAGGAAGTGGCACAAGGTTACATTTGCAAAAGGCTACATGTGGAACTTGTCTATCTTTTATCATGAAGCCTTTGAGCAAGGCAAACCTGTCTGCCTATTTGATAAGAGATCTGGTAGTCTTCCCCCCGCCCCCCAGACAGGGTTTCTCTGTGCTGTCCTGGAACTCACTCTGTAGACCAGGCTGGCCTTGAACTCAGAAATCTGCCTGCCTCTGCCTCCCGAGTGCTGGGATTACAGGCGTGTGCCACCACTGCCCAGCTTGAGATCTGGTAGTCTTAACTAGTTAACAAATTGACTAATGAGCAAACATGGTGGATTACCTTGATGTAAGGAGCTAGTTGGCTGGTTTCTAGCTGTCAAGCTGCAGGTAGTTCACCTGTCAATGTAATCAGAAATCTGGGAAGAATAAATTATAATCTCGATGTTATATATTAATTACAATGGCAGTGTTGGTCTATAGTCCACTCCTTAAACAGTTTTCCCCAGGTCCCTATGGTCTCCATTACAACTTGGGCAGAGGCAGTCTGGCCATCAGGCCCAGAAGTTAAGAAGCCTTTTCCTGTGAAGGAGAAACATGGGAGAAATGACTCACCTTGTCTTAGGCAATATGAGACATTTAATTCTCTAGGTGTTCTCTGTTTGTCCACAGTTTAGACGGAGTCCTGAGAGTGGGCAAGGCAATGGGGCGGTCTTCCTCAGTGGTTATCATACCACAATCCAGGGAGAGTCCTTTATTGCTGTGCCCATATCTTCTTGCAGACCTTTGTGGGTCATTGTTAGGATTTGGGAGTCTTTGTCTGTCATAGTAAGCTTAAACAGTAACATTATATTTAGCAGATCTCTTGACAAGATTAAGAGTCAGTATCCAGTAAGTATATCTGAGTTAGACAAATTTTTAACTATTTGTTCTAGATTGTATCTAGCAAACAAGAAGCGACATTGTAACTTAATAACAGTAGCAAAAATAAGGTTAAACATCTTTAAGACAGTAATCTTCAGCTTTTTGAATGTTGTAAATCTTTAATATTAAAATTACTATTTACCAAGACAGGATAGAAACTATATGAAAACCTTATCTTAACTGAAAAGTGTCTTTGGAGATCTTCTTTTTTAAAGTCAAGTTGTTCTAAAGTAAGACCGGTAAAGCAGTGACTGCCCATAATAAAGATGGTGGACAGTCATGTGACTGCCTTCAACTAAGATTGGCACTAAAACTAAAGTCAGTCATGTGATTACCCTTAGTTAAGATGGCACTGAAACTGTAGCTATGCCTCTCCTCCCCTACCCTTACTTACAAAAGGAGGTGGAAGTCACATGTTACATCCTAGAATGGAATGGCATTTATTTACAGAAGTGAGGTTTTGTATCAGCAAAGACACGAATAGTTAGACATATAAAGAGACAAATAGACATGTTCCCCCCCCCCCAGCAGGCAGGGCATTATGTGCATGTGAGGAGATCTCACCCTGCCAACGTAGTAGCCTCTACTGCCGTGCCATGTCAGTCCCAGCAGCGAGGCAGGTCTAAGGCCAGCATACAGCAGAGGCTCGGCGGTTTGTGTGCCTAGGGAATCTAGTAACCACCCAGCCCTTTTCCTACCACAGCTGGCTTAGAGCTGGTACAAACCAGAATGGAAAAGAAATCAGAAATAAAACTTTCCCAGGAAGTAGAGCTTTAAGACTCCCCGCTGGAGTAAATATATGGCAGCAGGGTGAGGCAGAGTGAGTTAAGTCTGAAACAAAATCTGGAGAGTGTTTTTAGAGTCTCAGGAGCAGGGAGCGAGAACCAGAGAAGAAGCTAGTTGGATCAAGGATAGGACCTGAGTTGGGGATCAGGAGGAATAAAGAGGTTTGGAGTGAGGTAGAAAAAAGCTTGTACATAAGAAAACCTTCCATTTTTCTGGATCGCTGGCAAGAGTTGTAAAAATTCTTTCAAAAGTGCAATTAAGTGGCCACTTAGAGTTATTATCTAGTGGGTATTTAGTGTGTGAATTTGGAAGCCTTTAAGTCTAGAAGGCGTCCCAATAGGGAGTCTGTCAAAGAGGAGATACCCATTGAGTGAGAATAAAAGTTATTATTTCTATCCCTAGGTGACCTAAGGATAGACTAATAACAGAACCCGCAGCACAGGCTAGATTGCCAGGTTGTCATGTGACAATTAGGGGCTGGGGGCTGGTGCCCCAGAGACCAGATCATCCAGTGCTGAGATTTCTGAGTAAAAAAGGAGGAGCCCTGTCTCCAGAAGAGAGAAATCTCACCCAAGGATCTAAGAGGCCCCAAGGTAGGGGATCATTGAGAAGGGTCAGGCATGGAGACTGTGAATACCTTCATCCCCAAGGACACTAGAGGGTGGCTGGGAGCTCAACAGCCCTCCGTTGGGACCAGGGGCCATTTATACCAACCGGTGGGGTAGATTATCAAATTGCTGATGTTTGGATGGAGGGATTTAGCAATCCGATGGCTGGAAAGTCCATGCAGCAGTGAGACTGTGAACCTTCAAGTTTATGAACCCAGGTCTTGGGACCATTGATGTGTTTTGTGAAACACAGTATGATGCGGCACGAGGAGGTGCCTTATCGGATGCTGAGGCATCCCCCTGAGTACCAGACATACAACAGGTCTGATATAAAATGGCGCTTATTTGGGGGCCTGGGGGCGGTTAAGAAGGGAGTGAAGGCAGAGAAACAGAGGGGACAGAGAAGGACAGAGAGGGGGGAGAAAGAAAGAAGGGAAAAAGCCAGCCAGGAACACACACACACACACACACACACACACACACACACACACACACACACAGAAGGGAGGGGGACAGAGAGGAAGGGAGAGAGAAAGTCTAGAGAGAAAAACGGAGGGAGGCCAAATAGTCCTTTTATAGGGAGCCAGGCTTGTACCTGGGCATTGTTAGATAACTGTTGGGTGAAGCCTAGAAAAAATGCTAACATAAATAAGAGTTATTTTATTTATTTAGCCACACTGAGGATCAAATTGAGGGTCTTGTACTTGCTAGGCAAGGAATCCATGATGGGGCTCTGAGACAGGGCTTAATCTGTAGCCCAGGCTATCCTTAAATTTAGGATCCTGATAGGTGTCTACCTCTATTCTCTGCATGGAATTATTTTGGTAATGACTCTCAGGCAGCAGTTCTCAACCTGTGGGTGGAGACCCCCTTATATTTACAGTAGTCACCTCACCACGGGAAAAACACAGATACTTACGTTATGATTCACAACAGTAGCAACAATCCAGTTATGGAGTCACAACAAAATAGTTTTATGGTGGTGGCGGGGGTCACCAAAGGGTCTCAGCATTGGGAAAGTTAAGAACAACAGCCAGGAGTTGGAAAGATGACTGTGGGGTCTAAGCAGAGAGACGCTCCAGCAGACACTTATCAGAAAGGATGGAGGAGCTGGGGAGTGGAAGCCTCAAAGCCCTGCTCTCCCCGCCTTGTAAATCATCCTGTCGGGCATCTGAGAGCACACGTCTGCATCTACGCCTGCTTCATGCCCTGAGTTAGGGTCACTCTTGGCTGGGGAGCTGGGCTGAGTCCCTCTCAGCTCTCCCACAGTCCCTGTCTCCAGGTCCCATTTAACCCTGAGAACCTTTTCCCTGTCCCATCTCCTTGATCCCCCGGACACAGCCCTGACAGTTAGGAATACACCTTTCCTTTTTTTCACTCACAGAGCAGCTATATAGGTTTCTACACTAAAGCCCATTTTCAGTCACCAAATAAGCTACATCCCTAGCCCTAAAGTAAAATTAAATTAAATTAAATTAAATTAAAGATAAAACTGTCACTAGTTCTATCCCTCCAGCCCCGTCCTCTGCAGGTACCTGGGCTTTTGTTCCATTCCGTTCCTTCAGCATGTGAGTGATCCTTCCATCTACCACACACCCTACCCAGAAAAGCCAACGAGATAAGGAAACATTATTTTCTTTTTTTCTAGGTACCGAATTTATTTGGATATTTTTTTCTAATTGCCTGCCATTGTTCATAAGCATCCCAGAAGATGTGAATTTACAGAAGAGTAAGAAGTGTCTGCTGGAAAACTCTCACAAGGGCAGGTTGTTCTCCAACCCCTGGAATCCCACCTCCCCCGTTCTGAGGAGCTAGGAGGAGTCAGTGGCTTGAACCCCTCGCACCCCCCACACCCACACCCCAACTCCCCAGCTCAGTTCCAGCCCTGGGCAATCCCTCCCTTTTCCACCCAGGGAGGCTCTGAAGCTGGAAGGCCAAGGCAGAGGCTTGGCTCTTTCTTTTAGAGAAGTCTCTCATCCCCACAACTTTTCAGAGTGAAATTGAGGGCTTATGAGAGGATAGGAAGGAGGGCGGCATGGAGAGTCCCAAATGTGAGCACCCCCCAGGGCAATCTGAGTGACAGCAATGTCTGCAGCCTGTTACAGTGCACTCCAGTCCGTCTGAGCTAGGGAATGACCTGCAGACACACAAGAGCCTACTCCTTCCTGCCCCCGGAGAGCTCTCTGCCAGCCAAAGCACTGAGCCAATGGTTCCACCCGCTCCTGCGGTCCACTCTTTTCTCTAGCTCGGACACTCCTTGGATGGCTCTTCTCCGTTCTTTACCTTCAGTTCCAAGCTGACTTCCTGAGTCCAAGGCACACAAGCTCTGATCAGCCTCCCCAGGAGCTGATGAAAGTCGGCTTGGAACTTGGAGGACGAAAAGTAGAAAACCAGGGGGTCGATACAAGAGTTGAGGGTGCTGAGGAGGAGCACGTAGCTCCTCCAGGATGGACTCTCACTGCGGACGTAGCCCACCACATGGGACATATTGTAGGGGCCGAAGCAGACGAAAAAGATGAGCAGTGTGGCTGCAAGAAGCCCCATTATCCTCTTGCGCCGGCGCCGGCTGGCCCCCCGGCTCAGAACCCACACCAGGCGACTGTAGCAGTAACTCGTGATACACAAGGGCACCATGAAAAGGACCACAGCCATCTCCAGTCGCACAGGCAGGAGGATGGCCAGCTGGTCCTCCCGGAATTCCAGGTAGCAGGTTCCATTGGTCCCCTGGCTGTAGGTTACATTTCCCCAGTATTCAGTGACGTAAACCACGCTACAGTGAGCTGATGCCAGGAACCAACAGACGACACTGACCAGACCAGCCTGGGCCAGCCGGGGCCGGGTTTTGTACCACAGTGGGTAGGCCACGCTCAGAAAACGTTCGATGCTTACCGCCGTCAGGAAGAGGGAGGTGAGGTAAATAGTGGTGAAGAAAAGAAACCCAGAAAGGGGGCAGAGGATGAAGGGCAGAAGCCATCTCATGCCACATGCTGCCTCCACCATGCGAAACGGCAGGAAGAGGAGCAGGAGCAGGTCCGAAATGGTCAGGTTTAGCAAAAGTAAGTCCACGGCCACTGGGCGGCGGCGCAGCTTGCCCACGAAGACCACCAGGGCCATCACGTTGAGGGGTAGTCCCACGAGGAACACCAACAGGTACACGGAAAAGAAAAGCCAGTGATTGCCAGGAAAGAAGGTTGTCCCCATGGTCACAGATGCTAATGAGACAGGAATAGGAGGATAGTGTCGAGTCTTGGGGAGTCTTCCGGTTCCCTCACCCGGAGACTGCCTACACCCCACCACCATATCTCCACATGCTCTCCCCTCCACATGTCCTGCCTACCTCCCTGGTTTCCTGTCCCTCACCCAGTGCCGACATCCCCAAGGTGCCACTTCTGTGTGTAACCCTGAGCCCCACACTCACCAGAGTATTGGAGAACTGACACTCTGCCGCCCAGCACCCGGCTGGCTCCTGCAGCGCTAGGGTAGTGAGCTAGCTGTCCAGCAGAAATGATAAAGACTTGATGGTGCCTATGACGTCACCCCACTTGCTGCAGAACTGCACAAAAGATGCTTTGAGCTAGCTATCAGGGCTGCGTCCATATGCAAAAAAGAAAGGACAAATTCCAAGGATGTGTGCATCTCTCCGCAGATGGTCGGTTGCAGAGAGGACCTTCCTCCATCCTGCTTTGCCTTTATCTCCTTCCCTTGGATCTCTTATGTGCCTTTTTAGAACAAAGCCTATCTAGCGCTCATCAGAGTGGGAAGTAGGAGGCTCAAATGGAGGCCTGGGCTCTGCAGTCAGCTCTGTTTCCTGCTAACTCTGTGATCTGGGAAGGAATGAGTTCAACCCTGTGACTCCCGCTCTAAAAAACAGAGGTACTAATTTAATTTCATAGATTAAAGCATGCACGTTGGCCTGGGATATAGCTCAGTGGAAAGAGCACTTAGACTGGGCTGATAGCTCAGTTGGTAGAACACTTGCGGATCCTGCTTGATGCCCCGAGTTCCAGCCCCAGCACAGAGAGCAGGTGTGTGTGGTGGTGCATACCTGTAATCCAGAAGTTAGGGAGGAAGATCAGGAGTTCAGGGTCACCATCAGCTCCTGGCTACACACAGTTTGAGGCTAGCCTGGGCTAAATGAAGCCCTGTCTCAAATAAAACAAAGCATGCTAAGTACATAAAATAGAGTCTGCCCCTCTTCCTGCGGGTGTGTGTGGGGGGGTGTTCTTGTGGTGCAGGAAAAGATGTGGGATGATGGTGGAGAAGGTGCTGGCGGTGTGCAGACAATGGTGACAGCAGTTATCTTTCGGTGGGAGCATAATCCACAACAGGCCCTCAGAGTGCCACTGTTTTATGTCTACCATCCTTTTGCTCACGACAAGGAGGTAGCTCTCCAGGTCCCCTTCCTTCTTAGGCATTGCTGCGGTGGGGTGGGGAGGGGTGAGGGCATATGTTTTGCATCTGGCTCTGTTTATCTTCAAAGATAGCTCACATACCCATTTGCTCACATACTTATGAACAGAGCACCAAACCAACCACTCGCACACCATGATGGCTGTCAGTAGAAAACTAGTCAGAACCAAGTTTTGGCAAAGATGGAGGGACAGCATAGTGTTCGTTAATGGCTGAGGGGAACGCACTGTGGGGTAGCACTTTGGAAATCAATTCGGTGGTGTCTCTAAAAAGTTGAACATACATTTACACAATACCAATGATTCTGCTATGAATATTTATTGAATAGACTTGAACACGTGAGCATTCTCAAACTCTGGCTCATACATCATCCTCATCCCAGACCTAGTGACCTTGGCTCACAGGTGGAAATGACCCCTCAACAGACAGACGCATTAGGATAACGGCATAGTCAGGGGTGAACTACCCAAGCACACCACATGGATGAACCCTAAAATGTGTGCTAAGTGAAGGGAGCTAGGCATAGCAGGCTCTGTCTCACACAGTTTCATTTGCACAAAATGTTCAGAATAGGAAAATATTTTAAAACAGAAAGTAGATTAGTAATTGGGAGATAGAAAGATAATGGTGTCAGGAACAGAAGGGATTTTTCTGGGGCTGTGAAAATGGAGTACACATTTGCAAATTTATTTTTTAAAGATTGGCTCATATACTTAGCATGGATAAATTTCCTGACGTTGTTAAAGGTGCTACTGTGAACCAAGCAGTTTTTAGTTTTTATTGCTTTGGGGCTTGCATTTACTGAAAGACTAAATAATAAAGATGTAGATGCTAAAAGGAGGCTCTGTCTCCTGGGGGAGTTGATATCAAGAGATCTAGTTGGAGGTGAGTTGGCTCCACTCAGCAGAGGAAGCCCAAGTGAGCCACTCTGTTCTCATGGGCCCCAGGAAGGAAGTGGATTGTCTCCCTCCCCTGTGGGAGGAAGGCCAGGTAACTGGGGGCAGTGGCCCCACCCCAGCAGGTGCCCCAGGACAGTGGGACAGAGGTTTCTAACCACTCTGGGGCAGGCAGAGGTGCTACACCGACTTTTACTAAGAGTCTCTGGTGCCCTCACTGCCCAGTCTCTGGGCCATGTCTACTACTTCTGGCTTTCATGGTGAATGCAAACATGAAATTAAAGGAGGAGGACATGACTACTCTAAAGGATGAAGAAGATTTTTATTGTAGATATAAGGGAGAAAGCAGACAGAGGGAAGAGAGAGTCCAGGCTGACGGTGGCCAGCAGACTAAACTGTCAAAGACATTCCGTCAAGAGGCCAAAAGACTGGTGTAGCCGGGTGGCTGAGTTAGGGATCAGGCTAGGGGAAGGGAGGCCCAGGCTCTGGGGAGGTTAGGGTAGGGGCAGGCAGAGAAGTGCTGGGAGGAGCCACAGGGATGCTGGGAGAGCTGGCCAGCATCTGCCTTGATATGTTAAATAGTCACCTCAGCCATTACTTCATAGTTTGGCTCTCTACATAGTTACCAAATAAGCAACACAGAACTTCTTTGGCAAGAGATCAAAGTATCTACGCATTCAGCAAATGTTTGCTGAGCACCTACTACCTGCTGATTGCTGAATGCCTACTATGTGCTGGTCCTTTTCCTAAGTGCTGTGGATCTACTGCTCAAAAACCCTACATTCAAATGAATTTAAAGCCTCAAAGAGGTCGTTTCTTTCTCTTTTTTCTTTTTCCTTTCTTTCTTTTCTTTTCTTTTCTTTTTTTTTGTTTTAGTTTAGTTTTTTTGGGTTTTGTTTTTGTTTTTAAGACAGGGTCTCACTGTATAGTCCTGGCTGTCCTGGAACTCACTAAGTAGACCAGGATGGCTTTGACCTCACAGAGCTCCACTTGCCCAAAGGAATAATTTGTATGAACCAGTTCAGGTGCTCTGGCCACTCTTCTGTTAATCATCATTAGAGGCTTTATTCTCATGAGAAGAACAAGCTTGATTCTGATACCTGGCCTCCCCAGAGATGCCCAAGTGTTTGTCTCCTTCACAGCCACTCTTCTCTGGCCTCCCTCCCATGGGCTGGGGTGTGCCTCTCCTCCTCCAAATGATGACCAATATAGCTGACACCACTAATTTTTCTAAATGTCCATTAAGCCGTAGGAGTCCTACTTGGAAAGACCATCTTTGCTAGAGGGCATCAAGAAAACTTCCTACCATCTCCAAAATGAAGGTGGTCAGCCCCATGGCTACTTCACGCTGTATTTGGACGCCAGAAGGCGTCCCTTGTCTGGGAGTACTGCTTTGCACCCCAGAGCAGCTAGCTGAAGGAGTGTGTGTTGTCTGCTCAAATCTGAAAAGATGCTCCCTGGACCAGCAAACATGCTACAGAATGGCATGGGTGTTGGCTCCCCCTGCTGGGCACTGAATCTGGCTCACAACCTGCCCATCTAGGCACCTGGCTGAAATCAACAGTTTGTGTGAGATGGGGAACTGTGTCCTGTTGCCAGCAGTCTCAGGTTCTCTGGACGCTGAGGCAGGGGAATCACTTGAGCCCAGGAGTTCAAGACCACACCTAAACTCTGTCTGCAGCACTTGAGAGGCAGAGGCAGGCAGATTTCTAAGTTCGAGGCCAGCCTAGTCTACAAAGTGAATGCCAGGACAGCCAGGGACACAGAGAAACCCTGTCTCGAAAACAAACAAACAAACAAAATGTGTATGGTGCATGTGTGTGTGTGTGTGTGTGTGTGTGTGTGTGTGTGTGTGGTGTGTATGGAGTGGTGGTGGTGAAGTACCTGAATAAAGATCAGCCACTGAGCACTTGCATAGCAGGTTGAAGGCTCTGGAATCTATCTTCAATAAAACACACACACACACACACACACACAGACACAGACACGAAGAGGGAGGGGTGCTACGCAGAAGGGTTGTGTGCCGATGAAATGAGACACCCTGAAGGATGAGACTCCAAGTGGTACCTGCAACCACCTACTCCTTTCCACAGTTGCCTCTGATGGAGCTCAGGCCCGCAAAGCCCCTTCTTTCCCTGTTTCAAGCCAGTTCCTCCTGCTCCCCCGCCCCTCACTCTCCCACCCCCACCCCAACACCCCCCCCCCGTTTCGCTGAAACTGAACGTTCAGTGCTGTCCCCTAGTGGATTCAATGTGGTATGGCAGGGCCATGATGCTGCCTCTTTTCTTCAGACACGAAAATGTTCTTATCTCAGGGAAACACTCCGAAACTGGGTCATGATCATGGTATTCCTCCTGATCATGAGTGAGCTTCCCTTCACCCCCAGAAGAGGACTGCGCACCGCCTACGGCAGGCAGTAAGGACAATGCAGGCCAGAAGCAGTTGGGAGCAGGTGTGTCAGGCAGACGTACTGTCCCTCGTTGTCCAGCACTTGGCTTCCACTCTCTTCGTACAAGGACACTGTCCTCTCCAGGTGGAACCCTTCCCATGAGTGGCTTCTGCGATGGCTTTGGGCCAGGCCTCCTGAGTTGTGGTGGATCTGCCCTCTTGGGAGCCTGGCAGTCAGAGTCATCCAGTTCCACTCAGTGCCCCTTGCCCCCAGAGGTGGCTGCTACTTCTGAATTGTTCCTCTTTGAGTCCTCGTCACACATATTGTCCCCCGTCCAGGACCTTTTCCCAAGTAGCCAGTGACCAGTGGGTTGAGTACCACACTCCAGGCCCCTGTGATGAGTCCCAACTTCCTCCAGGAGCCTCCTAGGTCCGGGTTTATGAAACTAGCCACATTGGAGGCGTTATAGGGCCCCAGGCAGAGCAGGAGTGTGAGGAGAGCGCCTCCAGCCACCCAAGCTGCTCTGAGCTTCCGTTTGTGGCTCAGGCCAGAGTGCACCAGGGCCCGGAGGCAGCCCACATAGCAGAAGGCAGTGATGACCAAGGGCAGAAAGAAGAGCAGAATGGAGAAACTGAGGCGGGCAGGGCGGGCAGAGTCAGGATTCCAGGCTTCCAGGCAGACCGGAGATCCATTCACAGGTATGTTGATGCCCAGGGAACTGGTACTGTTGTCCAGCCAGCTTCCGGAAGTCTCTAAGCCAAGGGCCAGCCCCAGGTGGCAGAGGACAAGGGCCCATATAGCCACACACACCCCCCAGGAATAGCGGGGCCTCCGGATGGCTTGGTACCCGAAGGGGAAGGCAGCCCCCAGGTAGCGGCCAGCGCTGAGAGCAGCCAGGAAGCCTCCACCTGCGTAGAGGGGAGCAAAGTGGGCCAAGGCAAAGACTGGGCAGAAGGGGAGCGGCAGGGGCCAGGCCCCAGAAGCCAGGGCCTCCACAGCCTTCAGGGGCAGGGTGATGGCCAGTAGGAGATCAGAGCAGCCCAGATGGAGAGTGTAGACCAAGCTGGGGGTGAGTCGCAGTTTTGCGTGGGACACTGCGCCTCGGATGGCTAACAAGTTCAATGGAAAGCCCAGCGCAAAGGCAGATACATAGAGGGCGAAGGAGAGCTGTGGGGGCAGGTCCATGGGGCCGAGTGGGTGCTGGTCACCACTGTTCCTCCTATTCACTGTACTCAGCTCATCTGCAGAGAAAAGAATGTCATACTGGCGTCCCTCCTGCCCAGAGCTTCAGAAGCCAGTCCTAGAGCCACTGAGAATGCCAAGGCCCACAGAAGGAAATGGCCACCGATAGCAACCAAACTTGGATCAGCATCAAGGAGTACAAGCGCTCAGTCCCCAGCTGCTCCTCCACAGTGCCGCTCTTAGGATGAAGATAATGACAGGGTGTAACAGGAAGAGAAAGAAGGTTCGAGAGCCAAGGTAACGATCCCTGAGACTCTAGGGAAAGAGGAGCAGAGAGAAGTCAGAACCAGGCTTTATGGGCGACAGAGATCCCGAGTTCACTTTGTCCCTTACTCTGTGACCAGAGTTTCTATACCCCTTCAAAAGGAAAGAACCCTCAGCAGAGAAATCAGGGGCTGCCTCAAGGGATGGCTCAGCAGTTAGCGAGAGCTTGCTGCTCTTCCAGGAGACCTAAGTTCGGATCCTAGCACCCACATCAGTCACTCATAGTCACCATAACTGCGCACACACACACAGTTTTTTTTTTGGTTTTAAGAGAGAAAGCCTGGAGTGGTGGTGCACACCTGTAATTTTAGCATTCAGAAGACAGAAACAAGATCTCTGTGAGTTTGAGGCCAGCCTGGTCAACAGAGCAAGTTTTAGACCAGCTAGGGCTACACACACACACACACACACACACACACACACACACACACACACGAGAGAGAGAGAGAGAGAGAGAGAGAGAGAGAGAGAGAGAGAGAGAGAGAGAGAGAAAGAGAGAGAACAGTGTTGGGTACTAGCTACATTAGGCACGGAGAGGCAGGCAAAGCAGGTACTAAGGGGGAACAGACAGCCCCAAAGGTAGGCCACTTCCTATCAGTATATTACATCTCAGGGAACATCTTAGGCACAGAAACCCAGAATAGACAGGAGCCGTTGAAAACGGGACTCACCTCTCAGTGCTGCCGGATGTCTCTCAGACTCAGGAGTCCCCTTGCAGGGATTCTGGATGATGCCAGGGATGGGCAGTGAGCTGGAAGGGAGAGAAGGGCGGGGTGGCCATTAGCTGGAGTGCTCTCAGCCTGGATGAGCAGCTGATGGGGCATCCTATGCTGGTCTGCAGGAGATGAGGGTGGACCCAGGAGCAAGAGGAAGGATGGGGTATGATTGACTTGGGTGAAAACCTTAAAGAAGCAGGGTTTGTGGAGTGTGGCATTGTACCCTCCCGATGCACTCACTGCCCGTCCAGACCCACTGAGAGCTGATTCCTCCCACTGCTGGAGGAGTTCACAGGCAAATCCTCTGCTTTATTGGCTCATTTCTAGGTAACAACAACAACAAAAAGAATTCCAGAGACTTCAGTCACCCAAAGGAGGTACATGCCATTCATATAAGAAAAGCAAAAGAATCTCTTAGTGTCCTAAGCCCAGTGCTACAATCTGTAATTCCAGCTATTCTGAAAGTTGATGTAGGATCACAAGTTCAAGGCCAACCTGAGCTACAGAGTGAGTTCAAGTTCAGCCTACAGAGCTTAATGACATTGTATCAAAATAAGTACCAATGACGGGGCTGGGGGTGTGGCTTGGTGGTACACCAGCTATCCATAGTTGCTTTTTTATTAATTTCTGTTTCACCTACGTATACACACATTGGCAGTTCCAGTCTAATTTTACATAGTGACATTTTCATTGAGGGTCTGCAATCTTCCCTATGCAAGCTGCCTTGTGGCCCTTCACTGTCCCTCTGACCATACGACCCGTGTCTGCTATCCCTGCTAAATATAAAAGGCTGTCCTCATGTGTGCCGAGGTCTGATGGGCTCATGGTGCCTCATAGGTGCTCTGGTCCTGGGGTAACGGCTTAATTTAGGGCAAAAGGCCGCTTGTGCTCTGGAGTCCGGACCTCTGGACTTCCTGGCCACCTGCTCTTCACGCCTCAGCAAAGCTGTTGACAGCCACATCTCGTGGTCAATGGGTCATGAAGTAGCTTTATATCAGCAGCTGGGCTTGGGAACAGGATAAGAATGTACTTGGAGGTTGCCAGGAAGCCTAATCCAGACCTCATCAGTCTCTGGGCTGCCTTCTGCTCCTTGGAGAAGACCTTGCCTTCAAGAGGTCTCTGGAGACTCCAGGCTTGATTGAAGGCTTCACAGCATTGGCTCTGTGCTTCATAATTCTTGCACCCCAACAACGGACTCTGCCAGGTGTGGGGTTTGTTTGTTTTATTATTGTTGTTTTGTGTCTTGAGAGGAAGTCTCAAGCAGTCCAGGTCTGTCTCAAATTTGCTGGGTAGTGGAAGATGACCTTGAACTTCCTATGCCCTCTACTTTCCCCATGCTAGGATTATTGGCAGCAATACCATGCCCGATTTATCTAGTGCTGGACATAGAACAAATGGATTCGTGCCTGTGAGGCAGATGTTCTACACATTGAGCCAGTGTGTGAATAGATATTCACCAAATGCTTGCCATAAATATGAATGAATAATTAATTAGCAGTTGAATATTGCTTAACTTCATTGTGAGTATAGAAACCCCTAAATCCTTCCTTCTCTCATTTAAACAGTGTTTTGTTTTGTTTTGTTTTGTGTTTTAGTGTAAAAATAAATAAATGTTTAAAAAAAATGAGGGTACCTGGAGAAATCACTCTGAAAGTATTGAACATTCTTAACTCCTGAGACACTTCTCCAGCCCCTCAAAATATTTATTTTACATTTGTGCGTGTGTTTATGTGTGCATACATGCCAACGTGTGCAGACACCATTTGGGGGAGTCAGTTCTGTCCTTCTACCACGTGGGCCCTGGGGATCAATCTCAGGTTGCTGGGTTTGGAGGCAGGCACCTTTGACCACAGAGCTGTCTCATCAGCCCTTCATTTAAACAGCCTTTAAAGTCCCTAGCCGGGCAGTGGTGGCGCACGCCTTTCATCCCAGCCCTTGGGAGGCAGAGGCAGGTGGATTTCTGAATTCGAGGCCACCCTGGTCTACAGAGTGAGTTCCAGGACAGCCAGGACTACATAGAAAAACCCTGTCTTGAAAAACCAAAAAAATAAAATTAAAAAAATAAAATAAAGTCCCACTGGCCTTCAGAGAAGTTAACAGTGCTCACCTGAGATCAACCTGGGGACAGAGAGGGAGTCAGCACCTTCCTCCGGCTCTGGGGAAAGATGAGAAGGGAGGGAGGGAAGGAAGGGGACCCTCCTGGGTGACAGGAATTGCAGGTCCTTGCCTTTGTGGTTGGTCAAGCACACCTCACTCACTCCCTAGGCTGAACTGGTGAATGGCGAAAGCTAGTCCTGGAACCTGGAATCACTGGAGCCAATAGCAAACTGGGGAGATCCAGGAGCTCTTGGGTGGTAAAAGAACCTGGCAGGCCCCCGCTGAGGACCCCGCTGAGGACCCCGCTGAGGACCCCGCTGAGGACCGCTGGAAGGAGGAATCCATTTCCTCTTATTTCTTTGTTGTTGTTTTTGAGACTGTGTCTCTATATGTAGTCCAGGTTGGCTTCAAACTAGGGATGGGGATTTGGAGTTGAGGTTTTAGGAGTTTTGCCTTCTGCACTTGGCTTCTCAGTGTTACCCCGCTGAATAGAAGACTAAACTTTACTTCCTTGAACCACATAGGTAGTAGAGAATAACAACATCTTCATCTTGGAGAAACTGAGGCTCGGTCATGTTGGGAAACTCTGCCCAAGACCACTCAACTGGGTAAACAGAAGAATCAAGATGTGCATCAATACTCACCCCGGCTGCCAAGCCGATATCCTTTCCCAGAAACAAAGCTAACAGATCCTGGTGGTGCAGGCGTGTCACCCAGCTACTTGGGAGGCTCAGGCAGGAGAATTCTAAGTTACAGGGCTGCCTGAGCTACAGAGTGAGTTGAGATACTATTTTACAATAAATAGGAGGCCAGAAGTATGGCTCAGTACTAGAACTAGAATCCCCCAGTGAGGGGCAGAGGGTGTGGCTCAGCGGTAGAGCCCCTTCCCAGAATCCCCCAGTGAGGGGGCAGAGGGTGTGGCTCAGTGGCAGAGCATCTGCCTACTGAAGTGAGGAAGATGGGACTCTAGAGTATTTACGTAGTGTCTTAGTTAGGGTTTTACTGCTGTCAACAGACACTATGACCAAGGCAACGCTTATAAGGACATTCAATTGGGGCTGGCTTACAGGTTCAGAGGTTTAGTCATTTATCATCAAGGCAGGAAAATGGCAGCATCCAGGTTGGCATGGTGCAGGAGGAGCTGAGAGTTCTACAACTTCACGTGCTAGGAGAAAGCTCCTAGGAGAAGACTGGCTAAAGCCCATGCCCACAATGATACCACAGTAGGTATCTACTCCAACAAGGCCACACCTTCTAATATTACCACTCCCTAGGCCAAGCATATTCAAACCATCACAGCTGGCATGCATGAAGCCCTAAGTTCAATACCAACACTGTGAGACAATGGTGCCCCTAGGGGCTGATTTGATAATGAGTTTACTCTGAGTCTCTTCCCCTCCCTCCAGGCTCCAAGAGGACATTCCCATCTCCATGTTTCCAGTATGATCATTCACCAATACAAAAGAGTTCATGTGACAGCTGCACCGCTTTTAATGTGAAGAAGCACTTATTGAATTATATGTATGTCCATGCCGTTCTGTCTGCTTAGCGTCCAGGACCCCTGAGGGGAGGAGGCACCATCTCCACAGAAGGTCCGACATCTTTGTAGGAGAAAAGCCAGCTGGGGACAGGACCTTTCGCTTCCTTACTTCTGTCCTTCCTGGGGATTTCTCTCCAGGGCCAGAAAGTGGGTAGTAAGATTAGTGAATGGGGTGGGGTATCAAGGGGTCAGAGAAGAAGAAATGTTAGTGACGATTACAACAGGAACACATCCAGTTGAAGTGAGGCTCAGGATGGAGCGGATGGTGCTGGGTGCTGGGTACTCGGGTTGGAGAAGCAGACGCCGCACAACGTTGAGGGGAGGATCACCAGTACAGAGAAGGCCGGCTAGATCTGGCCAAACATAGGTTGGGTTTTTGTTTGAGACAGGGTTTCCTCGAAAAACCCTGGCTGTCCTGGAAATCACTTTGTAGACCAGGCTGGCCTCGAACTCAGAAATCCACCTGCCTCTGCCTCCCAAGTGCTGGCATTAAAGGCGTGCACCACATGCACGCCTGAGTGCGTGCCCAGGGAGCTGCCTGTGCCTTAGCAGCTGAGCTGCAGCAGCTGAAGGAGTGGTTGTCTTCTTTAGGCTCCAGAGCCTGAAACTGCAGCTGTTACCCACCTCAGTGCTTGAGGGTCACATAGTCTACGTCTTCCTTTGCCTGGGGCCGCTTACCAGTCCCAAACTGAACCAGCTCTGAGTAATGGATGCTCTCATCCTCCGGGCAGCTTGGATTCACATTCTCATAATCACCCTGCAAAGCACATGAAGCTGAGGCAGGCCGGGGTCACCAGCCTTCCTCCATTCCCTTTCAAGCCTTCTCCCACTGGGTCCCCAATGTCCAAAATGTGGGGTCTGTGGGAGGTGACTATATTGATGGGTTAATAGATAATCAAGGCAGAGTCTGTTTTAGGGAGTTAAGTTCTCTGTGGCATATGCCCCAGCTGTGAAATAAGCTTCTTTCCATTATAAACTACCGGGTCTTGCATATTCAATTATAACAATGGAAAATAGACTTAAGTCCGCCACCATTCCCAACTTCACTGTCTGGGTGTCCCATGACCGGCTCTCAGTTGAGACCCCAGCCTTCCGTAGCTCTGCCCTCTTACCATAGGCCGCTTCTGTAGCACCGAGTAAGTGACCGTGTCGCTGTTGTTTGGAGGAGGACCCTGTGTTGCTGGGGTCCCTGCATCTCTGAGAGAAAGGAGATGGCCACACATGAGCTTTCCCAGCAGCACTTCCACACCAGTCCCTTAGGGGAGGACTTCTCTGTGCACAGCACCACAGCAGCAGCTAATGAAAATGGCTGTGTGAATGTATCACAAAACAGTCAACCAGCCATGCAGCCTGGCTCTGGACACCAGCTTCTGAACTAAAGACACACGTCCGTCCCTTCTGAGGCCTGTTACCTTGTCATGCAGCAAGAATAAGGGAATGAGTGTACGTGTATGGTGGAGCCTGGTACAGGCCCGGCACAAAGAGAGCAGACTAGGACACACTGTTTTCCTCTCACGCCCCTCAGGAGTTACAGCTACCAAACTTTAGTACCCTCCTTACCCAGCGTTGTGCGTGTCGCTCTCTGGAAAGCGCAAGATGGCGTAACTAACGGTGTCATCCATCGCTGGATTATAGCATCCCTGGGATTGGGGGCCTTCTGAGAGAGGGGTCCTTCTAGCCTGGAAGATGCAAAGTTGAAGCTATGTCTCTCTTCCCTGACCCCATGCCTTGCTCCTGGCCTTTGACCCTAACAATTCCCTGAAGGCTTTTTTCTCAGTGCTTCTCCAGCACTGAGACTGCAGATGTCCGTGTGTCCTCAAGCCCTTTTCTCATCTGTTGTCTCCAAGGGCTACCCTGGGTCTCATCTTCTCCTCGTCTTACCTTTTTGTTCCTCACAAAAAAGCTCTGGCCACTGGAATTTTCCTGAAGCCCCTGCTGGCTGCGGTTTTGCTTCCATCTAAGAATTAAAGGGTTTGTGAAGGCATGTGGGGGGATGATCCTGGCAGGCTGTGGGCTGTGGGGAGGGGACAGGAAGAGGAGGGGCAGCAGATGGGGCTCACTTTTTCTGGATTTTCATCCCCCAGATGGCCAGGATGCAGATAGCCAGGCAGAACCCTAGTCCCAAGGCGACCCGCTTGCCGATGGTCTCTGGACTATCTGGTGAAGAAAGGTAAACAGGCCCACTCTGCCTTGTGAAGACACACAGAGAGAGCATTCTGTCCTTATCCTTTCATGGAGCCTGGTCCCTTGCCTGCAGATCTCTGCCACATATTGGAGACTGATAGAGAAGGGGATAGAGTAGCAGTTCCTGTCTTCCCAGCCCCTATAGGAGAGAAGAGACAAATCTTTGCCTCTAGCAAGACCTACTCCATAGTCAGCTCTCACAGAAAGCCTGTGACCCTAGAGTTGGTTGCTGCCATGCAACCCTGAGAACAGTTTGATCAAACAGTTAAAACTTAAAGTGCGCCCAGGCAGAGTCTGCTCCAACATAAGCCTGGTCCCCAGCTTGTCCTTGCAGGTGTGTCCACAGCAAGGGTTTCAGTACGTCTCTGCCTTGAAGAGAGTGCTAGGGAGATGGGATGGGCTACAGTCATTTAAAAGAGGCAAGCACAAACTGGGCATGGTTACTCCTATCTGTAATCCCCACACTCAGGAGGCTGAGCCTGGAGTTCAAGGCCAACCTGGGTTGCATAGCAAGACCCCTATCTCAAACAAATAAAAAAAGTATGGGTGGGTTTTGTAGGAAAGGTAGATGGGGTTCTTTTTCTTTCTTTTTTTTTTTTTTAAAGATTTATTTATTATATGTAAGTACACTGTAGCTGACTTCAGACACATCAGAAGAGGACATCAGATCTCATTACAGATGGTTGTGAGCCACCATGTGGTTGCTGGGAATTGAACTCAGAACCTCTGGAAGAGCAGTCAATGCTCTTACCTGCTGAGCCATCTCTCCAGCCCAGGAGATGGGGCTCTTTTGTTTTGTTTTTCTACATAGCCCAGGCTGGCACTGGCCTTCACATGGTATCGCCACTCCAGCCTCTCAAGGCCCTGTTCAGCTTCCTTTTTGTGCTTGGAAAGATTTTTTTAAAAAACCATATGCTGGTATTATCTTGTTTAAAACACTAAAATATCAAAAGATAAGAAATAAGGATCTTAGCTGGGCAGTGGTGGTGAACACTTTTAGTCTCAGAACTTGGGAGGCAGAGGCAGGCGAATCTCTGTGAGTTCATGGCCAGCTGGTCTATAAAACAAGTTCTGGGACAGCCAGGACTGCACAGGAAAACCCTTCCTTGAAAAGCAAAAATAAAACAAAACAAAACCAAAATAAAAAACAAAACAAAACAAAACCCAAAAAACAAAAAATAAAGAACTATGGGTCTCATCCATCAAGGGCGAGATTGGCATGTAGAGGAAAGGAGGAAGGCAGGCTGGTAGAGCAGGGGACTTTCCACTCAGGTCACAGGGTATGTCTGAGCTAGACACAGGAGAAGGAAGAGGGAAGGGACTGCAGCTCCCGGGACAGGGGAGGGACCGAAGGGAAGACAGCAAGGGGAACTTACAGTAGACAGTGAGGGTGCTGGGCGGTGACTCTCCTGTGCCTAGATCATTGGTCCCTTTGCAGCTGTAGGAACCCGTGTGTCGGACCTCCAGGGGTTCCAGTCTCAGTTTCTGGCCTGAGGAGTGGAGGTCTTGGCCACTGGAATCAAACCAGGTGTACTGCCAGATGGGCGGATTGGCATCACTCTCACAGGACAAGATGGCCTTCTTCCCCTCCATCACACGGTCCCCAGGGCTGATGGATACACGCAGCCTCCGAGGAACATCTGTAAAGGAGACCCAGAGTCAGGCCGGGGCAGCAGGTCACCTCATCATCTTCCCATTTAGGCCCCAGCTCCAGCCACTCACACAGCACTTGGAGGCTCCAGGCCTGTGACAAGGTCTCTCCGATGGAGTTGTTGACCATGCAGTTATAATTTCCAGAATCTTCTGGGGAGATGGAGCTGAAGCTCAGGTCTCTTCCTTCCTGCACAAGACTCCCATTCTTCTTCCAGAAGAAGCGGACCTCTGCTGGGTGGCTCCCTGAGAAGTCGCACTGGAGGAGGACACGCTGTCCAGCGTGGATCTCTGATGCGGGGCTTACTTTCAGTACCTTCACGGCTCTGGGGGCGTCTGCAAGGCCACAGCCTCAGGTGATGTTTTGGCTCTCTTCCCTTTTTGATGTCCCCAAAGCTTTCTGTGCCCTTGATTAGGACTTCCTGTCTCCTTGGTGCTGAGCCCTGTGTGTCCTCCCTCAACTCTCTCTTTTGGCCTGTGGTCCGGGTCCCCATCACCCCCCCCCACACACACACACTCTCCCACCCACAGATCTCAATGTGATCGCCTCCTGGATACCCCTGTCACTCACAGTGGACATTCAGGCTGACGGGGGAGGCCCACGAACACTTGTGGTTGCAGGCAGCACAGCTGACAGGCATGGAATCCCATGACACTTTCTGAATCCTCAGCACGCCGGGTTTGAGTTCACTCCCAGAACCTGGAGGGCTCCATCTGTAGTAGGTGACATCTGGATTGCTGGAGTTGTACCTACAGACCAGGGTCACACTGTCTCCTTCCAGAATTGGTGTGAAGCTCTGAATCACTGCGGTCACTGCCATGGGAGCATCTTAGGGTAGAATGGAGAAGCAAGCAAAGAATGATTACTTTTGTTTCCCTTTGCAAGCACCAGAGATCACACACGAGGTCTTACACGGGCTAGGCAAGAGCTCTACCACTGAACTTCATCCCTAGCCCTAACCTATTTTTCTTTTTAACCTTTTAATTTTGAGTCACAGCCTTCTTAATTTGCACAGGTCAGCCTTGAACTTGAATAGCCCCTGAATAGCCGAAAAGGGCCAGTTGCAAGGCTGGTTTTCACAGAACCTTTTCACGTTGTCCCTGAATGTATTCTCTCCTGTTCCCTCTTGCAGCCGTGAAGCACACTGCCGGAGCCCATGCTGTTTAAAGCTGTGTGACGGTGGCCTGTAGGCCCCTATCAAGTTGGGCACCTAGCCTTTTAGAATCCTCCCAAAGGATAGCCTTAGAGCAGCCAGTGGTGTGATACTTAGCTACTGCTGTCCAGATGTTCAGAGTATGTATGGGTGGCCCTGTCTGTATTCAAGACCAACAAACACGTCTCTATCTTGGAAGCATCTCCAAAGCTGTGCTGTGCTGAGGAATGCCAAACAGTGGGGCAGAATGGTGAGATAGTCCCTCTAGCTCGCAGATCTACCAGGACTTCTTTAGGGCCTCACCCATTGCCTATGGATGTTATATCTCCATGCCCCTGGATGGGACATCCTAATAGTAGGTAGGGTCTCACATCGCCCAGGCAGGCCTCAAACTTGCTATAGGGCCAAACTTGCTATGACCTTGAATTTACGATCCTCTTGCCTTGTGTCTTAAGTGCTGAGATTTCGGGTATGTGCCACTACATTTGTTTCTTTTATGTGGTGCTGGGGGTTGGGGGTACGAATCCAGAGCTGTTTGTGTGCTAAGCATTCTACCAATGGAGCCACACCCCCAGCTTCTCTCTGGGGGATTCCAGACAAATGTTTGGTTGCTGAGTCCCTTTCTGGTATAGTCTAGGTTGTATTCTGTCATTGAGCTACATCTCTGGTCCTCTTTCTACTTTTGAGCCAGTCTTACTAAGTAGCCTAGGCTGACCTTGAACTTACTCTGCAGCCCAGGCAGGCCTCACATTTGTGATCCTTCAGCTTCCCCAGTAGCTGGGATGACAGATCTGGGCCACCAGGCTGGACATCAACTAAGTAAGTGCTGTAAACTGAGGCTCTTGGTCACTGTATAGAATGCAGCTGTGAAGCTCCAAGTGCCTGGTTGCTTGTCTTCCCAACCCCTCCCACCCCCTCATCCTACACCCCCTACACCCTCTCACCCCCACACCCAACACCCCCTATAGTCGCACACCCATCACTCCCTAGACCCCCACACCCCAACACCTAACCACCCTCACCCCAACATACCCAACACCCGTTACACCCCTCACTCCTACAACCCTGCACCCCTACACCCTATTTGCCTGCCTTCTCTAGTTCCCTCTTTCCTCCAAAACCCATAAGTCAGTTGGCCGCTCACAATGGACATCCAGCTTAGCTTCCTGGTCTATCTGTCCACGACCCAGACGGTTCTCTGCCGAGCAAGAGTAATTCCCAGCATGCCACAGGGAGACTTTAGGGATCTGGAGCTTCTCTTGAGTGTCTCCAAGTACTCGTTTCCTGTTGTGATACCAGGTGTAGTTTGTTGCCCTCGGACTGGCCAGTGACTCACAAATCAGCTCTACTGACTGTCCCTCTTCAGCGGGGGAAGGGTAGATGTGAACCCGGGAGGGTTCTGGAGCATCTGAAAGAACAAATGGCCACAGGACAGGTGAGCAGAGCCTGCTAACGTGGGCAGGCAGCCACCTGAACCTCTGGTATCATCCCTTGAGGACCCTGCTAGCTCCGCACCTCCCTCACCAGCTTCAAGGAAACTCACAGTGCACCGTGAGTCCCACTTCTTCCGACTCTCCTGGGCCTATGTCGTTGGAAGCCTGGCACTGGTATTTCCCTCCCATGTCCTTGGTCACTGAATGCAGAGTTAGCTTGGACATCTGTTGTTCCTGTTCCTGTTCCTGTTTCTGTTCCTGATCCTCTAGGGGGCGCCCATCCTTGAACCAAGACACCGCCACCGTCCTGAGTTTCGGGTTGCTGCTGATAACCTGGCATGTCATGGTCACAGAGTTGTCCTCTTCCACCTCTGTGGGATTGACCTTGATCTCCAGCTTCGGGGTATCTGCAGGAAATGAGAAGCAGTTGCAGAGAGCACAGGGAATGCTCGGTGGCTGCACTGTTGTTCCGACAACAGTAGCCCGCACATCTGTGGTTCCTATGTCCATCCAGGTGCCTGCCCCAGCTCCTCACTTGTCTGCCTGCTCTCATTTCTCCAGTCCCCTACCCTTGTTGTCTCTGCCGGCACCCCGAGTATCCCTAGCATCATCAAAGACTGGCACTGAAGCTGTCTAACCACTGGGCTTGTACCAGCCCTCTCTACTTCCTTCCCCTCTTAGCTGAAAAGGCTCAGGCTTGACCCACACCCTTCTCCGGTCCTCAGCCACTGCCGTGGGTACGCGATACTCCCCCTCAGGACCTTTGTGCTTGTTTCTTCCTCTCCATGGGAACTTCTTTGTCTGTTCTCTATCATGTCAGCTGAGCTCTTCACCTTCCTCACATGAGTCTCTATTCTTCTAATCACCCGCCGCCTTTTTACCGTTTTGAGATATTTGCGCACGCACACGAGTGCTCAGGTGACTATGGTCAGAGGACAACCATGGGTGTTGTGCTTCGGAAACCATCCATCTTGTTTTTACATTTTTTGAGACCAGGTCTCTCGCTGACCTGGAGCTCTATTAGATCAGCCCAAGGATCCACCCGGATCTGCCTCCCCTTGACTGAGACAATAAGCAAAGGCCCCCCCACCCAACTTGTTTTGTTTTGTTTTGTTTTGTTTTGTTTTGTTTTGTTTTGTTTTGTTGGCTTTTTGTTCTTCCAGACCGGGTTTCTCCGTGTAGCCCTGGCTGTCCTGGAACTCACTCTATAGACCAGACTGGCCTCGAACTCAGATCCAACTGCCTCTGTCTCCTGAGTGCTGGGATTACACCACATGCTGCTTACATTCAACTTTTAAAATGTGAGCTCTGGGGTTCAAACTCAAGTCCTCATTCTTGTAAGGCAAATACTTTTTAAAAAAAAGTCTGTTTTCTTTTCTTTGTGTGTATCTGTGTCAGAGGGACTAATGGCCTCGGATCCTGTGGAGAGACAGTTCTTGGTGGTTGCCAGCTGCCTGGTGTGGGTGCTATGAATTGAATTCTGGTCCTCTGCAAGAGCAGTAAGTGCTCTAAACCATTGAACTATCTTTCCTAAGTACTTAAAAAAATATTATGGAGGGGCTGGTGAGATGGCTCAGCGGGTAAGAGCACCCGACTGCTCTTCCGAAGGTGATAAGTTCAAATCCCAGCATCCACATGGTGGCTCACAACCATCCGTAACGAGATTTGGCGCCCTCTTCTGGAGTGTCTGAAGACAGCTACAGTGTACTTAAAATATAATAAATAAAATAAATCTTTAAAAAAATATATTATGGGACTGGAGAGATGGCTCAGCAGTTAAGAGCACTGGTTGCTCTTCCAGAGGACTGGGGTTTCCAGCATCTACAGGGAGGCTCACAACTGTTTGTAACTCCAGTTCCAGGGCATCCAGCACCCTCTTCTGGGCTCCACAAACACCATTCTTGTGATCCGTGCACCGGCATTCATTCAGGCAAAACACTCATACACATACAAATAAAAATTTAAAAATCTTTTAAAATTGAAAAAACAGTATATCACATAGTACTAAGCTTTAAAAAAAGTAATTCAAAGGGGAGTTACTAGATTGGCTAGACAAATTCAGAGTTATCTACCCAGACCTCTTTTTCTCTTAGTACACCTATCTCCTCCTAGCAATTCTATTCTGTGTTTCTTGATTAATGTTTCTTTTTTTTTTTAAGATTTATTTTATTTTATTATATGTAAGTACACTGTAGCTGTTCTTAGACACTCCAGAAGAGGGAGCCAGATCTCGTTACGGATGGTTGTGAGCCACCATGTGGTTGCTGGGATTTGAACTTATCACCTTCGGAAGAGCAGTCGGGTGCTCTTACCGGCTGAGCCATCTCACCAGCCCTTGATTAATGTTTCTTATGTGTCTACTCCATTGCAACTGTTAATCCACACAGGCAGAACCTGTGTGCTCAGCCTAAGCTGGCATTCAAGACAAGACTGGCACCCAATCAATTCACAGGCTTGGGTGTTTGTTTGTTTTAAGATAGGCTCTGATTGGCTTAGAACTAATTATGTAGACCAGGCTAACCTCAAACTCACAGAGCTCCACCTACTTCTCCCTCATGAATGCTGGGTTTAAACATATGTAGCACCATGCCAGGCCCCACAGTAAATATTCATTCAGTGGATGAATGAATGGGTGAATGAAGCATAAAATAATGATGTGAAAACTTACATGTATGGAGAACAATGAACTCTAAAGAGATGATCCTCAAAGCATGCTGTGGCTTCAGAATTGATTGATTGATTGATTGATTGATTGATGCTGGAGGTTAGCCCAGGGTCTCACAAGTGCTAAGCAAGCACCATACCACTGAGATGCATCTCTAGCCCTTAGTTTTTGAGACCACAGTGTTTTACTCTGTGGTCCAAGCCTGTCTCAATCTCCAGATCTCCTGCCTTAGCCCCTGAGTGCCCAATTCCAGGCCTGCATTACCACACTTAACTAGGTTGCCTTATTGTTCAGGCCAAGGCAGAGGCTAAAATGAACCTGTGTCTTGAGACACAGGACTAACAGAAGAGACCGTGTGGAGAGCTTGTGTCACCCCAGAAACAGGTGACTGACAGCTAAACCTTCAGCGGACACAGGTTCTTCCCACCCTGGGTACAACTCAACAGGATTTAGGGAGAAGGTGACAGGTGGCATCCTTCTCACCCAGAGACTCACACTTAACATCCAGTTGCACAGTGCTCTCAGAGAGCACTTTGGAGAAGTGCTGGACTTGGCAGGTCACGCTCTTCCCGTGGTCCGTCCACTTTGGTTGGAAGGTGAACTTGCTCTCTGTATAGACATCCTTAACGGAGGAGGTGACAGAGGAGGTGACGGAGGTGATCTCAGAACCTTCCAGGAACCAGCGCAAGTGGATGTCATACCCAAAGCAGGTGAAATTCAGTCCACAGGTCAGAGTGACACTTTGGGATTCCCGGATTTCTGATGGCATCTGAATGTAAGGTTGGAACGGTTTCTCTAAGGGGAAAGAAGAGAGAGGCCTGCTTGCTGGAGATGGGACACATACTGGCTGTCCACCCCTGACTTCAGGCATCCTCTCCCATGTGACCCCAGAAGAAGCCCTTCAAGGCTAGCCTTTCTTTAGTCAGTTCGACTACTCTGGAAGGCCTTGGGAACACAAGCCTGCTGGGAAATTGTGTCTAACATTGGCTTTGTTTCTCACTTTCTCCTTCCATTATGTTTCTAATGGCCTCAGGATCACCCAGGGTGATTGGATTGATTGATTGATTGATTGGTGTAATTCTCCATGTATCATTGGTGGCATGTATTTGTTGGTTAGACTCAGACTTAGAGTCAGCCAAGCACAGCATTCCTTTAGTGAGGTGATCCTGAAGCCCTGGGCTCGAATCTCTAATATGCTAGACCAGCCGACAGATGATGTGACGTCAAGAGACACAGCAAGGACAGCTCTAGTGTGGAGTGATGATACTGTCTAGGACAGAGGCACCTGGCTGTTGTTAGGGGTCATGTCTGAGCCCTGTGCTCTCCTCTAACCTAAAAGAATTTGGTCACTAACACACTGAGAGGTTTGAAAATCCAGACCTCTCTCTGCTTTGGAAAGCTTCAGAAAACCTGAGAGCTTTGACAAGGGATTCCAGAACAGACACAAGGTGAGGAGAGAAAGCCTGAGGTAGGACAATAGCTCATGCTGCAGTTGGCTGTGTGTGTGTGTGTGTGTGTGTGTGTGTGTGTGTGTGTCTGTGTGTCTGTGTCTGTGTGTGTCTGTGTGTGTGAGAGAGAGAGAGTGTGTGTGTGAGTGAGTGTGTGTGTGTGTGTGTGTGTGTGTGTGTGTGTGTGTGTGCATCAAAGCCTCCTATTTGGTGAGCAAATGAAAAGGAGAAATAAAAAGGAAAGAACGTGATTGCTCCTAGGTGTAGTGGAGGAGGAGAAAGTATATTGTAGATAAAAGGGAGAACATAGCCAGAGGCGGGGACATCTGGGAGAACATAGCCAGAGGCAGGGACATCTGGGAGAACATAGCCAGAGGCGGGGACATCTGGGAGAGTGCAGAGTGGATATGACTCTGAGCCAAGTGAGGAAGGATGGGAGAGGGAACCAGGTGCAACAGCCAAGGAAGAGGGCTTAAGGTAAAATAGGGTGGTCTATCCAGATGGCTGGATTATATAGGGAAGAGCCTGGGGGAAGGGCAGCCCGGCTCTTGGGCTGGGGAGTTGGGCTAGAGAGTGGGGGCCAGGAGCCAGCCATTCTCTGTAATAGGTAGGGACTGAGGGATGCTGGGAGAACCTGGTGCCAGGCCCACTTTAATATGTTAAATAGGCACCTTGGATGTTTGCTCCAGGGTTCGAGACCTAACCGTGAGCAGGTCCCTCTTTGCTGCTGCTAGAACAGTTGGCTGTCTCCCCAAGCCTTACCAGAGACATTGAGGTGAATGTGCTCCATCCATCGTTCAGTCCCTGAGGTCATCCTCAACCCCAGCTTCCCACTGTCATTGGCATGTATCGGGTAGATTTTCAGGGTACAATTGTTTTTTCTGTTCCCCAGAAATGTTACTCTCCCTTGTGTAGAAAGGTACAGCTCAGTCTCTGGGCCCTTCTCAGGCTTTGTGGAGTTGTACAGGACATTTCCTTTGAATTCTTTGGTGGCCTCGTCAAAATTATAGTTCTGAAAAAGGAGGATGTTGTCCAGACGTGTCTTGGGTGGTGGAGTTTTGAACTTGCAAGGAATCCAGATGCAGGCTCCCTCCCAGGCAAAGAGGGTTTGGGGATGGTCAACAGTCCATTCATTTGCTGAGTTGTATGGAGCTGCTGCGTGTCCTAGAGGCCACAACTCTGGTCAGAAGTTGTTACTGAGGGGTGAGAACTTCCACTGGAAGTAGGAGGGGGAGACACTGGGGAGACACACGGTGGAGCAGGAGCACAGAATCTCTGTGCACACTGCCTCCCGCAGTTCCCCTCCAATGCCCCAGGCCCATCTCCTCTCTGCATTACCCATTGATCTCTCCAGACCCAGCTACCAGCCTGGGCCTCAGCACTTACCTAGCATCAGGAGGAGCCACGGGCAGTGGACGCGCATGGTGTCTCGTCTGGGTGGGACCTAAAGAAGGAAGAATTAGTCTGTAAACTGGATGTGTTGGCGTGTGACTGTTATCTCAACATTCGGAAAGTTGAGGCAGGAGGATTGCTACGAGTCTGAGGCCAGCGTGGGCTACATTCTGAGACCCTGTCTCAACAACAACAGCAGCAACTACAAAAGGAATCTGCCTTTGAGCCATCTTGCTGTTCCCTTATCTTGTTTCTTGTCCCCTGAACTCTGGCCCTTTTCTTCCTGATTGGGGGCGGGGTGTATCTGGTTAGGTGATAGAGATGTGGGTTTGGGGTGCTCATAGAGCCTTTTCTGGGTATACTGCACTTCTTCAAGCAGACTTTCCTTTCCTCTCCTCTACCTCTCTCTTCTGTCCATTCATATGTTTGTAATTTTTATTTTATATTGTATGTGTGTGTGCTTACACACACATGCGCGCACATACATGTGCCTGAAATATGAGGCATGTGCATGCCACAGTGCATGTGTGCACACCAGAGGACAACTTTGTGGAGAATTTGGTGGATTCCTTTAAGTGGGTCCCAGGAATCCAACTCACATGCCCAGGTTTGCACAGCAAGCACATTGGACCCCTGAGCCACCTTGATGGCCTTTATAACTCTTAGAATTCCGTTCTCTCAGGCTCTGCTGCCAGCCTGTTACACGCCTCCAATGCCAGGCTCAGGTAGCAAGGGTCTTCCCAAGTTACCACTGCAAGATTACACATAGGGATCGGATAGAGTGATTTGAAAGACTCAGGGGTGGTAGGGTGGTGGTGAGGAAAATCACATTAAAACAAACCTGAGCCAGGTCTGGTGATTCAGGTCTGGAATTCCAGATGCTCCAGAGGCTGGTGCAAAACAATTGCAAACCCAAGATCAGCTTGGCTACAAAGCAAGTTCAAGACCAGTCTAGTCAACTTAACAAGATACTTGTCTCAAAAATAAAAAGAGGGCTGAGTGTATCTCTGTGATAGAGCAATCACCTACTAAGGCACTGGAGGCAGGGTTCAGCACTAGAGCCCCTGCCTAGAATCCCCCAGTGAGGGGCTGGGGGCGTGGCTCAGTGGTAGAGCCCCTGCCTAGCAAGCGCAGGATCTAGATTCAATTTATAGTACTAGCCCAAAAAGTAAAACTAAACTCATAGTGCAGTATGACAGCAGAATATTTGGAAGGAGTTAGAAAGCCTTAGAAGCAGAGAGTGATCTGAGCGATCACCTCCGGAGACCTGGCAACAAGGGGCAGGCATCCCTTTGCTAACATCAGCCAGTTGTTAGCAGGTGGTTAATGGGGACCTCATCTTGTCTGATCACCCACTGTCTGACCATAAGGAAGAAGCCAGATTGTCATGAGAAATGTCTTGCTTTAGAAGCAATACATAGGACCAGCCATAGTGATATATACCTAAGAATCCCAGAATTTAGGAGCCTGGATCTATGAATACAAGCTTGAAGCTAGTCTGGCTTACCAAGTCATTGTAAGTAGTATTAAATAAATAGTAGTATACAGCACTAGCCTGACAGACCAATTTAAGGGCGACTAATTTACAACTGATACCTTCTCCCTCTCCCTCTCCCTCTCCCTCTCCCTCTCTCTTCCTCTCCTCTCCTCTCTCTCTCTCTCTCTCTCTCTCTCTCTCTCCAACAAGCTTGGTCTCCACCATCCTACATTTTGTGTAGAGTTAAATTTAACTCTATTCATGTGGCTGTGATCTCTGTGTAGTCCCCAGGGATCTTGCAGGATGTGCCAACAGAGTGTGTCTCCGGTGTCAGAAAGCAGAGCTGTGTCCCTTCCCTTCTCTTCCCTTCCACCCACCCAAGGTTTCCCATACCTTGCACAGCATCCACACCTCCCTCTCTCCTGCTATTTCTCTCCCAGGCCACAGGGCACAGGTAGTAAGGACTTCTGGGTGACCAGGAGCAGGTATAGGGAAAGCCAGTTCAGTTGCTGAGAGCGGGCTGGGTTCTGCCTCCACTGTTGGGGTTGGCGTGGCCTGGGTGTATATAAGAGGTGTGTGGGCTGAGGCTGGAACAGATCATCTGAGGAAGAGCGTATCTTAGTTTCCCAGGTACAGAGAATGCACCACATTGAGATGTCTTCAAAGTCACAGCCACTTGGGAAAAGCAGAGTTCAACAGGAGGCTTCACTGCAGGACTTCTTCTTAAGTTGTCTAAAGAGCTTAGACAGGCAGTGGCCATACTTCTTTGGCCATCAGCTCTATTTTAATCCTTTCCAATGAAAGTGTTGCAGGGTTGCAAGCTCTGTTCTGGAGGACACACTTTAACACACCCGTGGGGTTGCTATAACAAGGGCTGTGGCAACAATCAGCCTCTGGGTGCTGGACCACCCTATTTGTCCGGCAGCCCCTCCAGCCACATCCTTAGCAGAGCCTGGCTGGAGAACTCAGCTTGAGCAGGAAGCAGGCAGTCCCAGAGTGAAGCCCTGGGGATTTACAGCATGAGAAGCAGGGACCTGAGCCTGGGGCCTGAATGGGTGAGGAGGTAGAGCATGGCGCAGCAGCAACAGTTACTAAGTCCAGAGGCATAGAACAGGGCCAAGAACCGTGATCTGCTCACCTTCTGAGAGCCTCAAGGTTAGCTTCCTAGTTCCATCATTTCCTCCCTGGCACTCAAAAGCTTCTTCTACCTCAGAGGACCCAGAAAGCCTGGAAAGGGGACACTAAAAGACAGGGATGGGGAGAACAGGGTGTGGGGTGAAGGGTTGGGGTTGGGGTCTTAGGCGAGAGGGTGAGGTCTGTCTGTGCCTATTGTAAAGTAGATGAAAAAAAACACAGCAGGTCCTCGTGGCCAGCACACAGAGGCCACTCCATATTTACTTGTCGAGAACAAGAGAAAAGATCGAAATGGTTTTACCTGTTTCCTCCTGTGTTCGATCTTCAAGATCCCTAGCAGGATCTGAGAGTAAAAGTAAGAAAAGTCTCACTTGGCCACACCCCCTTCCTCTCTGTGCCTCTGAGAGGCCAGCAGATATGGTGGGGATAAGCGGCCATGGTGGAGAACACAAGTTTGGAGTCAGATTGACTCTCTGCAGTCACATGTTGGCTTGTGTGTCTTCCATGTTTGATGAATTTCCATGCTGGCTTGTCCAGGTCTCCCTAGAGCCAGACAACACACAAATACACACGTGAACACACAATAATCACACACACACACACACACACACACACACACACACACACACACACACACACGTGTACCTGGGCACCATCACAAATAAATAATAATGAAGTAAAAGACTTCCCATTCAGCAACCCTTCTTCCCAGAGCTAGAGCTCCCAGCCGGCTGGGGAAGGAACAGGTCTTCTTGAAGGTGCCTTTAGCTCACTGATACCTTCTTATTGCTAGCAATCCCATCGAAGGCAGGAGCAGAGTGATCTAGCACTGACATGAATACCTTAGAAGCTCCACGGGCGAGGAGAGGATCAGAGCTCTGGAGAAGGAAGAGTTGCTAAATGGGAAGTCTTTTTTACTCCCTTTTTATTTTATTTTTTTTGTGATCGTGTCAAGACACACGAGTGTGTGTGTGTGTTGTGTGTTTGAGTATTGTGTGTTCAAGTGTATATTTGTGTGTGTGTGTTTGTGTGTCAGGTGAGTGTTATGTTTGTGTATATGTGTTTGTGTGTGTTTGTATATTTGAGTGTTGTGCATGTTTGTGTGTGTATATGCGTGTGTTGTGTGTGTGTATATTTGAGTGTTGTGTGTGTTTGTGTTGTGTGTTTTGTGTGTTGTATGTGTGTTTGTGTACATGTTGTGTGTGTTTGTGTGTGTGTGTGTTATACATATGTGGCATGTGTGTATGTGTGTATGTGTGTGGTGTGTATGTAGTATGTCTGTGGTGTCTGTGGTGTGTTTGTGAGTGTATATGTGTGTGGCATGTGAGTGTGTTTGTATATTATGTGTATTTGAGTGTTGTGTGTGTTTGTGTATGTTTGTGTTGTATTGTGTGTGTTGTGTACGTGTATATGTATGTGGGGTGTGTATATGTGTGTAGTGTGTGTGTGGGTGTATGTGTGTGTGTATGTGTATAGTATATGGGGTGTGTGTATGTGTATAGTGTATGTATGTGTATAGTGTGTGTGTGTTTGCACCAGTGCTGTGTAGAGATCAGAGGACAACCTGTGGAACTCTCTCCTTCCACATTTATGTGGTTCCAGGGTCTAACTTGGGTTGTCAAGCTTGCCCACAACCACTTACCCACTGGGCCATCTGACAGCCCTGCAAATGGGAATGTCTTGAGATTGAAACTGAGTCACTTGCCAGGCAGCAGCCCGCAGAGAGATGCAAATTCTTTTTTTTTTTTAATTTTTATTTATTTTTTTTATTCGATATTGTCTTAATTTACATTTCAAATGCTATCCAGAAAGTTCCCTCTACCCTCTCCCCGCCCTGCTTCCCTACCCACCCACTCCCACTTCTTGGTCCTGGCATTCCCCTGTATTTAAAAGTTTGCAATACCAAGGGACCTCTCTTCCCAATGGTGGCCGACTAGGCCATCTTCTGCTAAATATGCAGCTAGAGACATGAGCTCTGGGGGTTCTGGTTAGTTCATATTGTTGTTCCTCTTATAGGGTTGCAGACCTCTTCAACTCCTAGGGTACTTTCTCTAGCTTCTTCATTGGGGGCCCTGTGTTCCATCCTATAGATGACTGCGAGCACCCACTTCTGTATTTGCCAGGCACTGGCATAGCCTCATACGAGACAGTTAAGATGCAAATTCTATAGATGGCAGGGAACATGAGGACAGTGCTGACCTCAGTTCTACAGGCCCAGGAATGTGCCACACAAAAATGTCTTCAAGGTCATGGCTGGTCAGGAAAAACTGAGTACAGAAGTTCAGGAGCCACTCATAGCTGGGAGGAAAACTGAACCGCCAAGAGGCAGGAAACTCCTTTGCAAAGTATGTGTGACCATGAAGATGGATTCTGTAGCTTAAGGGCCTACCATCTGGTGTGGTCTCCGACTGAGATAGGTAGAGGTCAGTGAGCTCCAGAATGTATAGGGGAGCCGGGTGTGGTGGCGCACGCCTTTAATCCCAGCACTTGGGAGGCAGAGGCAGGCGGATTTCTGAGTTCGAGGCCAGCCTGGTCTACAAAGTGAGTTCCAGGACAGCCAGAGCTACACAGATAAACCCTGTCTCGAAAAACCAAAAAAACACAAAGCAAAACAAAACAAAAACCACCCAAAATGTATAGGGGACACATGACATCCCACATAGGGATTAGTTCTATTAACTGAGAGCTAAGGATAATGGTTTAGGGAGGTAAGTCTAGGATAAACATTCCGGGGGGGTGGGGGGGATTTGGATGAAGTCTGGCTCTACAGATAGCAAAGGTCGCCAGGTTATTAATAATATCTACTCCTAACTTTCTGGGTAGAAAACAGAGGAGACACCCCTGTATTTACAGCATTCCTGGTTTCTCCAGTGTTATCTGTGAAGACGGGAATGGAGTGTGCCCTCTACAGAAGAATGAGTAGGCTTTACTGTAGTCCTTCTGGAGCTGTCTAAAGAACTCTATGCGTGATACATGTCACTAGACATGGGAGTAGCCTGCGGGTATCTAAAAACACACAGCATCAGAAAGAGTTAAGAAGAACTGCAGAAGATAGTGACAGGGTGGTGGCAGGAGGACTGTTTTCCCAACCACTCAGGAAATTGAAACAGGAAGATCAAAAGCACAAGATCAGCCTAGATTACAGAGTAATTTCAAGACAAGCTTCAGCAAGTTAATGAGACCCTGTCTTGAAATGAAAAATGAGACCTGGGAGTATGGTAGAAGAGTAGAATCTTCTCCCTGCCTAGAATCCCCCAGTGAGGGGCTGGGGTGTGGCTCAATGGTAGAGCCCCTGCCTAGAATCCCCAAGTGAGGGGCTGGGGTGTGGCTCAATGGTAGAGCCCCTGCCTAGAATTCCCCAGTGAGGGGTTGGAGGTGTGGCTCAGTGATAGAGAATTTGTCTAATATGTGCAAGGACCTATTTTTAACCCCCTGACTGTCCCACCCAAAAGTGGCAATGGACAAGGGCACAACCAAGGTGGAGAAACTCCACAAATCAACAGCAAAGAGCTAGATTTGATCCCTGACCAGAACTAGGGTTGAAAAGGAGAAACTATCTGGGTAAGGTGGTGCACCATACCCAACCAGGAACTTTAATTAACAACCAGGAACTCTTCAGGAGGGGTGAAGTCTCATATGTCCCTCTCCATCTATGTCAGATTCTAATTACATTTTTTTTTTTTAATGGAGCTTACTATGTAACCCTGGCTGGCTTGGAACTTTCTGTGTAAACCAGGATTGTCCCCAACTCACAGAGATCATCCTTCTTCTCCCTCCCTAGCCAGGACGAATAATATTTTTCATCCATTTTTGGCTGAATCCATAGATTTCAAGGTGGAGGATATGAAAGACCGACTCTCCTTCTCCCTATTCCTTCTGCTAAGTACAGTGAAACTCTGGGACTTGATTAAGAAGCACAGGAGGGCTCAGAGGAGCAGAGAGATAGCTCAAGCCAGCTTGAAAGCCTGAATTGTTGAGGTTTGGTCTGCTGCTATGTACTTATTGTAATGCTAAATTCTGTATCTGAAGATCTAGGCCTTGCATTTATAAGCTTTTGTTGAGCAAACCTTGTGCCTTAGTTTAAAACTATTGGTTAAATAAAAGTGGCTGCAGTGAATTACTGGGGGGATTAGAGGCAAGTGAGCAGGGTGGAGAAAGCAAAGAAGGAGAGGAGAGATGTAGGCTTATATTTTTTAAAGCCTGCTTTAATAAGGGTTCTTAAGTGCTTTACCCTCCCTTCTAGCCCACCACCCACCAGAGGCAGTGGAAAAGAAAGGTTAATAGGGCAAAGGAGGATGTGGACCTGGTTTGTTTGTTTGTTTGTTTTAAAAAGATCTATCTATCTATCTATCTATCTATCTATCTATCTATCTATCTATCTATCTATCTATCTGTTTATTTTATACGAGTACACTGTAGCTGTCTTCAGACAGACCAGAAGAGAGCATTAGATCCCATTACAGATGGTTGTGAGCCACCATGCGGTTGCTGGGAATTGAACTGAGGACCTCTGGAAGAGCCGCCAGTGTTCTTAACCACTGAGCCATCTCTCTAACCCCATGGACCTGTTTAGAAATAGGGGTTTTCTGGGTTTTTTGTTTTGTTTTGTTTTGTTTTGTAGTAAATCCAATCTTCATTGTCAGGATATCAGGAGTTTAGTTCACTTGAATCAACAGTGGCAGCTTGATTCACTTGCAAACACCATTCACAAATTAGCAACAGCAGATTGATCACAAAGAAACTTCAAGGCTCTGCCAATTGGCCTGAGTCCACGGAAACAGCAAGAAGCTGCCAGAACACCACCAGAAGTTCTTTGGTGCATTTCTCTCTTTGAAGTCACGACAATGATCAGCAAAGAGTAGCAAGGTGAACCAGTACCATACAGGGTCATCAGAAGACCAACATCAGCAAAGCTCAATGGTGACAAGCATAGAATGGTAAGGCAAACCAATACCACACAGCCTCAACCACTGTCCATTGAGTTATACTTATACCCTTTCCAAACATCACATGTTCTCTCAAGTGTCCACTCTAGCAAAACATTGCATGCCCTTTTTCCAGGCAGCTTCCAGAAAAACACCACATGTCTGTTCTTAGCAAAACATCCTCCCAAGTGTCTGCTTCAGGAAAACATGCTCTCATAAGACACACTTTCCAGAAAAGCATCACATGACACAACCAAGTCTCCAAAGAAACCAGAAATTTTCATTTCAGAGAGAGAAGAAGGTGCCATGAGAGGAACTGGGCCATGAGCACATGCCAAGAGAAACAGCGAGTATTTGAGGTACACCAGTAGGGAGGCAGCCAGGCCATCAGTTAGCAAAGTAGATTAGGGGTAAGCCCTGCACCTCCAGTAATTGTCAAAGCCAAATAAAATAAACATAGTCTGAGTCTAATTTATTTTTAAGCTAGTCCAGTATAAGCTTAGACTGGTTGTACCACACTGAACCCCAAGGAATGGTCCAGCAGTTGCTTTCCTGGCTCTTTGCTTCTTTTCTTGACATAGAGTATCATGTAGTCTAGGCTGACCTCAAACTTTTTATAGAGTCAAGGATGACCCTGAACTCCTGATCCTTATGCCTCGGCCTCCTAGAGCTGGAATTAGAGATGTGGTCCATCTCCTTGCTTTGATGTGAGGTTGTGGATTGAATTTGGCTTCATTCATGCAAGGCAAGCTCTCTGCTGAGTCACATCCCAGCATGCAATGCTCTCTGCTGAGTCACAACCCAGCTCACTCTTCGCCTCCTCAAAACCAGACTACATGTTGGTGAAGCCAACACATGGCTAAAACATTCCATCAAAACCCTGCTTTTTAAGCCAGAACAGCAAGAGAAGGGTACCCTCAGAGACAGGACTGTTATCGCTAACTTCTGTGTGCCGGCCAAATAATACAGAAAGCCCCAACAACTTCACAACTACCACAGACTGTCCCCTCTATGTGTCTCCTATCCGCGTGAAACCGAGTCTCTAGAGCAGATGGGCAAGAATTCAGAAAATGACAAACAGAGACCACACAAGAGGGTGTGTAGAATCAGAATGTATTTTCACAAAGTGAACACCAGTCTTATATAAAGGGGTAGGATGTCACAGTAGGTAAAATACACTGACACAAAACAAAGGAATGACTTAAAAAAGACTTGCAGGAACCAGGTAATACATTGTAGCCACAGATCTCAGAAGTGCTCTAAGGATAAGTGGGAACACAATGGTTACCAATAAAACAATGCCAATAATAATAGCAACTAGGATTATATATTGAACCCAATCCAACGGATTCAATGCATTTAGGTTATTTTTAAAATTTCTAGCAAATTCATCAATGTTCCAAGTGTCCAAGTGACTTTTGTTAAAATCTGAAATTTCTGCCTTTCTAGCCTTAATATTTGCTATATCCTGCCCTATTGCTAGGACTACTACTTCTAGGGTGTTAACCTTTGCCTCCAATTACATATCTATAATATGTTGCTCTGACAAAGCTATGGAAATCTTCCTATGTTTATCATTAACAAAATGAGCAGTAGGCAGCTGCTGATCTAAAGCTGTGGTAGATAATGCAAAACAAGTTAAAATTGCAATTAAAGCAGTAATTCCTAAAATTGCTCATCTAACCTTTTCAAAGTTTACATTCTCCATTTCTCAAACTAACGATCATTTCTTAACTCTACAGGCAGCAAAACATAAGCAGGTCTCTTTAACAAAATCATAACAGTAGATTCCTTATCTAAATTAGGACCCACACAACTAGTTAATTGACAAGAATATGAAAAGACTTGTATACAAGCTTTCACAGCTATAGGGGAGTTGGCCTAAATGGCCAAAAACAGTGTCTCTGATGAAATCTTGTCTAATCCTCTGTAGCAGTCCCTCTGCCTCACAAGTCAGCCTTCTTAGTTGTCCCCAAGTTGACACCAGGTTGGCTCTCCTTGATTCCTCTTTCTCTGTGCACTCAATACAGCTTTCTTGTAACCACTGTCAGGGAACTCAGGTCAGCCTGTCACAGGAATCATTCTGGAAGCTAGCATGCTCCTGCAGCTCCTATGGAAAAAACACAAAGATTTCCCCCCCGCCCCCGTAATAACTTCCTCTTCAGGCCAATTATTTTTGTGTGAGGCCTATAATCCGCCTGGCATTAGTTTAGGAGGTCTTGTCCAGGCAATCTAGGACAAATTTTTAAATGTAAAAGAACAGCATTTTTTCTTATGAGTTGTATAGGCTTAAAGACTTGCAAATTTGAGAATTGATAGTATCTGAGGGTCAAACAATTTTTAGCAATTGTAAGCTCTGAGATATATATTGACTATTAGTATACAAATTAAAGTTTGATTATTCAACATTTAAAAACACCATCTACAGCACACAATTTAATTATCTGTGCTGAAGTAGGAGGAAACATATGATGCAATTCATATATACTTTTTCCCATAAAAGGGTTGTTGTTTTTTTTTAAGATTTATTTTATTTATTATATGTAAGTACACTGTAGCTGTCTTCAGACACTCCAGAAGAGGGCGCCAGATCTCGTTACGGATGGTTGTGAGCCACCATGTGGATGCTGGGATTTGAACTCATCACCTTCGGAAGAGCAGTCGGGTGCTCTTACCTGCTGAGCCATCTCACCAGCCCAGAAGGGTTGTTTTTAAATACAGTAAATGGAATGTATGCATGCATGAATTTATAGAAGATAAAAAAGCATGCATAAAATTTTTTAAACTTATCTTTAGGATAATGATTATCAACTTTATTAAAATGATGGTATGCAATAGGCCAAGTATCAATATTCTGCAATAACCAATTTAATTGATGTTTGGAACAGACACTTTGTCAGGTTTTTAAGACATAATTTTTGTTATAGCTTTTCAAAAATATATGAGTTTATCTTACAATTCTTAATTAGCACCACAGCAGCCTTAATAGGATATTAAAACTTTACTTTGAGGTAAAGAAAGATGATTTTATGTTAATGCTTTCTCTCACCAAAGAATTGCTGTGGGCACATTTAATATCTAGAATAAGCAGCTAATATTTGATTACCACTGATTATAATAGACAACAATTGATCACAGAAGTATTCTCTACTTTCTGTAAAGCCTTTTTGTTTCTTACCAGTTAATCTGAATTTCACTTGATAGCACCTAAGTTCCCTTGTGGTGAGTTTAAGATGAGGTCTTACTGAAAGATTCAAACTCTTAGCTTCTTTTATTGAAGCAAAAACAATAAAAATTTCTTACATAATGTAAAGCTATTAGCCATACCTAAAGACAAAATTTTCCAGTGTTTACAAGCTCACTAGAAGCAAAACCTTTTACAACTATCAGAATGTAAAGGAAAAAACAAACTTTCAAATCTATAATAACTTTATATGAAGTAGGCAAGCCAGATTGTAATGTTTTTATAAATTCTATAACCTGATTGACCTTTTATAAATTTTGAATTTAAACTTTAATTAGAACAACATCTGGATAGATCTGCAACAACGTTCTTCCTTTTTTTGCTAAAAATAATATTCTCCTTAAGGCAGGGGAGAGGCAAGTTTCAAGAACTTCCTCCGGCAAGGTTTATAAAACAAAAGAAAGCCACACAAGCTTCTCCAAGGCTGCTCTGAGCTTTGCTCCTCTTGCAGTGAGGACAGATTCTAGAATTTTTAAATTTCTTTTGCAATATTAGAATATATCTACAACTTTAGGAAAGCAAAACCCAATTTTAAAACAATTTATCATCTTTAAAATCAATACTAGAAACATCACCATCACGTTATAAAGTTTGGCTGCCAATTCATGAATGCATGGCAGTATAAATTTTAATGCTTCATTAAAGAAACATTGTTTAAAATCTTATCTCTAATGCTATTTTCTAGGATAAGAATCACATTAAATATTATCTCAATTAGAAGTATTCTAGAGGCCTAGTTTTCTGGGCTTGTTTATGCCATGTGGTAACACTGAGTTACCAAATTAAAGCTAACTTTCTTGTTACCTACATTACACCTTTTTGATAATACCCAATACCTTATAATCTAATAGAGCATATTTATACCTTTAAGACCAGTCAAAAACCAAATGAAGTGGTTACACAAATCCTATGAATTTAGACCATTCAAAGAATTTTACTTTTTCTAGCTATAATTATAAGATAAAAAAGCACCTTGTCACTTGCTAAACACAATAATCCCGATTGCAGAGAATTTTCTAGGAAAAAACTATCAGCTTATTTATTTGCCTTAGAACTAAGAGGTTGCAGACTCCTTTTTAAAAACAGTTTTTCAGCAGGGGCTCTCCTGCTGTGCTTGATTCCTTGGGCCACTCTTGGGCTCCGCTGTGTAAACTGAGACTAAATCAGCAAATAAAGTTTTAACCATTTTTATTTTCCAATATGAAACACAGAACAGTCAGTCATTCAGATGATGAAACAATAAACATACATGAATTGACACATGGACAGGTTGATGCAACAAACATAGAGGGTAGAGAACTTCTCCTATAGGGGCCAAAGATTTAACAGGGCGTCCCCTGATTTCTCTCGGTCCCTGGGAGAGTTCCAAAATCCATTTTCCTCTATCCTTTTTCCTTCCCTTCCCTTCCCTTCCCTTCCCTTCCCTTCCCTTCCCTTCCCTTCCCTTCCCTTCCCTTTCCTGTCCTGTCCTGTCCTGTCCTGTTTGTAAGAGGCAGCTTATCAAACCAAGATTAAAATCCAAAATTCTCTAACAGCTTCTGGAAAGCATCCAAAACTTACAACATTTTACAGCCATCTGCAAAACCTGCTCTGTCCACTTTCAACTTTCTGCAACCAACAAAAAATCTACAAAATGAATTATATATGTTTGAGGAGATAATTTCCTAACTTCCAATAAAGCTTTATCTATATATTTTTGGCACAATGTAGGATTGGGAAGTTGTAAATAAGGAAACAGTAAGAATTGATCTATATTTTGACCTTTATGAAGTCTCTTTTTATACTTTAACTATGATTCAACCATAACTTTTAATTTAACCTAGAGTATCAGAAACCACAACTTGAGGTTTTTCTTATATCTGGGCCGGTGTCCTACAATGAGGACCACAGTTCCTGAACGGGGCTAAAAGACTGCCCCTCTAGTTTTTCTGCCTTGTCCGCTTCTTTAGTGAGCAGAGTCCCATTTCTTTATGGGACCTTGATTTACATTCACTTCTCCAATACTTTCCTTTGCTATAACTCGGCCAGGGATCTGAAGGAATGCTCTTGTCTCCCGAGAAATTTTTATAATCTTTTCTCAGGTGCCCCAGTTTTTTTTTTACAACCGAAACATGCAACTTGATTTCCTTGAAAACAGTTTTCATTCTCACTCGTTTTCTTAAAATTGGTGATGAATGTCTCTCCTTTCACCACTACAGCGTAGTCTTTTACTACGGCTGGTGAGACGTCTAAACATGTTTTTTGTTGTTTTGGGGGGTGGTGGTTTCGAGACAGGGTTTCTCTGTATAGCCCTGGCTGTCCTGGAACTCACTTTGTAGACCAGGCTGGCCTCGAACTCAGAAATCCGCCTGCATCTGTCTCCCAAATGCTAGGATTAAAGACTGCCCCATGATAAAATTACTCATTTAACTGATCTACCTATCAGCCCGTCTGTAGCACGGTAACCGAGATCCTATCCTTGCCTGAGAAAAATAGAGAAAAGAAAAAAGAAAGAAAAAGAAAGAAAGACTAACCTGCTATGGTGTCCCTCGTGTGGGTGCCAAACATGTCCATGTGTGTTTATGCTGGAGAAGGTCTCGTGGCTGTAGACCTTCACCCCTGCCAGGCCATAACTCAGCCCAAGGGGCTACAGAGAAGACAGAGGATGAAGCTGACACCTGTCTTCCCTCAGTACAGTATGGACCACCATTCTCCAGAGGGCAATGAGCCACTCCACTCCTCCTTCCACCTGTAGAAAGGATGTCAGAGGAGGCCTAAAGGAGACTCGGGACTTTCATCCTCACTCAGAGGTAGCACTGTTTTCCATTCCTCAGTGACACTGGAGACCCATAGGGGAGCAGCCATGTGACACATTTCTCCTTCCAAGGCTGGATGGTCTTAGCAGGAACCTAATAGTATCCTGAGCTCTCAATAACACGAAGGAGGGCTGCATGGAGACTCTGGATTTACAGCCCTGCGGAAGGGATGAGGCAGTATGTTGCATCTTGGGAGCAGCAGGAGGTGACTGCCAAAGTGAAAGTCATGAGACCTCAGCTCAGGCACTCATAATGATAAAATGCACTAAGGTCAAGGAAATCTCAAGCCAACAGAGGAAAGATAACTTACAGATACCAACCGCAAGATGACACTGATGTTAGAATTATCTGACAAAGACTTCAAAGACGCCTTTATAAAAAACACTTCGAGGAGAATCACATACTCATGGGGCTGAGGCAGGAAGGCGGCTGCCTTAATCACTTTTCATGGCCATTTTTCGTAGCCGTGATGAAGCAGGTACAGTTAAAGGGGGGAAGGAGGTTGGGGTGTGGGGATGGGGGGAGGGGTGGTGGTGGGAGTGGAGCGTGGGGGGATGGGAGGTGGGGGGGCACTGTCTGATGTGACATATACCCCCATGGGCACATACACACATAAATAAAAATAAATAGAAATCCTTAAAAAGAACTCTTAAGAACCAGGCACGAGGGTGCCCATCCATTACTCTAGCACTGGGGGAAGGGGAGAAGGGGGGGTGTAAAGAAGAGATTGTTGTAAGTTTGAAGGCAGCCTGGACTACATAGTAAGTTCTAGGACAGCCAGGGCTACATATGAAAACCTTGTCTGCACAAACACACATTCATTAAACATTAAGAGCTCAGTGTAAGCCTGGTGTGGTAGCTAATAGCTAATATACCAGCAGTTGGGAAGCTGAAGGCAACAGGTTTTCTATGAATTCAAGGATTAATTACATTAATTAATTAATTAATGGTGATGTTTGCTCATAATCTGATACTCCAGGGCTCAAGCTGGAAGATCACAAATTCAAGACTGGTCTATCTCAAAAACAAAAGAGAGAAAGTCAAGGCGGGTGTGGTAGTGGCTCACACCTTCGGTCCCAGAACTTGGCAGAGGCAGAGGCAGAGGCAGAGGCAGAGGCAGAGGCAGAGGCAGAGGCAGAGGCAGAGGCAGAGGCAGAGGCAGAGGCAGAGGCAGAGGCAGAGGCAGAGGCAGAGGCACAGGCACAGGCACAGGCACAGGCACAGGCACAGGCAGAGACAGAGGCAGAGGGATCTCTGAGCTCAAGGCCAGCCTGGTCTACAAAGTGAGTTCCAGGACAGCCAGGGCTACACAGAGAAATCCTGTCTCGAAAAAACCAAAACCAAAACCAAAACCAAACAAACAAACAAAGAGGGTTTGTGCCCAATCTTATTGTAACTTTTTTGATATCCCTGGAAGGCCTGCTCTTGGGGAGGGGGCAGAGGAGGGGGCAGGGCAGGGGACTGAGATAAGAGGAGGAAAATGCAGTGGGGATGTAACGTTGTAAATGTGTGAGAGAAGAGGAAGAGGTGGAGAGGGAGGAGGAAGAGGGAGAGGAAGAGGCAGAAAAAAGGGAGAAAAAATTGAGGAATCAAGTTAGTGTAGGACGTCTGTGTGTCATCCACAAGTCCTGCATTCTATCCCCACTTTTGCTAACAAAACCAGAAAGAAAACAACTTTAAAACTCCCACTTGGCCACGATGGCACACACCTTTAATGCCAAAGGGCAGAGGCAGGCAGGTCTCTGTGAGTTCGAGGCCACCCTGGTCTGCATAGCAAATTCCAGGCCATCCAGGGCTACACAGTAACATGAAGAGAGATTTTACCAAAGAGGATTTACAGATAGAAAATAACCACATAGAAATATTCAAGGCAGGATGTGGCTACCCAGTAGTCAGGAAGTGTTGGGTTCCATTTTCACACGGTGGGAACTAGGTGTGCTGAAATCTCAGTGCTCAGAAGGTGGGGACAAAATTTACAAGTCATTCTCGAGGCTACCTACCCAGTTCAAGGTCAGCCCGGGCTGGGTAAGACCGGAGGGGGGGTGTTGGGGAGGGGGTAGAAAAGGCCTTCAACATCACTTAACCTTTAGGGAAAGACAAATGAGATATCACCATGACACACCTATTAAAACCACCAAAACAAAAATGAATAACCATATTGAATAACAGCTTGGGGGGGCCTGTGCTAAAGTGGAATGTTTTATCTATTGCCAGAGTAGATGTAAAAAAAAATTACTTCAAAACTGTTGCTCAAATATTAAGCATTGAATCTGTCTGCAGCTCCACCCCAAGCCAACTACATCTGTGTGAGAAGTGAAAATATGCTCAAAACCTCAGCACATGCTCAGGGAAGCATTATCAATAAAGGGCAAAAAGGAGTAGCCCAGATGTCCAGCGGGAGAGCCTGAAGGAACAAAAACCCAGTGAATCCAGAGTGCAGACTATTCCTGACAACTGCAGCAGGAACGAAGCCCTGGTAATAAAAACAATGTGAAGGAACTTGGAATGTGTTCTTGGGAAGACACCAACCACCTGATGCCATAGAGTCAGTGCTACTGATGTGAAAAGTCCCGAAAAAGGGTGTTGAGGCAGAATGCAGATTCAGTGGTTAGCTGGTGAGCAGTGAGGAGATGCTGACAGGAAATGGGCACAAATGCTCAAGAGACCCGGTTGGTCAGGGATGAGCAAATGTTCTAAACTTGAAGGTGGTGATAGTTTCACAACTCCATTTATATACTTTAAACCACTGAACTGGGGCTGGAGAGAAGGCTAGCGGTTAGGAGCACTGGCCTCTCTTGCAGAAAAAGGTTCTAGTCCCGGCACCCACGTGGTCTCTTACAACTCTAGTCTTCACAGGTCTAACGCCCTCTTCTGACCTCTGAGGGCAGGGGATGTGCATGCATGTGGTGCCCAGATGTACCCGTAGACAAGACAGCCACACATAAATACATAAACAAATTTAAATCACCGCCAATGTGTCTTTTATAATGGATGTGATGTATGGTGGGCGAGTCGGTAAGTCAGCCCAGTCAGAAAATGGGCAATGGCTTGAGGCTTTTCACCGAGGGCACAATGGCATATAAGCACCAGGAGGGACATTCAGCATCATTAGGCATCAGGTAAATCCAAACCAAGCTATCGGAAGAACTCAAATAAAAACACATTGACCAACGGTTAGACTGGGCTTGGAGGCACAATTTGCAGTCCCAACACTTGGGAGACAGCGGCAAGAGGGTTGAAGATCATGAGTTCCAGGCCAGCTACATGTGATGAGGGGAGGAGGAGGAAGAGGAGGAGGAGGAGGAGGAGGAGGAGGAGGAGGAGGAGGAGGAGAAGAAGAAGAAGAAGAAGAAGAAGAAGAAGAAGAAGAAGAAGAAGAAGAAGAAGAAGAAGAAGAAGAAGAAGAAGAAGAAGAAGAAGAAGAAATAATACATAGTCTCTTCTATCCAAGGTTGGCTTTAAACTTGCTATATAGGAAAGGGTGGTCTTGAACTCCTGGTCCTCCTGTCTCCACTTTCCAAGGGCTGGGGTTACAGACATGAACCCCTGGATGGTGATTACGATGACTATTGATCACAATGCCACCATTGCTGTCGATGATGGTGGTGGTGACGATGACGAAGATGATGATGTTGATAGCAGTATCAGATGCTGTTGAGGACTCAGAAGGCTGATCATTCATACACTGCAGATGGGATTGTAAACTGACACAGCCACCCCAGATAATGGTTCGCCAATTTCTTCAAAGATTGAGCAAACTGTACCTGTCCTTGACATACCCATTACAGCCTAGGCCTTCTGTCATCAATAGATAAAACGATATGTCTGTGTACAAAAACCTGTGCAAATTACTCACTGCTACTTTCTTTGTGACAGCCAAACACTGGGGGAAATGAACACACCCTTCAATGGGTGGATAGCTAAACAAACTGAGCTGTGTCCGTAGCATGGAGACCAGCTGTTCCTTAATACCTGTGATAACTAAGCCAGGATCCTCTTCAGGAAGCAAATGCTAGGGATGCTTAATCTGATTATAGAAACACTGCCTGTAACTTGCACGCACAGCCTCTATTGCATTTATTTTCATTTCTTTTACTTTATTCTATTGTGGTGCTAGGAGTCAACCCCAGGGACTTGCACGTGCTTGGCAAGTGCTTGACCACTGAGCTATACCATCCCCTCCCCTGTCTGCTTTTAACTCCTCTCTGGTTGCTTATAATTTGGATCATGCTGTAAATGCTAGAAAAATAGTTATCATACCATATTGGGTTTTTTTGGGGGGAGGTTGTTTTGTTTTGTTTTGTTTTTGTTTTTTCAAGACAGGGTTTCTCTGTATAACCCTGGCTTTCCTGGAACTCACTTTGTAGACCAGGCTAGCCTTGAACTCAGAAATCCCCCTGCCTCTGCCTCCTGAGAGCTGGGATTAAAGGCGTGCGCCACCACACCCCGCTCAATATAGTAATATTGTTAAAGAGTGACAACACAGAGTATTGTTTTTGTTTGGTTGTTTTGTTTTTTTCTGTTGTTGTTGTTGTTGTTGTTGTTTTTGTTTTGTTTTGTTTGCTTTGAGATAGAGTCTCCCTATATACAGTCAAGTTGCCCTGAAACTCACAATCCCCCTGCCTCAGCCTTTCAAGTACTGTGATTGCAGGTGTGTACCACATTCCCAACTTGTTTAAGTATTTTTGATCCACAGTTTGTTGCATCTGTGGCTGTGGACTTTGCAGATACTGAGGTCATTTTATGAAGCAATAGAAGCTGGATGTGGTGGTACAGCCTTTGCTCAGAGCAACTGGGAAGCAGAGGTAAGGAGCCTCTGTGAGCCTGAGGCCAGTCTGGTCTACACAATAAGTTTCAGCTAGCCCAGCGTTACACAGTGAGACACTGTCTCAAAAAGCAACACTTGGGTGTAGTGTCTGGGTGGGGGTGCGGGTGTCTCTGTGAGTTCAAGGCCAGTCTGGTCTACTTAGTGAGTTCCAGGACAGCCAGAGCTACATAGTGAGACCCTGTCTCAAACAAAAATGACAACAAACAAAACAACAACAGCCCATATTAAACATGTAGCAATAAAAAAATAATTTTAAGCCAGGCATGGTGACACACACCTCTAATCCCAGCATTTGGGAGGCAGAGGGATCTCTGTGAGTTCAAGGTCAGCCTGGTCTACAGAGTGAGTTCCAGGACAGCCAGGGCTATACAGAAACCCTGTCTCAAAAATAAAACAAAAGCAACAAATATTTTAAAATATTTTAATTGTATGTATATGAGTGTTCTCCCTGTGTATATGTATGTGTATGTGCCGTGTGCACGCAGTACCTTCGGAGACCAGAAGATGATGTTGGATCCCTGGGAACTGGACTTACAGATTGCTGCGAGCCACAGTGCAGGCACTGGGGAGTGAATCCAGATCCACTGTAAGAGGAGACAAGTCCTCTTAGCACAGAGCCATCATTCCATATCCAAAGAGGAATTAAAAGTCAAGGACACTCATGGAGTCTGGGGCGACGGTACTGGGCACCAGGAGTTGGAGGGAGATGGCGTGGCCAATATACAATGCATAAATGTATGAGACTTGCAAAGACTAAAATCTTTTCAAAAATGAGACACTGTGAGAATAAGAAATCCTGGTGATTCTGAAGATCCTTTCAGAGTGAAAGCGTCAGCCTCAACGGCTCACGGTGTTCCCACAGTGGTAGAATGATGGAGATGCAGGTGACATGACCCATTGCCCGGGCATCAGGACAAGGTGGCATGGCCCTTGCCAGGGTGTCAGGACAGGGAGAAGGAGGGTTGGTTGTACTATAAGGTTTTAGCACAAGAGGGCAGGGTCTTAGTGGTCACAGAGAGACTCCGTATCTTGACTGTGTGTGGGTATCACACGCATCTAAAGTTGTGAGATAAGACACTGTGGAGCTGTACGCACACATTCCCACTATGAGGTGCCTGCTGAGGACATTGTACTGTAGTTATGTAAATTGGGTTACTGCCACACAGACCTTTATGCTCTATCTTTGCAACTTCCTGTGTCGATAATTACTTAAAAATAGAAAGCTGAGAAAAATAAAATAAAACTAGGCCTGGTGGTGCAGGTGCTGAGGCAGGAGATTCACAAATTCAAGGACCACTTGAGCAACAAAGTAAGTTCAAAGCTATTCTGAGTAACTTAGTGAGACTGTCACAGAATTAAAAGTGAAGTTTGGATGTGGCTCAGCAGTAGAACACTTGCCTACCATCTCCCAGTGGGGGGCTAGGGGGTGCAGCTCCATGGTAGAATACTTTTATAGCATGCAAGGGTTCCTAGGCGGTCCCAACTAAGAGAGAGACAGAGTTGGAGAGGAAAGAGGATAATAAAAAAATTCATAAAACATTTATTTTAGAGTGGGGCTCCAGACCAGACGTCCAAACTACAGCAGCCTTAGGTGGAGGACTTTCTTGGACTTGAATCCATCTCAGTTCCCAGAGGGAAGCCTGGTTTTTCTGCCACCCACCATGCTGAGACTGCTCATAGTCCTGTCACAGGAGGAAACTGGTCATGGATGTCTCAGGGTAACCAAAGGCTTCTATAGAAGTCCGGGGCATGGAGGCAGGACTCCTGGGAACGGTCGCTTTGATATCATTCTTTTTCCTTCCAGTGAGATAAATGATCTCTGTTTAAGGCAACTTGACTGGCACATCCTCACTAAGAAAGCCATGGAGCCCAGAAAATGAGAGAGCTCAGGGCAGGCATTCCACACCTGGTTGTGACCCCCCAGGCTCCTGGACAGTACTATGGTACATGAATGACTTCGGTGCCCCTTCACAACATACATGGAATAGCACAGCATGTGGTAAACAGGCCTGGGGTTTAGATTCCACATTTCCAGCTGCGCCGCGGGCCCCCCCCCCCCCCGTGACATCCCTGCCTCTGGTCTAAGAACAGTGATGATGTTGGTGTGATAGCCTTTAAGGGTGGGTTGTGTGGTCACCCTTTCCAAATCACAAGTGTGTGAAATGCTTCCCATGTGTCTGTGGCACACATTGTACGGGTGCTCTGCAAAAGGCAGTGGCGTTATTGTAGATGCGTCACTTGCTCGGTGGCCTGTGACCTCCTAGTGGCTGTCATGTCCCCCATGGGTTCGTATTTTGAACTCAGTCTCCAGTTGGTGGTGCTATATTGAAAGGTCATGCATGGAGCTTTCAGAAGCTGGAGTCTGACTGGCAGAAGCAGGAGGGACCCTAGGGGTGGACCTTGAAGGTTTACATAGCCAAGCCCTTGTCTTGCTCCCTACCTCCTGGTCCTGCAGGATATGAGGAGACTCTGGTAATGCCATAGCTCTTCCCACTATGATGGGCAAAAATGTCTGTGAAACCATCAGCTGAAGTGATCCTTTCCTCTCCTGAGCTGTTTCTATAGGATGTTTGGTCGCATTGACAGACCACACCTCTGACTACTGAGTTGGACAGGAGGACCCTGGAGACTTAAATATGGTTTTCCACTCGCTCTGCAGCTCAGAAAGGTTGACTTTAGGGGGTGGCGCGGGGACCCCTGCCTGCCATCCTGCTGCTGGGTCTGATTCCTCTTGTCAGAGGTTGCACTATGCTGTCTATTCAGGAACCTGAACTCAGAGCCCCTGACATTGTAGTCTGTCTCTCTGTCTGCTCCTGGGATTAAAATAACCCTTTTAATAAACTTCTTACCCACAGCAACCCATCTCAGTGTCTGTCTTGAACCCTGCACCCAGGAACGTTCAGGAGGTCGGTGGGAGCCGAGGAACAGAGGTCTGAGTCATAGCCATGGTTTGGTGATGGTGGTCCTGCACATATCATACGCAGCCCACCCCTCCTGGTCTGAGACCAGGAGATCCTGCTAGCCCTCTTCCAGCCAGCCCCACCTCATCCCTGGTTCTCTATGGTAGTAAGTCATTGTGTCCTGATGCCCACTTCTGCTCCCTTGGTATTTCTCAAGGGAAGGGCACCATCAGCCTTTCCTGTCCCCAGGCCCAGACGTGGCCAGAGGATTCCCCACCCCTCTCTCTTTCTGACATCCGAGGAAGTAGCAGGGGCCATTTTGGACTCCTGTCTTCTCTTGGGCATTCTTGAGTCCCATTGGGTCCTCCGCCATGGGTCCTGATCCCCTGTCCTCTTTCTCCATCAATGACCATGAACCCTGAAGGTTTGTTCACAGCCTTCAATCCCTGTGGTCCCGTCTGGAAATGACCTGAACTATTTCCACTTATTCTGTTCTTTTAAACCAACTCACTCAAGGGGCCAGAAGGATGGCACAGCAGTTGAGAGCACATACTGCCTTTGCAGGGGATCTGTGGTTAGTTCCCATTACCCAGCTTAGGTGACTCACAGCTCCTGCAGCACCAGTTCCAGGAGAATTGGCCTCCCTCCTTGAGTGCACATACAGACAAGCCGGAAATCACACAGACACATAAAAATAAACCTTGCAAATTTCAACTCGCTATTGCACTGCACTGTACTGTACTGTACTGTACTGCATTGTAACATCATATTACTATGTAGTCCAGGTTGACCTTGAACTCAGGTTCTCCTGCCTCAGCTTCCTAAGTGCTTGTACCACCACCTCCAGTTTCCTTGATTTTTTTTTTTTCTCTTTTGGCTGGGTTTTTGTTTTTTTGGTGCTAACTTTTATTTCTCTTTGTTTACTTTATTTGATGTGTATGAGTGATTAGCCTACATGTACATGTGTGCACTGTGCTGGATCCCCTAGAACTGGAGTTACAAATGGTTGTAGCTCAGGAAGCCACCATGAGTGCTCGGAACCAAACCCAGGTCTGCAAGAGCGGCCGGTGCCATCCCTCCAGCCCCTTAACTTTTCTTCTTAAACTTGATCTCTTCCTGCATTTTCTTTTGTTTGTTTTTTGTTTGTTTGTTTTTTCGAGACAGGGTTTCTCTGTATAGCCCTGGCTGTCCTGGAACTCACTTTGTAGACCAGGCTGGCCTTGGACTCAGAAATCCGCCTGCCTCTGCCTCCCGAGTGCTGGAATTAAAGGCGTGCACCACTATGCCAGGCTTTTCCTGCATTTTTATTGCTTAAGGAATTACTGGCTTAATAGGATGCTTTTGTTTTGGTAGACCCTAAATAGGGCCTCCACAAGGACACCCTTTCTAGATTTATCTGTCGCACCAGCGTGGCTCTAGACTAGTGGTTCTTGGCCTGTGGGTCACACCCCTTTGGAAGGGGAGGGGGCAAAGGATCTTTCACAGAGGTTGCAGTGAAAGGGTTCAGATATCCTGTATATCAGATATTTATGATTCATAAAAGTAGCAAAATTAAAGATATGAAGTAGCAATGAGATAGGTTGAGGGATTCACCACAGCGTGAGGAAGTGTGTTAAAGGGTCGCCGCATCAGGAAGACTGAAAACCACTGATCTAGACTGTACTTTGATCAGGTGGAGGTTACCCCCCCCAAAAAACCTGTTTATTGACGTTGCTCTTCTCCCAAGGGCAAAGTCCTCAGGATGCAGCTCTGTCAGACCAGACCAGCTGGAGCCAGGGTCTGTTGGTAAGGTGTGTCAGGGCGTGCCCACCAACAAGTGGTGTGCGTGTGGGAATTGGACCAAACTTCCACCACAGCTGTCTCAAAAGACAAATTTACCCCAGCTTCATCTTGCCTTGCTGCCCTGGGTCTAGCTCCTACGTTTGGGGTTGAGGTAGGGTCTTGCCATATAGTCCAGCTGGCCTCAAACTCATGATGATCCTCCTGCCTCAGCTTCTGAGATCTGGGATTATAGGCATGTGCCACCACACCCAGTTTTTCTCCTGGGATTTTACAAGCCATGCCACCGCTAGTAGGGGAGGGTCTTGACACAGTTAGAACTCTCCTGAAGGTCCCCCTGACCCCTAAAACCCTAAGCCTCCTACTCCGAAAGCCCCACACATCTCTGCAGGCACAGGTTTGACAAGTTTCAGTTTGGTCTCATGTATAAGCCTGTTGGCTTCATGTCCTTGACCTGCATGACTGTAAGCTGTCCAAGAGCTGGGGAAGACCTGAGACCTTGTACATTGCTGGTGGTTCCAGCCAGAATGGCAGGAGGCACAGCAGTGACAGAGTGGCCTTAGAAACAAAGCTTGTGGCTCAAAACTGAACTCTATAGGTACCAGCAAGGGAAGAAATCTGGAAAAGCCGCTTAAAAACCCCCAGGCTCAGGCAACTCCTGCTTCTCAAACAAGGATGTCAGCTTTTGCAGACTGCTGCAGTTTTTGAGTCCTGCGGGGGTGGGGGAGGGGTGGAGTTGGGACTCACCTGCCTAATAAATTCCCAAATCCCGCTGCTGCTGGATTCATAGGACGGACCTCTCCATAAGACCCTGACTAGTCATGCTTGCTGCCTGCAGATCTAGACATGTAGCTTTTGTGAGATAACACTCATGCCCCGCTTTTCTTTCTTTTTCATTTTTGTTTTTGTTTTTGTTTTTTTCCTGAGACAGGGTTTCTCTGTATAGCCCTGGCTGTCCTGGAACTCACTCTGTAGATCAGGCTGGCCTCGAACTCAGAAATCCACCTGCCTCTGCCTCCCAAGTGCTGGGATTAAAGGTGTGTGCCACCATGGCCCAGCCTTTATTTTTCTTTTTAAAGATTTATTTATTTTATATATGTGAGTACACTCTTCCCTGTCTTCAGACACACCAGAAGAGGGCATCAGATCCCATTAAAGATGCTTGTGAGCCACCATGTGGTTGCAAGGAGTTGAACTCAGGACCTCTGGAAGAGTAGTCAGTGCTCTTAACCACTGAGCCATCTCGCCAGCCCCATGCTGGCTTTTCAATGGTGCAGTTGTCTCCTGCTTCTGTACCTAACCACAGTCAGTTCCTTCATTCACTGAGCTGGGGTCAGGCCATTTCTTTGGTCTGTTCTGGATACCCTGTCTAGAGTAAAGAGATGTTTGTACACATCTCCCCATTTAGAGTTACAGAACCTCTTCATAGCCATTTGGGTGGGGATTTATCCTTTTCCCCAACAGCCTCATTTTCCCAAAGGGGTTCAGTATACAGCTAGGGCGTAATTGTTTGGAAAGCTGAAGTTCTGAAGTTGCAATGTGGCGGAACAGGGACAGCACTGTAGCCAACACACACCTGTGGGGTGCTGGGTCTAAGGTTCCCACTTTATCTGCAAGGGCCACAGGTAAGGGAAGTGAGGAACCAAAGCCAGCAAGGTGCCCACAACAGGGAATGGTGGGGACTGAAGCACACTGGGCGGCTGAATTCTTCATAAGGGGAAGATTTCTTCCTGATTGGTGAGAGTCTGAGAAAGTGCTGCCAGGTGGCCAACATGGCCACAGCTGAAGCAGAAATGACAATCCTTGTAGTGACAATTTTGAGAAGTTTGGAATTTTGGTTTCTCTAAAAAAAAAAACAATGAAATATCGCAAGAATGTGCTTTCATTTTAAGCCCAGATGTGGGGATCTGGGGCTGCTTCAGACTGTCCGAAGCAGCTGGCTATGATTTGCCTTGTGCTCTAGCAAAGGTGTTGTTTGGCCAGCTGCAGATGGTTTCTACAGTTGTATGGCGTTTGGAATTCTGGGAACTTTTCAGAGGGTCTATAAATGCTAGGGCCCTGAGAGGTAAGGAGGGGGAATGGTTGTCAGTCATTGAGGTTGGTTGTGGTTTGTCAGTAGCCATGGTCAAAGAAGAAGCAAAAGGAAAGAAATTAGAGTCAGGGATTTTCCTTATTCCTCTCTCCCCTCTATCCTTGTTTCTCTCCTGTCTAGTGTTAGGGGGTGAAACGGGAGTGGGGGTGGGGAGGATAAAGGGTGGGAAAAATAACCCACAAAGTCACAAAGACCAGCCACAATCCTTAGATGACAACCAGGTGGCAGACCAGGACGGGCCCTTCGCTTGCCGAGTGTGAGTTCAAGAACTTGCCCCAACGCAGAGCCCAGCAGAGGTAAAGGCAAAGCTGAGATCATCCCAGAAACAAGATGGCGGGCCGACTCCCCGTGTTGGTTAATCTTCATTGTCAACTTGCCCACACCTAGGAGACGCACTTCTAGGTAGAGCTATGCAGACCTACTCTGAATGTGAGCACCATGGTGTGAACTGTGGTCCTGGACCAAATAAAAAGAAAGTGAACTGGACGGTAAGTAGCAGTCCTCCCTCGGTGTTTCCGGACTGCGGCTGCCATGGGGAGCAGTGTCTCAGCGTCCCATGGCCATGCCTTCTCTGCAGTGATGGACTGCACCCTCCAACCATGAGCCAAAAGACACCCCCTTTTTCCTTAAGTTGCTGGGGTGGTTTGGATGAAAGAATTGCCCCATGGGCTCATGTCCTTGGACCCATGGTCTCCAACTGGTGATGCTCATGGTGGAGGTGTGAACCCCACTTCTTGTTCTCTCTGGCAAGGGCTCTCTCTCTCTCTCTCCCTCTCTCTCTCCTTCCTGTGCCTTCATGTTTATTGACAAGTCTTTCCTGTCCGGATGAAGGGATGAAGTCTATACTGAATCATAAGCCAAAACGCTGACGTGGGTCTAGAGAGAGGACTCAGTGGTTAAGAGCACTTACTGCTCTTTCAGAGGACAGTGGTCCCATTCCCAGCTCCCACATCACAGCTCGCAACCGTCTGTAACTCTGGTTCTGGGAGATCTGATAGTCTCTTCTGGCTCTGCAGGCCCCAGACAAGGTATATTTCTATGCATGCGTGCAAAGCACATATACACATAAGATGAAATAAATAAATCTTTAAAGACAGACAAATTAAACAAACAAACAAACCTTTCTATCTTAAGTTGCTTATGCTTATGTGATTTCCCCCCCCCCCAGGAACAGAAAAGTAACTACAAAAGTATCCAGTATTTTGTTTCAGCAATGAGAAAAGTATTACTAATACACCCCGTGTCCTCCAAAGGATAGGTCTAGACTGGCATTTGTCATTCAGACATTTATTTCATGTCACTTTTGAACAGGGTCCTGGGGCCAGGTAAGGGACAGGAGACCAGGAAAGGGATAGCAATAAATAACATGGACAGACAGAGCACCCCTCTCAACAGCTGAGGTTAAAAGGAAGGGAGAGGGGAGCTGTAATATAGGCACAGGATGTTGGCAAGGAGGAACAGCTGGGAAGGAGGGGAGGCCAGGCCCCCAGGACCTCACTGTTTCCTGCCCTGCCCCTTCCCGTCCTCACCCCTACCACTCTCAAGAGAAAGGGAGCCCACAGCCAGTGGGGGCCAGCGAGGGTCCTGATGGGGGGGGGGTGAGCCACAGGGCCAGCCCCTAGCGTCCTCACTTGACTCGGATTTCTGCATATTCAGCCAGCTCCTCTGTCAGGGTGTAGCTGTCCTTGGTGGGTCGTTTTCCCAGGTCTGAGTGGGAATAACTGAGGTCCAGTTCTGGGGGTTGCCCCCGAAGACCCAGCAGCCTCCTCTCAGATCCCAGGCGCTTCTCAATCTATGGAGAGAAGAAAACCCCTCAGCGTGGCTCTCTCTGACTGTCCCATGCAAAGGCTGGGCTGCTGGCACCTTTTTCTCAGGGGCCACCAGCTCAGGGAGCTCCACATTCATCAAGTCCTACTGGGGGGGGGGGGCAGGAGAGGGATAGGGGCTTTGCAAGTGCTGACGCCAGTAAAACCATCTCTCACTGCTCACCTTGATGCTTGCCCTAGGAATCCTAGGTTCCAAGAAGCAAATAACTTTAGGGGATGCACGATTGAACCCAGAACACCTCTCTAGATTAAATCTTGGTTGGACCACCTTTTTGGAAGCTGGCATGAGCCCCGTTCAGTAAACCATTCTCTCTTTGGATATGGCAGGGTTTCTCTCAGTTGAGGGGATCCTGGTGGTGATTCCCCACTTCTCCAGCTCTTTACTCCTGACCCCCCACCCCACTAGCATTTGGACACACAATAGGGCAGTGGCCACAGACAGAAAAAGGGGGTCAGCGAAGGAACAGAAAAGACAAGGCCAGGGCTGCTGAGCAAGGCTGGGATTAACCAAAGAGTGCCGCAGACACTTGACTGGAACACACACAAACATGCACACCAACCCCGAAGCCCAGCTAGGGCCCGGAGGCTGGCACACTGAGGCCCCCGGGACCTACCTCCTGGGGCTCTCAGTGACAATCCCGGGTAGAGACCTCTCTGGACTATTGAAGAAGGAAACGCAGTCACAGGCACAGGCAGGGAGGGCGGGGCTACTCAGGCCCCACCCCCTCAACCCTCCTGCATAACTTCAGCAAGGAGCCTCCTCCCCAAACTCCAGCCCCAGTCCAGCCCTACAAATACCCATGAGTCTGGCCTCCCTTTCGTCCCACCCTCACCCTTAGCAACCTTGCCATCCGGTCCTTCCCAAGCTAACTGGGAGCCACAGTGGTGTGACCCTCTCACCTCGTACTTATCAGGTGCCCCAGAGATTCGGAATTCGGGGCTGTACAGGACGTGAGGGTTGTCTCCTCCTGAGAAGCTGGGGCTCTCTGTGACGTTCTTTCTGCAGGGAGGCATGAAACATCAGTTTTACTGGGGACTCCTGGGGCACCCTCTCCACACACCCGAAAGCCTTCCTCTCTCCCCTGCTTCCAGGACTCCCGTGTCTACACCAGGTGGGGAACTTCAAGCAGGCCAGGAGGCTAGAGCATAGAACGTGGACATGTGTCCCCAGGAGACATTCTCATACAGCAACTGCCCTCCCTGCACATACCTCACCCCAGCCTTCTACATTCTCCTACCAGCCCACTTGGAGACTCCCCAGATCAGCCTGGCAGGCACTCACTTTCTTCTCGTCTGGGTAATGTAGCACACGATGGCAATCAGGATGGCAAAGGCGACCACAGCACCCACAGGACCGATTTTGGCCCACATCAGTCGGTCTAAGAGTAGAGAACGGGACCAGGGGCCCTCAGGGATATTGGTAGGCATGAGGATGCCTGGTTTTTCAGGATACCCCAGGAATCAGAGCCCAAATTTTTAGGCAGCCTTGACTCATCAGTTACAAACAAAGGGTTTACTTATTTATTTTCTCTCTCTCTCTTTTTTTTTTTTTAGTACTGGGGTTTGAACCCATGGCCTCCTAAGTACTAAGTAAATGATTCACCCTGAGTCCCAGCACCTCCCTGGGTAATTCTAGGCAGGGGCTCTACCACTGAGCCACGCCCCCAGTCCCTCTCTGGGGGATTCTAGGCAGGGGCTCTACCACTGAGCCACGCCCCCAGTCCCTCTCTGGGGGATTCTAGGCAGGGGCTCTACCACTGAGCCACGCCCCCAGCCCCTCACTGGGGGATTCTAGGCAGGGGCTCTACCACTGAGCCACGCCCCCAGCCCCTCCCTGGGGGATTCTAGGCAGGGGCTCTACCACTGAGCCACGCCCCCAGCCCCTCACTGGGGGATTCTAGGCAGAGGCTCTACCACTGAGCCAATTCCAGTCTTACTAAGTTTCCTGAACCGGCTTAGAACTCAGCCTCCCATGTAGCTGGGACGGCAAGTCTAGTTAGCATCTTTCGCTCTTTTATCATCTACATAGCTGACCCATACTCAGTGGCTGGATCAGAAGCAAGAGTAGGGGTGTGGCGGATCCAAGAGGGTCCCCCTCCTTCCTGTGGCTCCCACCCCCAGATCACATCACTCACGTGCTCCCTGGAAAGGCAGCTCGAGGCTCTGGGTGCCATAGAGGTTCCTGGAGGTACAAATGACACGGGGTGGAGCTTGGGCCTGACCCCGGATGGTGAGGATGCTGGTGAGCAGGAGGCCACTGCGCTCTGAGTACACAAACTCCCTCTCTGTCTCATTCACAGTCACGTTGCGGGAAGGCAGCTCAAAGGCCACAGAGGGTTCCGGGTTGGATTTTACCACACATAGGCACTGCACGGTGTCTCTGGCCGCTGCACAGTGTGACTCCAGAAGGATTATGGGGGCAACTGCAAAATTAAGACCAAGGATAAGAGTGAAGCTGGGCCTCCAGGACTCCTAGGTAGGGGCAAGGCCAGATGATGCGATAGCTCTATATGGGTCCTGGTTCAGAAACCTGGAACTCCCAACCACTTTGTAACCCTGCCCACTTCGTATTGTCAGACTTAATACAAGCCTGCAGCAACATGAGCCTTCACAGGCCCTGGCTAAGGTGGTTAGATACCCTAAACAGTGTAATACACTAGCCAGCACTGGGTGTGATAGTATGTGCATGCCTTTAATCCCAGTACTGGTGAGGCAGAGGCAGGTAGATCTCTGTGAGTTCAAGGCTAGCCTGGTCTACTTAGAGAGTTCCAAGCTAGCTAGGGCTACATAGTGAGATCCTGTCTCAAACAGAGAAATCCATCAGCCTAAGCCAACATACTTAACATTCTTACACACCACCAGGGCCCCTGGACTTGGGGATAGTCATAGGGAGATTCAAGAGATAGACTTGAATTCAACATGGACCTCAGGACACTCATTTCCCACTCTGTACCTGACAAGGACATCACAGTCCCCTCTGCATACAAGCTCTCCTAATAGACGCTTTACATGGACCACTTGACACCTAAGATCCACCAATGAACCATCTGAATATTCTTTCTATTTTTTCTTTCTTTCTCCACTCCCTGCCCTGCCACCCCTTTTGGGTTTTGAGATGAGCTTTCTCTGTGTAGCCCTGGAAGTCCTGGAACTCACGCTATGAACCAGGCTGGCCTTGAAGTCACAGAGATCCACCTGCCTCTGCCTCCCAAGTGCTGTGATTAAAGGCGTGTGCCACCATGCCCGGTCCCAAAGATTCTTTCATCTTTGGAATCCCAATCCATATTAGCCTGGGAACTTGGGATGCTCCTTGTGAGAGACTCTCCTGCCCCTGCTTTTGAGGTGAACCCAGCCTCCATGTGGGACAAAATAGCTGTGTTTTCCCATCTGCACCATCTCTAACTTTGGTCATGGCCTCTGATCACGATGGTTGGAATACTGTTTTCCAGGGGGACAAATGAGCTTTATCCATTTGACCCATCCAAGCTACAGCCTCCTTTGGCAAGTTCCTTCCTTCTCCCCCGACCTTGATGATGCCTCCTCCTGGGGACCCCTTAATCTTGATCCCCTTCTTCATTACATTAGCACAACTCCCCTCTCCACCAAGCATTGCTCTCATAGCTTTGATTATACATGTCGTCTAGAATGGGTTTCTGTCCTTCATGTCCCCAGAATAGATGTTACACCAGAACACTGAGTGGTGCTTTTGTTTGTTTGTTTTTGAGACAGAGTCTTGTTATATAACTCTGAATAGCCTGGAACTGTCTGTGGTTTTCTGTCTCCCAAGTGCTGGGGTTGCAGGCTTGAGCCACCATGCGCAGCTAAATGATGTATTTGTGTGTGTGTGTCTGTGTAAGAGAGAGAGTTATGATATATGTGCAGTTGTGTGCAGTTGTGCATGTATGGACGAATGCACACGTAGGTGTCAGAGAGTGACACCCACTTTACACTTACATTTTGAGACTGTGTCTCTCACTAACACTGAAGCTCACCACCAGCTGGCTGGCCAGCAGTCCCTGGAATCCTGTCTCTGCTCCCAGCACCAGGATTACAGGTACATGTTTCTTTTAACATGGTGCATAGGATTTGAATTCAGGTCCTCCTGCTTATACAGAAGCACATAACCCACTGAGCCACCTCCCCAGCCCCTAAATTATGCTTTTAAGACTATGTTCTTTTTTTTTTTTTTTCGAGACAGGGTTTCTCTGTGTAGCCCTGGCTGTCCTGGAACTCAATTTGTAGACCAGGCTGGCCTTGAACTCAGAAATCCACCTGCCTCTGCCTCCCGAGTGCTGGGATTAAAGGCGTGCGCCACCAACGCCCTGCAAGACTAAGTTCTTTATCAGTCTTAAGCTATCCAACGCCTCTCTGCTACTTCTAGACCAAAGCGCTGGTACTGAGTGAACTCTGACCCAAATCCGCTCACGCAGGCAAAAGACCATCAGCTGGTTCACTCCACCCATTTTCAAGCCCAGAGGAGTGAGCCAGTAACAATGGTAGACAGCAAGTCCCAGGAACAGATAAGTGTGCACCAGAGCTGGGAAACTGGCTGGAATCTCAGTGCCAAGTCTCTGCAAAGCTAAAGCAAATAGGTACCATGAATACACACTCTGCTCTCTGTAGTGGTGAGCAGTCAGCTCAGCCCAGAGGCAATGAGTAATACCAAATCTGAACTAAAAAGACGATTCTAGAACATTTCTGAACCACTCCCACTCGGGGCATCACAACCAGCACACTGGTAAAAAGTGTCCACCCCAGATGCTCCACATGCTGGTACCCTGCCTGTGCGCGTGCGGATTCAGTATCTTTCCAACTTCCCGGAAGCTTCAGAATAAGTAGACAACCCCTTGACATGATTAAAAGAATGGGGAGTTTGGGGGTGCCTGGCATTGGCATTCCAACTCTGCCACCTACTGGCAGAGTGTGGCCAGTGATCCTTCAGGATGGAGATGTAAAGGTGGACTTTGGGTTTGGTTTGGGGAGTCAGAGTCCTGGGTACCCCAGTGTCATGGTGTTAATTTTCAACACTGTGGGAAGGAAGTCTCAGTGAGGAACTGTCTAGATTAGGCTGGTCTGTGAGCATGTGTGTGTGTGTGGGGGGGGGGGTCTTAATTGAGTTAAGGAGGGAAGAGCCATCCTGAATGTGAACAACACTAGTTCATACCCCTCCACACTGAATGAAAAGGGGAGAAAGCTGAGCTCAGCATTAACCCATTGCTCTCCAGGCTCTTGTCTGTGGATGTGATGTGGCCAGCTCTGTCAAGTTCCTGTCAACATGATATGCCCAAAATGATGGGCTGTAGCGTGGAAAGATGAGTGAAATAAACATGTCTCTTTTAAGTTGTTTTCATGAACAATATATCATCAACACCATAAACAAACAAACAAACAAACAAACAAACAAACAAATAAAACACTCAGGATTGCCCCAGGCTACCATGTGGGGCTTATGCAACCCTGCGGATAGAACCCAGGCTTCATACATACTAGGTAAGCACCCTACCAACTGAGCAGATTTCCTGGTCCCTGGAGAAGGGAGAGGTGCTGTTAGCTCTCAAGAGACTATGGGACTCCGGACTGGAGAGATGGATCATCAATTAAGATCACTGACTGCTCTTCCAGAGCTCCTGAGTTAATTCCCAGCAACCACATGGCGGCTCATAACCTGCTATAATGTGATCCAATGCCTTCTTCTGCCACGCCGGTGTATCTGCAGATAGAGCACTAATACATGAAAATAAATAAATCTTAAGAGGCTATGGGACTCCAAAGACAGGTATGAAATGCTTGGCATCCCAAATAAGTATTTACCTCTGCATAGAGGGGAAGCAGGCAAATCTTTGGCTGGTGCAACAAACACCCACTTGAGTCCCAAGGAAAGGCCAATGGGACAAGACACAGATATCTAAGAACGCACTAGACATGTTCCTTTTGTTCTCACAGGCATCTTACTCATGAGGAGTTTTTATCAGCTCCCTTTGCAGAAAAGGAGCTGGTCGTGTTGCTCGGTGGTAGATCCCCTGCCTAGAGTCCCCCAGTGAGGGGCTGGGGCTTGGCTCAGTGGTAGAGCCCCTCCCTGATGCACATGAAGCCCTGGGTTCCATTGGCAGCACTGTAAGAGGAACAGTTTAGAGGTCAGTGCTATAAGACAGGTAAGGCTGAGAAGGAAGCCTGGGTGACTGGAAACAAGGAGATAGCACTCTTTGTTTGGAAATTCTTAGAAAGCACGAAGAAGTAAAAACTGGAACTTGGCTGCTACCACCTGCAGTGACCTGTGGAGTAGGTTTGGGTGAAGTAGAGGGAGTCAGCCACAGAGAGCTCAGGCCAGGTGCTAGTTGGCAGTGTATAGTTGCTTTTGCTTCTAGGACGTTAGCTTATGTGTGTGTCAGCATTCCTCTGACTGTGCGGTGTCTGCTAATAAGCTTGGCATCTCCTTGGTCCCACCCCCCACCTCCCAGGAGCACACCGCAACAGCTCAGTGTATGAGCTCAGGATGATCGACTCTATCTAGGCTGTGCAGAGCAGAGCCAGACTACCTGGGTTTGATTCTTAAAACCTGCTACTTTTTTAGCCCTGTGGCCTCGGGCAAGTGTCCTAATTTTCTCTGGGCCTCAGTTTGTTTCCTTCTCTGTAACGAGGGTACAGATGGAACAAAGATGAAATGGGTCCCTGCATATAGCACATCCAACAACATCCCGTACCTAGCAATGCTCTCCAAGGGACAAATGCCAGAGTTCCCTTCTTAAGTCTGTAGAAGAGCAGTAACCACAGGATTCTGAACCCCTTATGTCAAAAGCTCCTTCCAATCCCAGGACACCGAAACACAGTATTCTCAATGGGAGATTCATATCCTTAGCATGGATTCAGCTCCCCTCCTCTTCCCCATCCTTATCAGCGACAGACAAAGCTGACCCTGGCTGGGACACATGGGTGCCTCCCAGTCACTCAGGTGTCCCTACGGAGCCACTGGCGGAAGCAGAGGGGAAGGGGCACTCACACTCCACAGACAGGTTGAAGGCAGTGGCTCTCTGGCCATACTGGTTCTCAGCCACACACCAGTATTCCCCATCATCCTCGGGGGTCACTGCAGGGAGTTCCAGCTGCAGCTGACTCTCATAGATGACCGTGGCTAGGATCTGCTTCTCCTTGAAGATGGTGAGAATGGGGTCTGGGTTGCTCTGTGTGGAACACAGGATGGAGACAGTCTCCCCTTCTACGGCCACCACCGTCCCATTCACTGTGGGCTTCCAAGGTGCATCTGTGGGGAGACGAAATACCATAACCTGTGGCTGGAGAGATGGCTCAGCGATTAAGAACCCTGGCTGTTCTTCCAGAGGACTGGGGTTCAATTCTTAGCACCCACATGGTGGCTCATGACTGTAAATCCGAGATCCAGCACCCTCATACAGACATACGTGCAGGCAAAACACAAACGCACATAAAATAAAAACAAATAAATTATTTAAAAGACAAAGAGGCATTCACAAGCCTTAAGAATAATCAGAACCCATGGGACCTGCTGATCTGCTGACCAACCACCCCTCCCCACCACCACCAAATGTGCTCCTGACAGTCCCATTCAGTCCTGGTTGTCTTATTTACGCTAATTGCCACCCTGTCTTTTTTTTTTTCCTTTTAAATGCTGTTCATTTGTTCATTTACTTTTGGGACAGGCTATTGCCCTAGCTGCTCCTTTATTTCACTATATAATCCAGACTGGGCTGGAACTCATGGCAATCAATCCTCCTGCCTTAACCTCCTGAATGTTGGAATTATGTCTGTGGTCTGGGAACTTGTCTTTGGATGCTGGTGCTACCCCATTCCAGCTATGCAGACCCTGTGTCTTAACGCCGGGACTCATTTTTTTTCCCATCTTGAAAATGGGCTTAATAGCTCCAGCCTCATAGAATAGGGTTGATCATCCAACATGGGACAAGACCATGCTCAGTGACAAGAGCGATTCTAGCTGAGCAAGGCCCTTAAGGAGAGATGCAGTGCAAGCAAATAAAATACATTTTCAGCCAGAGATTTGTGCTATGGAAAAAAAAAATCTTAGGGAGGAGGAATCGGTGGTCATGGTTCTAAGAAGGATGGTGAGGGAAGGCTTCTGGGAGCTGAGCAGGAGGCGTAGAGGAAGCCAGTCAGGGAGAGTTGAGTGAACACACTGGCTACGACTGTCTTTATTGGGCACTGAGCCTCCATACATATTTGTGAATGAATGAATGAATGAATACATGCATGAATGGCCTGTGTTAGATTCTCAGTTAAGGGTCGTGCTCTGATAGCATATTTCTCCTTCTACAGCCAGGTCCTCGCAATGAGGCTGATTGATGCCTGGGGTGTCCTCAGCCCTTCCATTAAACTACCGCTGCAAAATGCAAGTAAGTTCCTATAATTTAAGGCTAGTAGTTCCTCCAGGAGAGTATAGATGCCCCGGGTGGAGACTCACACATGACGCTCAGCTCCACCGTGCGGTTGTCCTGGCCATAGACATTCTCTGCTAGGCAAGCATAGACGCCATCCTCTCCTGGGGTCACCTCCTCCAGATCCAGGTACAGGCTCTCTGCAACTGCCTCCCTCAACACCATCCCATCCCGCATCCAAGTCAGCAGCGGCGGCGGGTTGCTGTCAGCCCCACAGAGCAGGCTGACGTGGGAGCCCTCAATGGCCTCCACAGAGGAATTCATCTCCACAATCACTGGGGGGTCTGAGGCCCGGAATAAGGCGAAGGGTCAGCGGGCTGATGGGTGCCTCAAATCCTGGACTGCGCCAGAAGCCCAGGCTCCGCCCCCAGGTCCCACCTTCCAGGACCCTTCTCTGGGTCCTACCGCGCCAGGACCCACCCACCAGACCTAATTTAACTCAACCAGCGTAGATCCCGCCCCAAGCCCCCTCTCTCCTGGTACCCCGCCTTCTCCTCCAACCGCGGTCAGGTCCCAGAATACACAGCCCACCAACAAGGTCCCGCCCCCAATTCCTATCCATCCAAGCCCCGCCCACAGTCTCCATATGCTGCCACTCCCTGCCCTGTCTCTTCCAGTCCCCGCCCCTGCCCCAACCCGCACCCAGGCTCACACTTGACGTCCAGACTGGCGTAACCCTCGAACTGCAAGGTGGTGTTGGGGAAGGCAGCCTGACAGCCCAGACGGTGGCCGTTGGCCTCCCTAGTGGGCACGAAGTGTAGCAGCGACACCTGCACCCAGGTGCCTTCATCCTCACGCAGCCGACCCAGCACAGTGGGCTCTCCCAGCCCCTCGTGGCCCAGCCAGCTCAGCTCTGGCCGCAGCTCCGGGCAGTTGTCCGGCACCATACAGCTGACCTCCACTTCCGTTCCTGCCACCACTTCCGGGGGGACCACAATGTTGGGGGTGTCTGTGTAGGAAGAGGAGAAAAAGAAGTGTTCTAGGAGCAGTCTCAGGCTATGGTCATGCCCACCTGTCCGGCTCCACTCCTGGGACTTTATCCCCCTGAATGCCCAATGCATTTATCCCCCTGAATGCCCAGTGCACCGCATCAGCTACACCCTTTCCAGGTGTTGGTCACGCCCCCCCAACACACACATACACACACACACATACACACACACACACACACACACACACACACACACACACACACACACACCAAGCACTGCGGCACATGGACATTCTTTTTCACTAAGTTCCTCTGTGGTCCCTGAATATATCCCCTACCTGAGTGGGCTGGTGGGTTGGGGAGGAGGGACAGTTGTCAGGGTGTGATGTATATGTATAGGTAGGTGATCCTGTCCTGTTTTATTTTGTATCAACCTGAGTCGTGTGGGAAGACCGAACCTCAATTGGGAAAACGGCTCTATCAGATTGGCCTTCGGGGTAAGTCTGTGAAGCATTTTCTTAACTGATGATTGATGCAAAAGGATTTAGCCATTGTGGAGCATGTGGTCCTGGGAGGTATAAGAAAAGTTGTTGAATGTGAGGTTGAGAAGTGAGCCAGGAAGCCACATCTACTTCAGTTCCTGCCCCGAGTTCATGCCTTGAGCCTCTGTCCCGGCCCTAAGTGATGGACTCAGACCTGAGCCTTAACTGAACTATCCCCTGTCCTGCTGTGTTGTTTTCGGTTACTGTGTGTACCGCAGCAATAGAAAGCAAGCTAAGCCGGGTATGGTATAGGGGTGGGGAGTTGCATGTTTTCTGTGGGTGCACGTGTGTGGTTTGGGGGTGTGATCCATTACACTCTGGCGTGCTGGGCATGAGGTGTGTAATGTGGTCTCTTTCCACAGCAGGGCTGGAGTGTGTGTACTTGTGATGTGGTCTCTTTCCACAGCAGGGCTGGAGTGTGCGTATTCACAAAGACCAAACGCTGCTGGGAAACTTAATCTAAGGTCTAGCTAGGGATGCCTCTCAGAAATCAGGCACTGAGAGTCCCTGAGGCTGGGCAGGAACCTCTATTTTAACTGCCAAACCTGGCCACAGCTACCTGTCTCCCCCACCCCCACCCCCATTGCCCCACCCCCACCCCATTTTGATGATCAGTTCTTGGACCTGATACACCCTCATCCCTCTGGTTGCTCTTTCTTTTGAGGATCTTATTAAGTTCTTAAAGCTGGCCTCTAACTAACTCAGTATCCCAGATGGCTTATAGTCTTCCTGCTTCAGTCTTCCAGGTAGCTGGGAAGAAGGCCTACACCATCAGGCCCTGTCTTTTTATTTCTCTTCTTTCTCTTTGTCTGTCTGTCTATCTGTCTGTCTATCTGCTTGCCTGTCTTTCTTTGTTTCTTCCTTCTTTTCTTTTTTCTTTTCTTTACGTGTGTGTGTGTGTGTGTGTGTGTGTGTGTGTGTGTGTGTGTGAGAGAGAGAGAGAGAGAGAGAGAGAGAGAGAGAGAGAGCACATATAATGTGTGTGTATGTGCATGTCCTGTGGAGGTCAGAGGACAGCCTGCAGGAGTTGGTTCTCCCACCATTTCTACCATGTGAGTTCCAGTTATCAGATCTGGGTTGTCAGACTTGGGGGCAAGCACCATTCCCCACTGAGCCATTTTAGTGATACCCCCAGCCCACCCTCCTCTCTCTGTCTTATTAGGAATACAACCATGCAAGGCAAGTGCAAGAACTCAGCTGTTATCCCCAAACTTCCAGTGTTGGTTTCTACTGCAAACAGTGTGCCTGCACAGGAGGGGTCCTGCCTCTACCAGCCAGAGCTCAGATCTGGTGTTGCAAACAGCTCCCAGCCTTAAAACCATTCACCTGCTGGCTGTGCATGGGAAACAGAGGGCCAGAAAACTTAATCAAGGTACCCAAAGTCACCCAACAAAAGCAGGCATCTAGAAGCCTCATTCCTGACCCCAGCCCTCCGTCTAGTGCTCTAGATAACTCTAGAATAATAAGGGTGATCTCAGAGGGCAGCCAGACCACTTAGGGCCCACTTTGTTTGTGTCTGTCATTTATATGACCCATGTGGGCACTGGGGTTTGAATCCAGAGCTGGTGGCCCAGGTGCTGAGGACACCCATCGGACCCTCCCTCTCAGCACTGCTGTAGCCCTTGGAGCCCACCCAACCCTGAGGGACCCGACTCACTGACGATATCCAGGACGCTGTGCTCTGAGAAGGTGTACTGGTTGTAGCCACCCAGGTCGCCTCGGAAATAGTATTTGCCTCCCAGCTCGGGGCTCAGTGTGCTGAGAAGCAGGGTACAGTTTCGTAGGCCAAGGTCTCCCAATAGGCGGCTGCGGCCCTGGAAACTCTCATGGACCACTTGTGTGCGGGACTTGAAGACCACCGGCGGGTAGTTCTTGGGGTAGGGACTATTGAAATACCAGACGCCATGTACCACAGCCGGTCTGAGCTCATCGGGGAAGTCAAAACGGCAGGGAATGGAGACACACGTGCCCTCAAAGGCTGAGATGGTCGAGGGCATCCAGGCACCCCAGTGGCCCCCTCGAGAAGCTGTAGATGGGAGGGAGCACAGAAGCTGAGGGACAGAGCCCACCCCATCATCTACAACAGTTCCCATTGTGGGCCTGGAATGCGGGGGCTGGGGCACGTCTCCCCAGCAATTACCTGAAATCATTATCCAAAACAGCGGCAGGGTGGTGAGGAATATCATCTTGTCCAGCAAGTGAGTGAGCTAGGGCTGGAGAGGGACAAGAGCAGGTTTTTAGAAGACCACAGGAGTTGTGGGGGAAGGGGGTGGGGTAGGGGTGAGGGGAAAGGAGAGATGGTTCGGTGGTTAAGAGCACTGACTGCTCTTCCAGGGGTCCTGAGTTCAGTTCCCAGCAACCACATGGTGGCTCACAACCCTCTGTAATGGGATCTGACACCCTCTTCTGGTGTGTGTCTGAAGACAGCTAAAGTGTACTCACATACATGAAATCAATCAATCAATCAATCAATCTTCGGTATGTTATTCTGCTCATTCTGCAGTGACCCCCACATTCCATCCATCAGAGCTGGGTGCTACAAGCCAAGCACAGCCTCCAGGCTTGAAACCAGTCACCCGGGGAAGTTAAGTAAGCTTCTCAAAGTCACCCAGCTCAAACATGGGCCCGGACACCTCATCCCTGACCCCAGTTCTCCCCTGCCTTTAGCTGCAAATATCTCTAGAATAATAGATGTCACCATTCTTCAGCTAGATGGTTTAGGGATGTTGGTCTTGTGTCTGTCATTCTCGTGTCTCAAAGTGGACACTGGGGTTACAACTCTGATGTCATTGAGGTAGGTGAAATTAACTGTGTGCATCTAAAGTCTGGAGGGTGCATAGCTTGCCCAAGGTCACATAGCTGGTCTGCAGACTTAGCAGCCAAGCTGTGCTGCATGGCCATGGCAGGTTAGTAGTGATCTAAGTAAGCATTCCTGCCTGTCCGTCTCTCAGAGAGTGCTAGGCAAAGGCAGAAGCAACTCACCTCCTGAGGTAAGAATCGGTTATTTGGATAAGGAAAACAGTGGTATCTCACCACTCACCTCAGTCTCCCTGAGTTGGGAATGTCTCCCGATTCCACTTGAAGTGGCCTTTCAACCTAGAACATAAGTTAGTCAGGGGTTATGGGGTGAAAGCCCACCACCCTGCTCTTTCATGTATACTATGGGCGGTGTCCGTGTTGTAAGAGCATCCTCATAGTCTCTGGTACCCATGGATACCCAGGATGCTCCCACACAGCTTCAAAGATACTGTACCATCACAACAACACCCCACGCCCCAGCTGGGGCGTGGGAGAGCCGTGGGGAAGGAAGGGAATGGTCGCTCTGAGATGAGGGGAGCAGTGAGTGGTGAGTCCATGAGCAGATGAGACCTGGGGGTGGCAGGCAGGCAGGGACCCAGCCCCATCAATGACTGGGTTTCACAACATCAGCATTCCCAGCATGCCGTGTGAATTCCTGCCGCCCTCTCCCACCCGCAGCAGGCTCGGGGTGTCCCCACCCTCACCAGAGGCCAACAGCCAATACAAAAGAGCCCTGTTCCTTTGGGGGTGTGGGTGCCCCCATCCTAGGGACCTCCTAGGGGTAGGTGGAGTGTGAGTGAGATTGGTTGCTCCTGACTGGGCTCTGCAAGGGGCCAGGAGAAACCAGAGGCGATGGCCCCTTGGCCCCCGCTGCCCTGTGGGTCGATCTGGACTAGAGCCAGGATTTTGAAGTAGCTGCCTTTCCCGGCCTTGGCTGCCCTCTTCCTACAGATGCAGACGCATGCCCAGAAACATGCAAACGCTCGTAGGAAATGTGACAGCCAGCAAGAGCAGACTTATAGAACGGAGATTTGGAGACCCATGAGGACACATCCCTACCCTGAGACCCCTGTGTCTATGGAGAAGCATCCTGGTTCAGGCCATGCGGAGACCACCTAACTGCCCTCAGTCTTGGACATGCACACCTGGGTAGTCATGGCCCCGGCTGTCCTGCTCGCAAGTGTGCAAGTCATAAAGAAGCTGTGCACACAGAGAGCTCTACCCAGACACATCTGTGGGCACAGGGCAGCTGTGACTGGAAGGAACGGGAGATACCCAGAGGTAAGGACCAATCAACTCAGCACAAGCAGATGGGTGATACAGTCATGCACAGGGTGCATTCTCCTCTGGGGCAAATTCTGATCTTTCGATGTGGGCCTAAGCAATCTCCGCTAGGACAACGAGAAAAGCTCTCTAAAGAATCGCAAGGCTATTATCTGCAAGACAACCAGATCTCATACCCATCGTGTTAGCTTTCCATTGGAGAATCCGGGAGCAGTGACTGCAAACTCGTTACCCCCGAACTTGGGAAGCGAGGGCAGGAGGATCAAGAGTTCAAAACCAGCCTTGGTTACATTAACAAGTTGGGGAGGTTAATCTGAGCTATGAGTGGCCCTACTTCAACAAACACAAACAAATCCAACGAAGGGGTGGGGATAGGGAAAAACACACCTACCAAGTCTCTTCAGTGAACTGCAATGAGGAGCTGAGGAACGCTAACACAGAAGGCTGCACAGGGGAGGATGACACACACTGTCAACCTCACTGTGTGCCCAGGTGTTCACAGCCTGCTGGCCTCACCCACATCCATGTGCTGGATCCCGGTGTCCGATGGCTCTGTACCCTCCCCTTCTCCCCCAATCCAGATCACCGTCCCATCTCTCCCAAATTTGCAAACCCCCAGGGGAGCTGGCCTTGCAGAAGTTTTCACCATTGATGAGGTAGGTCCAGGAATGAGGTCTCCTTGTCCTTTCTTTCTGTCTCTTCTTCTCAAGGCCTCATTGCTGTCTCTGCCCCCACCACTGCCTTCGCTAAGATCTTTGGTTGGTTTGGAAGCCCATTTCAAAGCAATGCCCTGCCCTGTTTGAAGCGAGTGGCCCTCCTCTGCTTGCTGGCATACCTGGCCTTTCACATGCCCTGATGTCCAGCGCTCCCGACCCCCTGGGGGTGTTTCACCCTAGCCCTCTCTGCCTGAGTACTCACTTGGATGGTCTGGCTTCTGCACCCTCTGCTCTGCTGACCGGGCTTACAGTCCCTTGGGCTCCCAGGGTCTAGGCCCCCACTTGCCAGCCCCTCCTCTGCCCCCCCGGGTGCCAGGGGCCGCCTGCCTCCAGGGCCCAGCTCCTCCCTGTCCCCGGGGGAGGGGGGCACAAAGGGGCCCTTGTCACCATAGGGCTAGGGCTGGGACTGGGCAGCCTGATTCCTGGGTCCTACTAGCTCCTTGCTAGAGAAGATGGGGGTCTGCCTTGCTCCTCCCCTTCCTCCATTAATATATACCCTAATTTGGGGGTTGAGGAGGGAGGAGTGGCCTCATCTTTCTGAAAGTTCAAGGCTAAAAGGTGGAACCTGTTGTCTTCGAGGAATTAATTGGTGGCAACACTATGACCTTGGTCCCAAGAGACAAGTAGAGACTGGTTGTCAGGAAGAGGAAACACAGCCTCTCCTAGTTCTGCTCCAGAGTCACCTCCACCTTGCTGAGAATCACTGCCCCTCCCCATGCTTTCTTTCCTGGTCTGTTTTCTCCTTGACACTTCTTATCCTCCGAAATGACATTAGCTGCCGCCTCCTTGAGATCACAACCTTCCCTTGGTGAGGACAAGGACTCTGTCTATTGTTCTCCACCTGCTAAACAGAAAATAAGTGCTCATGTCTATTCTTCTAATGCCCTGTGGCACCTTGGCACTCAGAGATGTCATTCTTAACCCTCATTCCTGGAAAGCTGTCCTCACGCCATCCTGCCAACCCCAGCCTGCTCCTCTAGAAGCATAGCACTTAACTATGGGAGCCAGCAGTTCCCCCTCTTTAAAAAAAATTGCATTTACTGATTTCCATCTTTTAGGTTTATTTACGCTATGTGTATGGGTGTTTTGCCTGCATGCTTGTCTGTGCACCACTTTTGGACCTGATGCTCATGGAGGCCAGACAAAGGCATCAGATCCCCTGGATCTGGAGTTACAGAGGGTTGTGAGCCACTATGTAAGTGCTGGGACTTGAACCCAGGTCCTGTGAAAGAGCAGTCAGTGCTTTTACTTACTGAGCCATCTCTCCAGCTCCTTCTTTCTTTTTCATTTGCCCCCTTCCTCTCTCTCTCTCTCTCTCTCTCTCTCTCTCTCTCTCTCTCTCTCCTATGTGTGACTTTGCAAATGTACCTTAGTTTTTTCCTTTCACATTGAACATTCCAGGGATCTAACTCAGTCATCAGGCTTGGCAATAATACTGCCACTCATTGAGACATCTTGCTGGCCCACTCCACGCCGCCCTCCCCTCTTTTTAACTTGTTCTGTGACTGTCTTTAGGCTGACCTCCAGCTCACTATGCAGCTCAGGCTAGCCTTGAACACAGCAAGCTCAGGCTAGCCTTGAACACAGCATGCCTAAGTCTCCAAAGGGCTGATATTATAGATGCGTGCCACCACGTGTGGTCCCTGCCCTTCCATTTAGAAACCGTCCTTTCTTTTTATAGAACTCAACATGACTGAAGCTGGCCACCCTGCTCTTGGGGATTCTGTCTTGTCCCTGCCTAATATTACATCTAGCTTGGAGCTACGAGAGAGCGCTTCCCATAGAAGCCTGCCTGGGTATTTGCTTGGGATCTTTAAAGCTAGGCTTTTGTGCACACAGGGCCACAGTGGTTTTCTGAGCTGGGTGAGGACTGTCTGGATGGAATCCACAGTCATCCTGAATCAGGGACAGGCTTTGCAAGGTGGACAGGGTGTTTGTTAGAGGTGAAACAGAGCAGTTTCATAGCCCTGCAGAGGCCAAAGCAGAGGTTGGGGGTCGGGGAGTCTTCCAGGAGTGAGGGCAGGGAAATCCCTTAGACGGGGAATGGATCGGGAGTCAGGAAGACTGGGGCTGGGGAGCAGTGACACCCCCCACCTCAGGCTTCATGATGTCAGACTCTGCCCGTGCCTTTCCCAGTCTGAGACAATGGTCCATTGAAAGTGGGGTGGGGCTTGAAAGCCTGGGTTCCGGAGAAGAGAGGGACCTGGTGCCTGGACTTTGAGGGTGAATAGGAAGATTCTGAGGTGCCCTGTGCTACAGATGTCCAACCACACCGGTCTCACTGAGCTGGTGTTCCTGGTGTAGAGTGGGTACTGTGTCAGTTCCAGGTATGAACTAGAGATAGTCCTTGGAGAGGGGAAACAGGCAGCTGAGTCCCACTGAGAGTCTGTGGCTGAGCCAGGGGATTAGGAGGGACCTATCCATAAGAGTGGATCAGATGGACTGAGAGCCAGAGGGGGGCCTGGGTAAGAAGGCCTACCTATTACAAAAATCAGCTGATACCTTCAGGAAAGTAGGTATTCGCAGGGGCTGGGGGCTGAGGGCTGGGGACAAATGTCCAAACTAGAATATATTACCTCACATCCTTTCAGGCTTCAATTTCAATTTCAGAATCAAGTAGCAGCAGGGTTACTTCCTTCTGTGCTTCGAGGAGAGTATCTCTCCTGCTCCTCCTCCTAGCCCCCTCAACCTTGGACTTGGACATTTGAATATTTGCACTTTGTTCTACCCGGATCTGCTTTTGTTCAAATCTCCCCCTTTTATCAAGACATCAACCATATTGGATTAGAACCCATCATAATGACTTCATCAAAACTGAAACTGTTACCCTCAGTAAAGAGTTACCACCAGGCACGGTGGCACAAACCTGTAATCCCAGCACTCAGGAGGTGGAGGCAGGAGGATCACATCAAGGTCATCCATCCTCTTCTACATTGGACCTGTCTTATCCCCCACTCCCTCAAAAAAGATCCTGTCTGTAACTAAGGTACATTCTGGGGTTTAAGACATCAGTATATAAATGAGGTGTAGACATAGAAATTTTGTATAGTGTACTGATTTTTGCTTGTTAGCCTAATTTTATCCAAAATAGCATGCAAACTAGACCAAACATCTCCAGACATTATGATCCTGTTAGTCACTTTATCTCTTAACCCTGTCTTGGGCCAGGGCCTGGGGCTTGACCAGCCCAGAGTTGCTTTGTTGCTCATAATCAGAACTGGCTGTTTCATGTCAAGGTCACCACAGTGTAGTCCTCAGGTCAGCAGCAGTAGCAGCAGCAGCAGCAGCAGCAGCAGCATCACTTTGTCCTGAAGCAAGTTCAAAGGCCTGGGACTATAGCTCCTTGGTAGAATGCTTGCCTAGTATGCATAAAACCCAGTGTTCTCACCACAGCACCACATATACCAGATATAATATCACATGGATATAATCTAGCACTCAGAATGTAGAGACAAGAGGGAGGGAGGGAGGGTCAGAAGTTCAAGATGGCCTTCACCCACATAGTCAGATTTCAGCCTTGGCTAACAGAGACCTTGTCTCAGAAAAGAGAGGCAAGGAATGGGGAGAGAGAGATTAAGAGTGGTGTGTGTGTGTGTGTGTGTGTGTGTGTGTGTGTGTGTGTGTGTAGTGCTTAAGAGCATGTAACACTCTTCCACAGAATTTCAGTTCAGTTCCCACTGCCTATGTCAGTCAGTTCTCAACCTCCTGTAGCTCCAGCTCCAGAGAACCCAGTGCCTTCTTCTGCTCTCTGAAGGCTCCTTCACACATGTGGCAGACACTCATACAAATGTGCATGGGAACAAAAATGAAAAAGAAACCCTATAAAACAAAATAAAGCAAGCCAAACATGGCAGCGCATGCCTTTAACTTCAGTAGTCAATATGTTTTTTTTTTCTTTTTTTCCCCTCCCCCCAGTAGTCATTATGTACAGACAGGAGGATCAATATAAATTTGAAACCAACCTGGTATACACAGCGAGTCCCAGGCTAGCCAGGGATAACGACTGAGACCTTTTCTCAAAACCAACAACTTCCATGCCAAGCCCATCTACCGAATGGGAAACTCTGGGGTGGGGCTCAGCAGTATACTTTTGAATAGGTTTGTATAGGATCCACTCTTTTTTTTTTTTTTTTTTTTTTTGAGACAGAGTTTCTCTGTGTATCTCTGGCTGTCCTGGAACTCACTCTGTAGACCAGGCTGGCCTTGAACTCAGAAATCTGCCTGCCTCTGACTCCCAAGTGCTGGGATTAAAGGCGTGTGCCACCACTGCCCTGCTTTTTTTTTTTTTTAAGATCCACTCTTGATACACACAAAAGTTGTTGTTTTGGTTTTGTTTGTTTCAAGACATGGTTTCTCTGTGTAGCTCTGGCAGGCCTAGGAGTCACTCTGAAGACCATGCTGGCCTCGAACTCTCAGAGACCCGCCTGCCTCTGCCTCTTGAATGCGTGGATCAAAGGTATGCAGCACCACCTCGGCTTGAACTCACGGTCTCAGCTCAAGGACCTTCTGGAGAACTGTGTCCAAAAGTGAGAGAGGAATTTCCATAGTTCTTCCATGTAATAAGTAACGCTATACCATGGTCACTTCTGCCGATGTGACAGCATACCCCTGACAACAGCTAACCGGAGGAAGGATGTGTTTTATCTTATGGCCTCAGAGGTTACTGTGAATGGTTGGTCACCACCATCACTCTCAGATGACCAGGAACCTTCAAAGGCATACTTCCACTGACCTACTTCCTTTTTCTTTCTTGTCTTGTCTTGTCTTGTCTTGTCTTGTCTTGTCTTGTCTTTTCCTTTTCTTTTTGAGACAGTGAGGAAGATGGTATATTGTACACAAGTTATACTCGGCCACAAGTGAGAACAGAACTATTCCAGAATGCCGCAGGTGCAGGGCAGAGGGCCAGCAAGACTGTTTTGGTTGTGAGGAAGGCAGTCATTCTCTTGGGTGGTCTCAGCAGGGACAGTGATGATGAAACAGATCCACTGAGACTTATTACCAACAGTAGCAGAGGGTCCAACAACTGGAAGCAGCCCTTGGCCTTCAGCATCCTGGTCTTAACGTCTCTTAGCTCTGATCCTCCAGCCTTCACTGGTGCACAAGCTAATCTCCCTCTGCCTTATCTTTCTTCTCTTGTGCTTCAGCCTGCATATTCGCTTCTTCCTGCACTAAGCCCTCTTGGCAGAGGAGTTTCAAAGGAGATAGCTTCAGACCCCCTGGAGCTGGAGTTAGAGGTGGGTGTGAGAGGCCTGACCTGGATGCTGGAAGCCCAACTCCAGACCTCTGCAAGAACAGTACATGCTCTTCACTGAGGAATCATTTCTCCAGCTCCCTAATGTACTAGCAAGTTCCAGGACAGCTGGGGCTACAGTGGAACTGTTTTCAAAACAAAACAAGGAGTGAGAGAGACCTTGCCTCTCCCTTGTCTGTACTGATTGTTCACATTTAGGGGGCATTTTGTCAGTTTTCAAAACAAATCTACACACTTCTCCCTGACTGAGTTCAACAGGCAGAAGCACCCACCAGTGCTGTGGAGAGCCAAGCTGTCCATAGCAGGGTCCTCTTCCTGGCCCTCTGTCTTCATTCAAGAATCCTCTAACTTGCTTCCGGCCCTTGTCTCCTACAACTCCCAGGCAACTTGAGTTTTAAGAAAAAGGACCTTTCAGTGGGTTGAGCAAACTGGAAATCTAGCTAATATGGCGACCAGGGGTGACTGGTTTCTATGAAACCCCTTCATTCTGAAATACTCAAGTCATATCCTAAAACTGTAGGTGAGGGGAGAGGGACTTTTGAAGAGTGTGAAAGGGCAAGCCAGGGGGCGGAGCAAGCCAGGGGCGGAGCGAGTCAGGGGCGGAGCAAGCCAGGGGCGGAGCAAGCCAGGGACGAGCAAGCCAGCGGGCCGAGCTCTTCATGAGCTCCAATGTTTTCCAGAACATGGGCTGTGCTATGTGTGTCTTCGCTCTCTAATCAGGGGCTATGATCTCATTGTCGGCGTTGGGGGAGGGTTTGCTTCTGTCGTACTGTGTATGCTCCTTGTCTCTGGACTCAACCCTAACAACCTTATGATCAGCACCTCTGGTTTGACAGTGCCCCATCAAGCCCATGTTTATTACATTAAACAAAGACACCAAGAGAAACCAGGGTGTCCTTGAAACCAAGTTTCAAGGTTGTAAAAGAGTAGGCGGGGGTGGGGTGTCTATTCTTTTCAGCTTCCTCTGATGACCAGCCTCTGTTGTAAAAGGTTGTGGTGGGTGAGGTAGTTGCTGGCTTCTAGTTTGGTTAAATTGGTCCTACAGATGGACTTTTTGAATTCTAGTTGGTCTGAGGCAGGAGGATTGTAGCAAGTTTTAAAAAGCCAGCCTGGAGCCGGGCGTGGTGGCGCACGCCTTTAATCCCAGCACTTGGGAGGCAGAGGCAGGTGGATTTCTGAGTTTGAGGCCAGCCTGGTCTACAGAGTGAGTTCCAGGACAGCCAGGGCTATACAGAGAAACCCTGTCTCAAAAAACCAAAAAGAAAAAAAAAAAAAAAGCCAGCCTGGGCTACATATAGAGGGAGACCCTGTCTCAAACATAAACCAGGGATAAAGATATAGAGATAGAGATGGTAGAGTGGTTGCTAGAAATCAAAAGGCCCTGGGTGTGTGTCGAAGCACTGCATGAAAGCTAGTTTATAATCCCAGAACTCAAGAGGTAGAGGCAGGAGGATCAGAAGTTCAAGGTCATCGTTGGCTACTTTGAGAGTGCAAGTCCAGGTTAGACTACACAAGACCCTGTCTACAATAAATAAATAAAAGATAAATAATGATTTCTCTCTTTCTTTGCTCAGGGTGTATGTCAGTTGTGTAAGTATCTGGCTGTTCTATGTGAGGTCTGGTTTTTGATTACTCAGTCATCAGGGGAGAGAAGAGCACTTGATAAAAGAACTCATTATTGGGGGCTGGTGAGATGGCTCAGCGGGTAAGAGCACCCAACTGCTCTTCCGAAGGTGATAAGTTCAAATCCCAGCATCCACATGGTGGCTCACAACCATCTGTAACAAGATCTGGCGCCCTCTTCTGGAGTGTCTGAAGACAGCTACAGTGTACTTACATATAATAAATAAAATAAATCTTAAAAAAAAAAAAGAACTCATTATTGTCATTGCTACTGGTTTGAACTGGCTTAGTTGCCAATATTTAAAGTGTTAGTATATCTCACAAAAAGGCTTTCCATACTGTCTTGACAAAATTAGATGTCCTTCTTTGCATGCCTCTGGACATGGTGGCCAGCTCCCAGGCCTCATGTATTTAGACTTTTTTTTTTTTTTTGTCTTTTCTTTTTTTTTTTTTAAGATTTATTTATTTATGATATGTAATACACTGTAGCTGTCTTCAGATACCCCAGAAGAGGGCATCAGATCTCATTATGGGTGGTTGTGAGCCACCATGTGGCTGTGGGATTTGAACTCAGGACCTCCAGAAGAACAGTCTGTGCTCTTAACCACTGAGCCATCTCTCCAGCCCAATTTTTTTGGCTTTTCGAGACAAGGTTTCTCTGTAAAGTCCTGGCTGTCCTGGAACTCGCTTTGTAGACCAGGCTGGCCTCTAACTCAGAAATCTGCCTGCCTCTGCCTCCCGAGTGCTAGGATCAAAGGCGTGCGCCACCACGCCCGGCGTATTTAGACTATTATATCCCTTCCAGGATCCAACAGAGGTCAAGTGACCAACGTCCTTTCTCATCATTAGGGCTGTTGAAATTGTACAAGCTGGGATAATAGCGAGTCATGTATTGGTTGGTGTCCCTATCCCAGCACTCGGGAGGCAGAGGCAGGCGAATTTCTGAGTTCGAGGCCAGCCTGGTCTACAGAGTGAGTTCCAGGACAGCCAGGGCTATACAGAGAAACCCTGTCTCGAAAAACCAAAAAAAAAAAAAAAAAAAAAAAAAAAAAAAAAAAAAAAAAAAAAAAAAAAAAAAAAAAAAAAAAAAAAAAAAAAAAGAGTAGAGTAATCAGGCTGAAAGAAAGCTCAGTGCATAAAGTACTTGCCCTGCAGGCTGAGTGCTAGCATCCACATTACAAGAGCTGTGACAGAGACAGATGGATCCTAGAGTCATGGTTAGACAGTTTATAGGGAATTAGCTCCAGGTTCAGGGAGAGAGCCTGTCTCAAAAACCAAAACATGCACATGCACACACAACACACACACACAGAAACACATACATACACACACACACACACACACACACACACACACACACACACACACACACACACACAGAATTAAAAAGAAAAAACTGATGGCAGATACAGCACACACCTTTAATGCCAAAACTCGGGAGGCAGAGGCAGATGATCTCTGAGTTTGACAAAGCACATTTCATAGCAGCTGGGGCTGCTGTGGTTGTTCCATGTGCTCACAATCTCTCTCTCTCTCTCTCTCTCTCTCTCTCTCTCTCTCTCTCACACACACACACACACACACACATTTTTAAAAAACTTTTAAGAAGAAAGAAAGACAGAAAAAGACTAAAGAAAGTCTTTTCAAGTTTCCTTCCAGGTTGCTACATAAACTCCAGATCTTTTGAAGTAAGAAGCAAAGTGAAGAACAGGATAGAAGGATAGAATTGCTTTTGCCCAGTGTTCTAGCAGCCTCATTGTACAGAGACCTGTAAACCCAGCTTAGTAACTATCCTTGGCAGGGCTTTCAACAAGTCCGTATCTTTTGCTAGGGAAAAAAAAAAAGGTAAAAAAACCCTAGACACCATGGTTTGAAAATAAAATCGTTTTTATTTCAAGGTCATTTCTGGAGAGGGCAGGAATAAATAAATGGGGCTGAGGAGCTGCAGGGGTGTTGAGAGTTCAGGATGTGGCTCTATGCTCTCTATGTTTTGCAACATAAACCACAGGAGGGATTATTACAGCATCGACAACAGAAGATGCAGATGGGGAAGTTGCTGTCTCTCTTCCTTCTCTTCTGCATCAGGAGCTGTGTAAGGAAAGGGAGGTAAGCGGCCTCGCTTGGGCATGGGAGAGGCTGGGGATCAGGGAGGGAGTCCCAGATGCTCTTACCGCACTGTCTGCCCTGCTTTCTTCCCTGTGCAAAGGCTTCAGCTCTGTAGTCTTTCTCATCTGTGAAAGCAGAAGAGGTACTGATTATGGCTGAATCCCCAGCATAGCTTTCTGACTTGTCTCTGCCAGCTTCTTCCCCAGAGATCTAGAGACCCTACTGCCCCGTCTCCCCTCACCATTCCTTGGATGGCCCTAAAAGCACCTGCTTTCTTTGCTCTTGCAGACTCCCAACAGTTTTCCCTTCCTCTTATCTCTTATAGCCAGATCACCACATAGCACGATGACTTAGAGCACCATCAGCTGGATTGTGGCTTTCCAGGACAGATAGATCATCATCTGTACAGCTGTCCACAAAGCTCGGCACAGCAGAACCTCTACAGCCCTTTATTTCCAACACTGGCTTCCCTTACCAGACCCTACAGTCCCCAAGGGTCTTGTGATTGCCTTGAGTGCCTATGGGTATCACATGCATGTGTAGTGCTGACTGCCATCTAGGGCAGAAGGCCTCAGATACCCTGGAACTGGATGGCTCAGGATGGTTGTGAGCCAGCACATGGGTACTGGGAACTGACTCTAGGTCCTCTGCACAAGCATCAAATGTTCTTACGGCTAAGCCATCGCTCCAGCCCCTTCTGTATCACTTTCTTTCTTTCTTTCTTTCTTTCTTTCTTTCTTTCTTTCTTTCTTTCTTTCTTTCTTTCTTTCCTTCCTTCCTTCCTTCCTTTCTTTCTTTCTTTCTTTCTTCCTTCTTTCTTCCTTCCTTCCTTTCTTTCCTTTCTTTCCTTTCTCTCTTTCTTTCTCTTTCTTTCTTGGTTTTTGAGACAGGGTTTCTCTGTGTAGCCCTGGCTGTCTTGGAACTCACTTTGTAGACCAGGCTGGCCTCAAACTCAGAAATCCACTTACCTCTGCCTCCAAATTGCTGGGATTAAAGGTATGTGCCACCATGGTCTGGCTTCTGTATCATTTTCTTATAGAATACTTTGCCTGGCTGTCAGCCTCTTAGCCCCACCTCTGGTCCTTCACCATGAGAGTTTTTCTGCCCATTGTCTTTTGTACTATCCACAGTAAGTCTTTATTAAATAGTCACTTAATGGCTTAAGGAATGCCCTGACTGGGGTGGGACAGCTGGAGGGACATTTTGTTTGGCTCCCACCACACAGTAGGACAACAGAGTAGCTATTCAAGGACACCTGTGCAGCCTCCCAGCTCTTGCACTAAGGACCAGCCTTGTCCTTGTCATCAGCTACCATGACTCCTGAGCCATTCTAAATACTCAGTAGTGAGCAGCTCCTGCCTCCCTGGGACCTGGCTCTCCCAACACAATGGGCCTGGGTGCTCACCTGTTGCTGGAGATAGGTGGTGCTGCTCAGGCTGGCAAGGAGGAGAAGCAGGAGACAGGCAGCCTGGGTCCGAGTGCTGAGTGCCATCGTGCCTTCTGTCCTGCTGTGCAGTCTAAGGACTTGTGTGGTGGTTTTCTGGGAGCCAGTCTCAGTCCTTTTTATGGGACTAGTGGGAGGAGGGTCACCTGGCCTCCCCCACCCCCCCCTTTTGCCCTTACTCATTTCCAAGAAGATAGTGGCGCCAAACAGGCGGGAGAGATAAGCGGGAACAGTGACAGGGGACAGGGTTGTGTCACCCTCAGTCAGCAGAGGTGCATCCAGAGGGTGGGGCAGACAGAGCCATGGAAACAAGCTCCAGCCAGCCACCTGTGATGTCACCATGTGGCTCTAGAAAAATTCCCCTTCTTTCCTCTAAACAGTGATTGGATTTGTGAGTGTTAGAACTGAACCCTTCACCCCTATCAGTGTCCTCAGTAAGGCTGTTATACTCACTGGGCTCCTCAGAAGGACCCAGCAAGACCCAGCAATGGCGTACACATGCGCAGGGTGCATCCCAGCATGAGTTAGGCCCATGAGTTTATGCCAGCGTTAGCCCTGGAGTCCACCATGAAGACCATATGATGTAGCTGTCATGTTGGAGTCACCTTCTGCCTACACAGGCAGCAGTCACTAATCCTAGGCAGAGCCAAGGCATTTCACAGGCCCACATATAAACTAACACACTGGTTACACATGGCAGTGAGTACTGATTCTGTGTCTTTACTACCGGTGCCAACTCACTTTTGTGTTAACAGCTGGTGCTACTTGGCCTCTAAGTGGCTGCCTGCTTCCTCCTGAGCTCTACTGGTGATTATGCTAAAAGTTGCCTTCCAGTCACTGACTGCAGGGGTCTGGCTTGATGATCTATTCCTCAAATGGTTTCCCTCTAAGCACAGGGGACACTGTATTGTGTGAGACTTGGCTTAGCAGGAACAGACTATGCCCCCCACTCAGCTCCAAGTGCAGTGGGATTATGCCAGAACCTCTCCATGCCACACTGGACCACATATACCTCAGAGATTGGTATACAGCCTACACCAGGGCTTTTATAGCGAGTTGTACTAAAGCCTGTGTGGTGCTGTTTCTATTACCTGGACCCCTTGGTGTACGCAGCCTGAGATATTATCAAACTTTTGACTCCAGAGATAAACTACTGGATGGCATTCCTGAGTTACACAGGAAGCATCCAGAGTCAGTTCTGTCCAGAACCTGGAATGCTTCTACCCCTTGCTGCTGCTCACTGGGGCTGATCATTTGTTCCACCTGCTTCCTCAAAGAGGGCTTTAGGAAGTGGTAAGGCCAAAGACAGGGTTCTTAAGACACCAGAGGCCAACAGAAGTCCTTAGGTTGAGGCAAGGTACAGAGTGCAGCAAAGGGAACCTGACAGGTAGGCCTCCATCCTGGGAATGGTGAGTCAGTCTCTTGGGGACATGATGGTATTCCCCGACCCCGACAACCATCACTGTGGCTGCTCAGGACAGGTTTCATCATCAGCCAAGGGCCACAAGGGTCACAGCACAGGCGCCAGAGCTACAATTTGAGGCGACAGACTGCCGGGCCAAGCCTGGCTTTCTGGCCATCTGCCCTCTCTTGGGGGTGGGGGGCTCAAGGCCAGCTCTCATCATTGGCCAGTTCAGAGGGAGGGCTTCAGCCCCAGAGCCCAGGGCTACTCCAGCCTCCCCTCTAGCCTCCCCTCTAACACCAGGGGTATGTCCTTGACCTCAGCTCCCATACCCCTAATCTGCACCTCAGTTAATTCCCCCAGCCGTTATCACACAGCCACCGTATAACTGTAGCTTAAACCTCAGGGAGACCTAGGACTCCTAAACAACCCCATGCCCAACATGGACACACAGACAGACAAGGCGGGGCCACACTGGCCAGTTTATTGCAGTTAAATACCTCTCTCTCTATTTTTTTGTCCATTTTCCATAAAGAAAATTAAAACACACACACGCACACACGCGCATACACACACATCCACACATACACCCACACACCCAGAGGGGAGCAGGGATCCAGAAACAAGAGGGGTGGGGGGCATGGCCTCCCTGCAAAGGTCCAGGCCCCAGGGAAGGCCCCCATCCCCAAAGCTCCCTCCTTCCCATGAGCACCCTGTCTCAATACCTCTAGAGACCAAGGAGGCAGCGGGCAGCGGGGCCTCTGTCCTCCTCCCCTGCTCCTCCTGATAAGCCCACTATAAGTGATGGGCTGGTGAGGACCGAGAAGGGAGGCTGACGGACAGACGGGCAGGTGGGCATCGTTTCCGCATGGAGGAGGGTAGTGGGCACTGTATCAACAGAAATGCATTATGTCTCCTTGTTTTTGTTAAAAATCTACTATAAAAAAACGCAGCTTGGGGAGGGGCATCTCCCTCTCTGTGCTAAGGGCTGGGGGAGGGGCAGCAGAGGCCGACAGCAGCTGAAGGGTGAGCCTGCGAGCATCACTGCCGGGTGCTCTCGCCCACCATTTCCAGGTTGTGCTGCTGCAGCTGGGCTCGAAGCAGGGCGTTCTCATTCTTCAGCTCCTCGATCTGCAGGCACCACAGGGGACACCAGGGTTAGGCCTTGGCACACTGGGCCCCCGTGGATTCCAGGCCTGTACCCACCTGCTGCCTGAGGAGCTCATTGTCCATCTGCAGCCGCTCTGCCTCCTTGAAGGTCTCCTGCATGCGCTGGTTGGTCTGGCGTAGCTCCCGGATATAATCGCAAGCCTTGGACAGGATGCCCCCTTTACTCTGGAGTGGAGGTCAGACAAAAGTCAGGGGGACAGAACAGCTCAGCTCCTGTGCCCGACTTTCTGGAAGGGACTGAGGACACTCACCGCTCCTGTCTTGCTGTTGTCTGCATGACAATCTGGAATGATTTTTGAAAGCTGGACGATCCAGTTGTTGATCTTGTCCCTCCTTCTCCGCTCCACTGCAGGAAACAGTAAAATCAGGGTTCTATGGACAGACTCACTGAAACTAGGATAGCATAGGTTGCCCAGTCATGGCACTATGTGAGGCCCAAGGCTGCTGTCTCCTAATGGGCCACACTGCTTCCTGAGGAGCCCAGTCAAGTGGCAACCCTCAAGTGCCATGCTGTCAGGACAGGAACCCACGTGGACAGCTGCACAGTGTCACACCATACCCTGAAAATGCAGGTCTGGAACTCGCATTTTGTGGGTGGTGCTTTATCACCCCTTATGCAAGATCCAGCACCCCCACAGCTCCTGTAAACCTTATGTCTCATTCTCTATGTCCACAGACTCTGGCTTCTCTAAGTAGCCGAGGATGATTCTGAACTTCTGACCTGCTTGCCTCCATTCCCTAAGCAGTCACTATTGCCTAGTTTTACTCAGTGCTGAGAAGAAGTCCACACTCTACCAACTGAGCTCCATCCCAGCTCCTTTTCAATTTAATGTGGAAATCTGACGATGGCTTGTCCCTGTTTAAAATCCTCCTCCACAGTCGTGGCAAGCTACAGTCTCCAGACAAGAGCTATGCCCCTGAGCCCCTGACCCTGGGGACCTCACCTTGCCCAGGAGTGTGAACACCATACCTTAGAGGCCATACCTCTTACTGTTAGCTCTGCTGAGTGACAACTGTCTGGCAGACAGCTGTGCTTTCCTCTGGCCTGCTGCATGCTCAGGAGGCCTGCCAGGAGCCACCTGATTTGGAGCCAGTTCCACAGCTTGCTGTATGTACCAAGGCTTCCCTGCCTTTCATCACCTCCAAGGCACAGTTCTCCTACTGCTGGGATACACAAGACCCTGGTACCCCAGATCTCACAGCCCTCCATCCTCTTGTCAGGAGGGCTGAGGCGACTGGCTACATCTGTGGGGGAGCTGGGCCCAGTGCCTGATGGGCTGTAGGAAACTCCAAAAGGTATTTCCTAATGAGGGCAGCAAGAGTGGAAAAGGGCCCAGCCTTAAGTGAGAGGGGTGGGTGAGGGCAGTCCCCTCTCTCTTCAGAACTGACCTTATACCTTGCCCATCCCCTTAAGGAACTTCAGGGTCTGGGAACAGGTGGAGCCTACTGCCTCTGCTTGGTCACTCTGTCAGGTGTCTACCAATTTGGCCTCAGTGACTTCATTTTTCCCCTCTGCCCCGTCTTTTTCACAGCAATGATTCTTTCTGTGCCATCTTTCCAATGCCCTGCCAACAACTTGGCCATGTTGAATTCATAAGTGCTGGGGTATGTCTCCACTAAGCTCTGGGCTAGCTCACTCATGTCACCACCAAGTGTGGTACCATCCTTTGGGAACTTGGTGGAAGACTGCAGCAGCAAAGTTGAGTCTAGCCAAGGCCTAGAAGCAAACCCACTGTGGTCCCTGGCTGGCTGCTCTATGTCTAGGGTTCTACAGGGCTCGCTGAGGACTTCTCCACCCTCCTACAGTCCTCCTTCTAGGGCTTGGACCCCAGGCAAGGCCTTCCTCTGACAGACACACCTCAACCCTTAGGCTAAGAGTAGATGTGCAAGGCCGTGCTCCTTTGTTGTACATTTAATTTTTCAAAAAGTAGGTGTGTAGCTGCGTCCAGTGGACTCAATCCTGGCTCTGTCCTGACTGATGCTCATGATGCCACCATGAAGTGATATGCATAGGGACCCTGTGCCTACAGTACAGGTGCCCAAAGAAGGGCAGGATGCAGCAATACTTTCTGGATACAGCCCACAATCGGATGATTCCCAGAGAGACTAAGAAATACTTGGGTTTCTGAGAGAAGGGACCCCAGGCAGATGGAAAGTAAGATCAAAACCACACAAAAGATAATAAACACTTGGGGTGTGTGTGTGTGTGTGTGTGTGTGTGTGTGTGTGTGTAAGCTGTCCATAGCCTGTGCCCACGTGGTCACACTCTTAGGTCCCTGGCTTGGAAAGGCTATTAGGACACGTTGGACCAGCAGAAGGCCAGTTAGATCACAGAAGCCCTGGAGTTAGAAAAAAAGCACTTAAAACAGTTCTCACAGCCATGTGTGGTAGCACATACTTTTAATCTCAGAACTCAGGAGGCAGATGCAGGGCAGATCTCTGGAGTTGAGACCATTCTGGTCTACAGAGTAAGTTCTAAAATAGCCAAGACCATATAGAAAAACTGTCTCAAAAACAAACAAACAAATCCCTACACCTTATAGCACAAGCTGCCAGGACCAAAGGAAGAGCAGGACCAGGAGACATTAGCACACCTCTCTCCACCACCAAGAAAAGCAAGAAAACAGGAGGCTGGGACCCCTGGCTCCTTCAGCCAAGCTTCCTCCCTGTAGAGGAGAGCCCCTTTCACAGCGGCAGGCACCACCCACCATGGTTCACTTGGCACCTTCTCCAGGCTTGTCTTCCGATAGAGCCCAGGTTAAGTTTCATACTCTCAAATAACTGGAACTGTATCTGCTGTGTTCTGACTACAGAGAACTGAGAAATCAAACAAAAATGAGAGCCACAGCTCTACAACATGTCTGCAAATTGGGCAACATGCTTCCTGAACAACCTAGGGTCAAAGAGAAAAATCATAGAATTGGAAAATATTTTGATATAAATGATAATAAAAACATTTGCCCAATATCATGAAACTGAAAAGCTTCTGAAAGGCAAACAACTCTGTCAACTGGACAAAACGGCAGTGTATAGATTGGGAAAGGCTCTTCACCAACCCTACATCTGACAGAAACAACTCAAGAAATTAGACATCAACAAACCAAATAAACCAATTATAAAATGAAATACAGAGCTAAAGAGAGAATTCTCAACAGAGGAATCTCAAATGGTGAGAAGCACTTGAAGAAATGTTCAGCATCCTTAATCATCTGGGAAATGCAAATCAAAATGACCCTGAGATTCCATCTTACACCAATCAGAATGGCTGAGATCAAAAACTTGAGGGACAGCACATGCTGGTGAAATGTGGAGCAAGGGGAACACTCCTCCATTGCTGTTGGGAGTGAAACTTGTGCAACCACTTTGGAAATCAATTTGGCAGTTTCTCAGAAAACGGGGAATAACTCTACCTCAAGGCCCAGCTATCCCACTCCTGGGCATATTCCCAAAAGATGTTCTACTATACCGCAGGGGCACTTGCTCACATATGTTCATAGCAGCTTTATTTGCAATAGCCAGAAACTGGAAACAACTTAGATGTCCCTCAACTGAAGAGTGGACAAAAGAAACGTGGTACTTCTACACAATGGACTACTACTCAGCTATTGAAAACAAAGACATTATGAAATTTGCAGACAATGGATGGAACTTGAGAACATCGTCCTGAGCGAGGTAACCCAGAGTCAGAAAGACATGCACGGTATGTACTCACGGATAAGTGGACATTAGTCATAAAGTGCAGGATAACCAAGCTATGATCCACAGAGCAGAAGAAACTAGGTAATAAGGAGGTCCGAGGGAAGGTGTGTGAATCTCACTCACATGGGGAAATGAAACAGTCATGGAGGTGGATGGAAAGAGATAACTGGGTAGGAGGGGTGGGGTGAGGAGGTGGTCAGGTGTGGGGAGATGAGTGGACAGGCGAGGGCTGGAAGCGAGAATGGGAATCATTGAGAGAACGCAGGGCATCTATGGGGTGACTCTAGTTGACATTCCTACCAGAGAGGGATGTAGGGGAAAAAGGGCCACTTCCTGTAGCCAGGCAGGACTTCCAGAAGAGGCAGGGGGACATCAATCTATCTATAAAGCCTTTAACCCAAAATTTGTCTTGCGTACAAGATGTGCAGGGATAACGATGGAGCAGAGACTGAGGGAACAAGTAGCCAGTGACAGCCCCGATTTGAGACCCGTCCCATGTGAGAGAGCCAACCTCCGGCACTATTAATGATACTCTTATGCTTGCAGACAGCAGCCTAGCATCACTGTCTCCTCAGAGACTTCATCCAGCAGTGGATGGAGGCAGATGCAGAGAGCCACACTCATCAGGTGGAGCTTGGGGAGTCTTGTGGAAGAGTAGGGGATAGAAGTGAGCAAGCCAGAGGGGTCAAGGACACCACAAGAAGACCCAGAGTCAACTGACCTGGGTCCATGGAGGTTCAGAGCCTGGGCTACAAACTAGGAAGCATGGACCTAGATGCCCTATACATTTGTGGCAAATGTGCAATTTGGTCTTCAGGTGGGCCCCCTAATAAGTGTGTGTGTGTGTGTGTGTGTGTGTGTGTGTGTGTGTGTATGGGGGAAGGGGGATGCTTCTTAGTCTCTGTTCTCTGCCTTTGGGTCCCTTCCCCCTACCTGAACTGCCTGGTTGGGCCTCAATGAGAGAGGATATACCTAGTCCTGCTGGGACTAGATGCTGCAGGGTGGGGCACTCTGTACCCAAGGAGGGGGCAGAGTGTGTGTGGGATCTGCCAAGGGGAATCTGGGAGCAGAGGAGGGAGGGGGACTGTCATCTAGATATAAAATGAATATAAATTATAATTCATTATAAGAAAAAAAAGAGAATCAAATTAGAAAAACAACCAAAACGAAAAAACAAAACAGAACAAAAAACCTATTTGTCCAAATGGGCCGGAAGTCTACAGTCAGAAGTCTGTAGCTGTGGTTTAGCATCAGGAAAAGGATTGTTCGTTTATTTTTTCTTTAAGACAGGTTCTTACTGTGCAGTCCAGCTGGATTCTGCCCCAGCTTCACCAGTGCTGAGATTACAAGAGTATACCATGATATTCATCTTTTAAAAGAAAGATTTGGTAATCCCAGCTACTAGGCAGCCGGAAGCAGGAGGCTTCTAAGTACGAGATCAGTCTGGACAGTGAGACTCTAGGGGGATAGTTGCTGGCAGAGCACTTTCTTAGCACACTCTAGGCCCTAGGTTATAGTCCAGCGTCATAAACAAAGAACTCAAAAAAAAAAAAAAAACCCACAAGGCAAAGCCCCAAGCACCACCATAAATGAAGAACCCAAGTAGGACCATATTACAGTGAAAATCAATAAAATAGAAAGAGCTATCCAGCCCAGCATTTAAAGTCAGATTTCATGGCAAGACCTGCAGTTCTACCACCATTGACAACAGGCTCCCCAGCCACCCTTTCATTTAGGCTCCCGACAGGTCCCTTGATACAAATGTGCACAGTTTCCTCAGGCCCCTGCTGGCACCCTCTGGAACCCACCCCTACAGAAAAGCCATAGGGGAAAAAAGACAGAGAAGCCACATGGAAACTCTTGTTAGCACAGAGCCCTGGGAAGGAAAGGGTAGAGCTCTGAAAGTCGTCCTGCCTTGTTTCTGGCAGGGAGCATTCTCGGGGTCTCTCAGGAAGGCAGGCAGTGTGTGCTATAGGACAACACAGGTATGAGAAGTCTCATGGACAGCTAGACATGCGAGATTCTGAGTGGCAATTTCAGATGACCAGGAAGTAAAAACTGCACCTTTGGACCAGGCCAGGCCCCAAGAGGACGGGAAGAGGCAACTATCACCTTTCTGGATAACAGGAATAACAGACTCTGCTGCTGGGGATGAGTGTTAGTGTGACAACTAGAGCTTTGGTGCACCTGCGGCCGGTGCTTACAATACATGGAAAGGAATTCAGGCCCAGGCCTTAAGAAAAACCCCATGCTGCTCCTCAGTTCTGAGACCCTCTCTGTAAAGACAGCTCAGGGACCTCTCCCGTGAGCCCCAGGCTCAGCCTAGAAAGCCTGTGAAGAATACCAGGTTGTTGTAGGAATGGGATGGGAGGGACAAACAGGGAACATTCCCAAAGGTGGATGTGGGGGTGAGGTTAACAGTCACAGCAGATGTTTGGAGCTCAGACTGGAAAGGAAGCCAGCAGATTTGGCAATGAGGTTGTCACAGGTGACCTTCAATGGGGCCAGCCTGGTAGGCTAGACTGCCAAGCCCCAAGGAGGGAGGAGGACAGGCAGGTGGAGGTTCAAACCTTCTACAGATTAGACGCCAGAGGGCTGGACTGAGAGGCGAGGTTATGGGTGAAAAACAATCCAGGGCGAGGCACAGCGACCCTTCCCAGCCTGCTAGCCAGGCTGCCACAGCTTGAGGCCACTCTGTGGGCAGCTGGAGTCAGGGTAGGGGCCTTGTGAAAACCAAGGGTTGTGTTAATATCACTTTACATCAGACAACACAGCTGCAAAGATGGAAAGCCAGACCTGAGTTGGGTAAAGGAGCTGTCACAGCCTGAATAACCCACTAGAGAACCATCAAACTGTCCCCAAATCACATCCAAAACGACCTCAAGTCGTTTACCCAGTTTACCTTTTTCCTTCAAAGCCACCTGACCTAGGCATTAGACCTTAACCTAGCAGATCCCCCCAAATCTGGCTCCTTATGCCCATCCTCTGAATCCCGACACTTTAAACCAGGTCTTCTTGGGTTTTGGTTCCCCATCATCTTATCATTCTGCACCCACACAGACTCCATGAAGGTTTCCCTGTGGTCAGAATACATCCCCAGGATCATAAAAACCAATTAGTGAAGAGCTCCTAGAAACCCTGTGTGAGCAAGCCTGGTAGTTTTCCCTTCAGCACTAGGACCTTCCTCTTTCCCTTCCCCATTCTGTTCTTCCTCAAACTTAAAGTGTCTGTGTCTGCCCCTGGCCTAGACACTTGTCTGTGATGTCCCCAGATCCCTGAGAGGCCCCTGAAGCTCGTGTTGACAACTCTGCCCCACTTGCTTAGCTTCCTCTCATCCAGTGCTCCGGCATGCTGGGGGCACATGCCAATGTGTGCAGCTTGTCTCCTACCAACGAGTGGGGACAGCCCAGACCTTGTCTCACTGTGTACTTCAGGTCTAGATGGCTGCTGGTATGGGTATGTACTTACTGGCTGAAAGTCTGAACTTGCCACTTAGAACAGCAGTGCCCCCCACCATTGACATCAAAGCACCCCTAAGTCTTAGGGCCTTGTCTAGACACCTGAGGCTTCACCCTAGCTCATTCTTAAAGAACGTGCACAGAAGTTTAGCAACAAGCAAACAATCCCCTTGAAAGAACTTGACTCTCTTCAGCCTGTGTGTCCCGCTACTGGCCAAGTTCTCAGAAAAATCTTCCTGGGGCGACCTCACTTCAGCACTTTAGCAACTCCTCAGCCACAAGCTGTCCTTCAGTAGCAATTCTGATGGACTCCCTAGGCCAGGCTGCAGATTTGGCACAGGGCCTGTGCTGTGTTGCCCTGCCCTGCCTGGGATCCAGGGTCAGTAAATATTTGTTGAGTGATGGCTGTTTGGGTATTAGAACTACCTTACACTGAGGGCTGCTATGTGCTTAGCTGGGAGACCAAGGAACAGCACTAAAGGACAAAAGACGTCAGGGTGGAACATGTAGCTTCCAGGAAGGGTAGGAGGCTCTGGCTTCAGCTGGCCAGAGGCTGCCCAGCTAGAAATGGAAGCTTGCTCATGAGGTCAAACCCCATGTCCAGATTTGGAGTCCACCACTTCAAGAGGATGGCCAACAAATCAAATCAAAATCACAGGCGGGCAAGAGGAAATATCTGGCCAAACCCTCCACTCAGCACGCACCTCTCCAGCATCTGGGCATGTCAGGCAATGGGCTCAAGGCACCCAGGAGCAGTCCGCCATCCTTACCTTCATTGTGCTGGGCTCTTCTTCTCTCATCTCGAGGAGTTCTGGTTCCATCAATTTTCCTAAAACAGAAGGGAAAACGACAGCATTTATTTTACCACGGTATCAGACTTGACAAACACCTTTGTTTTTAGAGTACTGGGGATTGAACCTAGGGATTTGCAAAATGCTAAGCTACCACTGAGTTAGCTCTTTGCAATTATCTTTGCAAAGTAAATCCCCATGAAGAGAGGGTGGAAGTAGATTAAAATTTTTTAAACTGATACTTCTGAAGCAGCTCACAAAACCCATACCCCACCCCTGCTGTAAACCGACCAGCCCAGAAAACCCTCCCTTCCCTCTGCCTCCAACAATGGGACTGGCACATACGGAGAATAGGGGTGTGTCCGGGGTGCAATTGTCCTCTGTGTGCCTGTCTGAAGCACATCCTGGGGTGTCATCATGACATAAAACTGGCCTGCAGGAAATGTGCAGCGAAAATCAGTAATGGGTCAAGCTGGAACTGCTTAAATGGTTTCCCTAGCTTTACCCTCAGAACCCTTCCTTCCCCTTACCTCCGGCCTGTAGGCTCTGGTCTGTAGTTTGAACAGACACAGCTGTGGTATCGCCCACACTGGATGCTGGAAAATAAGCAAATCGTGCCTCCCCGCTGACAGCTTCAGCCGCTGGGCTGCCACCATTGCTGAATGGATTTTGAATTACAGCCTAGGGAGGAGTACATATAGGCCATCCTTAGCCACCCCTGCTATGCCACCTTTGTTACTGGTATTGGTGTTTGTTTACTATACTGTGAGGCAAGGGGGTAGCCTACTGTGTGTGCCATTCTGTACAGAATCTTGTCTCTGACACCATTCAACCATCATTAGCTCTACTCTTTCCTCTAAGAAGTTTTCCAGTTTTGCAATGAAAAGTAACTCCAAAAGACCTATCCAACGCCTGTGCAAAACTCTGACCAGACCTCAAACAGCCTGCCAGCCCAGAGAACATCTTGGGTGTGTCACACACCCCACCCCCTGGACCTTCCCTCTCCCCAGCCCCTCCCCATAAGTCGCGGGCCACCTACCAGCGGGAAGGGTGCTGCGGGACCTGTGGGTACAGAGGCAGCGGCAGGGCCGGGGCGCTGGGCTGCCCCGTCCACACCCACCTGGGTCACAGCCTGCTGCCCCCCCGCGAAGGCAGCGGTGGACACGACGCTGACGGCGCCGGCCGCGTCGCCCTGGCCGTCCAGCTGACCATCAGTCACCTGGACTACGCGGTATGTCACCTGCAGGGGGCGGCAGAGCGACGAGACCGACGCTGGGGCCCGAGTGGGGGACAGGTCGGAGCCTCTCCCTGTCCCGCCGCACGCGTCTGCCCTTCCTCAGCTCACCCCGGCGCTGGCCCTCCGGGCTCCCGGCCCACGGCCGCCTCACCTGGCCTCCATTACTCTCTGTGCGGAACTGGTACTGGATATTGTGGTCGCCGAACGCCGCCTGCTGGACGCTGGCGATGGCCACCGCCGTCTGCTCCTCAGCCCCCGGGCCGTCCCCGCCTGTGGGGGCAGCAGGGCAGGGGGCACGCTCAGCGGGCGCGCTGGGCCTCCCGGCGTCCCCGGCCTGCAACCCCGGCGCGGGCCGCAGCCCCCGTGGCCCCCGCAAACACTCACCTTCCTGCAGCTCAACGCCCTCCTCGGCCTCGGGTCCCTTGTCGTGGCTGCGGGGGCACACGAGGGGCAGGGCCCGGGGTCAGCGAGGCCCGCACCCGTCGCCGGGGCGCAGCGGCCCGCCGCCCGCCCTCCAGGCCCGGCCCCCGCTTGGGTCAGCACCGCTGCCGAGCCCCGGCCGCCCGGATCCCCTCCCCGCGGCCTCCATTTTGAGCCGGGCCCAGAGGCCGCTCGGGATCATGGCGGCCCCCGCGCGCGGGGCTCGAGGGGGCCGGGGCCCAGGGCGCGCGGAGGGGCGCGAGCTGTCGGCGCGCTTACCTGGCGGCGGCAGCAGCGGTGGCCGAGGAAGCGGGATCCAGACCCGGGTCCAGCATGTCCATGGGGGGGGCGGGGGGAGGGGAGGGGAGGGAGGGGAGGGGGCGGGCGGCCGGGGGGGCCCGAGCCCGGCGCTCACGCCGCGCGGCAGGAGGGGACGGAGGAGACACGGGAGCCGCTCGCGCTGATCACGGGGACAAACAGTGGGGTCATGTGAGGAGGAGATGCCGCCGCCGCCGCCGCCGCTGCCGCCGCCGCTACTCCTGCAGCTGCCGCCTCCTCCTGCCGCCTCCGCCCGCCGCCGGCTCCGGGCGGTGCGAGGCTCCGGGCCACGGCTCAGCTGCCCCCCGCCCGCCGGCCCGCCGCACGCGGCCTGGGGCCTGCTTCCCTGAGCGCTCGCCGCCGCCGCGACTTGAGCTTTTTTTTTTTTTTTTTCAACAGGGCCCTGCCCGGATGGCGGCCGCCCTGTTGCCCAGATCGCCGGCTCCCGCGCCCGCCCCCCGGCCTAGCCCGGTCCGGCGGCGGCGGATCGTGGCTGCAGCTGCCGCTGCTTTCTATCACCCCCCCTCTTCTCTTTTTCCTTTTTTTTTTTTTTTTTTTTTTTCCTCCTTTACTGGAGCTGCGCGCGCGCGGTGGCGGCGACGGCGCGATCCCGGGGCGGGCGCGCGCGCGCGGGAGGGGGAGGGCAGGCCCCGGGGAACGCGCGCGCTGTCTGTCTCTGGTGGCGGCCGGGCGCGTACACACACACACTCAGGCCCGGGGACTCTACAAGGGACCACCACCGGTTGGAACGCCCGGCAACACGGACGCGGGGCTCAGATCGCCGGGGCACAGGGTTTGAAGACTGTAAAGTAGGTCGTAGAGGAGCCGGGAGGATGGGGAGCCGAGTTGCGCGCTCCCGAGGGCGCATGCGCACGTCGGGGCGGGGCAGGGCGGAGGCAGCCAGGGGCACGTACTCTAGGAGGCTGGCTACGGAGAAGGCTAAAGGCCTGTCTGGACCCTTCTTTTGCTGGTCCCCCTCCTCCTAACTCGCGCAGCAAGACAAGAGGCTTAGATCTTGTGATCAGGCATTTTATTAGGCTCGGTGAAGAGTTTCATCAATATTCCAATTAAAAAAAAAACGTATAAAAGCTACATACAAAACGTGGGATCAGACGACTAAACTTTCCCGACTCAGGGCCAAATTCTGCAAAAGGAGAAAAGAAAGAGTGTTAACTGTGCGGGCTGGAGGAGGGGGCGTCCTGAAGATCTGAAGTCAAAGGGGTCTAGGCTCACCTTTTTCATCCTCCGCTCCCGGGAGGCCTGCGAATCAGTTTCTGAGTAAGGCGGAGGTGCTGGGGGATAGTGGCCCTCCTCTTCCTCTTCTTCCTCCCTGTAAACTCGCCTTCTCTCCCCAGATCCCTTTTTCTTTAGAGCCTCTTCTAAGAGTCGCCCATCATACTGAGGATCCCGTGACCTGAAGCCAGCATCTCGAGGATCGCGGGATCGTTGACGGGATCTGGGGTCAGCACGTGGATCCCTAGACCTCAAATCGTCATAATAGTGGGGATCTCGGGAATGTGGCAAGTCCCTAGGATCGTCAGGGTCATAGAGGTCATCCCGGCTGCGACTTCTCGGAGGTGCATAGGCCCGTCCTCTACGTCCACTACTTGGGGGAGAAGACCGTCCTGATTCAGTGGAGCCAGGCCGGTTGATGTCATCTAGAGCATCCACAGAGCGGGCCCGAGGCCGCCCGGACCCCCAACCACCCCTTGGTTGTTCCTGCTCCCATGTTCTGGGACTCTGAGGGGAGTGGCGATTCCATTCCTCATCCCTGATGGGTGTGAGGGCAGGAGCCCTGGAAGGCCGAGATCGCCAGTCATCTTCATGGAGGGAGGTTACTTCACTCATGGCTGTAGAGAAGGGAGATATCACTGTTACTAAGATGGGTCCAATCTTGTCAGCCATAGGCTCACACCCTCCCCTGGGAGCACCACAGGCAAGCCTGCTTCATCCCCCTTAGACTCAGGTCTGCAGCTCACCCCGTTCCACTCGGCCATTGGGAAGGCCAGGCCGGGAAGGATCAAAGTTGGCTAGCTCCTTCTCCATATAGTATAGGACCCTCATGGAGTCATCTTGCTGGTTAGCCTGGATCCTGTAGCCACTTCGTACTTCTGAGGAGAGGAACAAGGTGATTGATTGGTTTGGGAGGGGATGTGCATGTGAATCAACCCTCCAGGCACAACCACTTCAAAATCACAGCATCTTACCTGAAGATACACTGCCATCCACTTCACGCAGCAGAGGCACCTGGGAGCTGTGGCCACCAACTAATAGAGACTGGTTGTCAGTGACAGTTGCCTTTTGGAGCAGAGTTGGGCACTCCCAATCTCCCATGCTCCCTTCCAGCCCAATCCCACCTCTTGTTTGGATTCCCCAAGGCCTCACCTGAGCTAGTCCTGTCAAAGTCTCCAGGGTACCCATAGGGAGGATGCATGGGAATCATGGCAGGCGGAGGTGGTGGGGTCTTGGCAGGAGAGAGGTGGGTATAGATGCTGGGGGCATAGATGCTTGGGACACCTGAGGTGGCTGCTTTGCCAGCAGCATAAACTGGGAAGGCAGAATGGCATGAGAATGATCAGAAGCTGTGCAGTCCCATGCTGGAATGGGATTCTGGGACATGGTTCTGCCCTCCATACCACCCTGCAGTACTCTAGGCTAGGGACACAGCCTTCACCAAGTCCCTACATCCTATCTGATTTCTCATGGAGTTGAGAACAGCAGTGCACACTGATACATCAGAGGCCCAATCCATACATGGTGGTTTGCCAACAGCTGACAAGGGAAAGATTTCATGTGAAAATCCAGGGTAGTTGTCTTTCTGTCTGTGTTTGGGAACTAGGACTAGGTGTCTTTCCACTGAACTACATTCCCAACTTCAGCCCCTTCCCCCCTTCTTATTTTGAGACAAGGACTCCTAAGTGGCTGAGGAAGAACCCTAAACTCTGTAGCCAAGATAAACCTTGAACTTGAGATCCTCCAGCCTCAGCTGTCATACAAACCAAGAAGGGCAGGTCTGTATCTAAAGGCATTAGTAGGCAAAGTCACTCTCTTTACATAAAGCCCCTGTTCTGGGCCAGCTACTGTCCCCATAAGCTGGGGCAGCCTAGCCTATACTGTGGGAAAGTCAAGTCTGTTGGGTCCATAACATCCTGTCACCTGCCAGATGTAGTAAGTGGGGTGAGGCAGACACATGGGAGCCCCAGAAGTTACCTTGCCCACGCCCTAGAATAATACAGTACTTTCCAGGTTTCTAACTACTGGCTATACTCACCCGGCTGAGTCTAGCTTGACAGTTTAAGGGTGAACTGCTCTCAGGCTAGAGGCTGGGTGTTCTCACCATCATAACTATTCACACTCATTGTGTGTGTGGAAGTCAGGAGATGACTTGCAGGAATTTGCTCTCCATCCACCACAGGGGTCCTAGGGATCAGACACCCGCTGCAGGCTTGGAGCTGTTGCCTTCACTAACTGAACCAACCATCTTAGTGGCCCTGACTCCTGGACCTAAGACTTCCAGTGTGTGTGTTGGGGGTTGTGGACATGGATATGTACATTTGAGTATAGGTGCCTGTGGAGGCCAGAGGAATAAGATAGCCATGAAGTGGGAAGTGCTGAACTGAGAATCAAATTCTGGCCCTTTTTTTTTTTTTTTTTTTTGAAAAACCAACGAGCTCTTTGTTTGCTTTTTCAAGACATGGTTTCTCTGTGTTACAGCCCAGGCTTGTCCTGGAACTTGCTTTGTAGACCAGGCTACCTTCGAACACACAAAGCGCCAGGGCCAAAGGTGTGCTCTACTACACCCAGCTAATCTCTCCAGTCTTGAAGGGCTCCAGAGTTTTAAGGCCAGCCAGCTTGAGTTAAGAAGACAGTCTTGAAATAAGTAAAAAGAGAGCTGGGAGCTGGGCATGGTGGCACACACCTTTAATCCTAGCACTTGGGAGGCAGAGGCAGAGGCAGAGGCAGGTGGATTTCTGAATTCGAGGCCAGCCTGGTCAACAAAGTGAGTTCCAGGACAGCCAGAGCTACACAGAGAAACCCTGTCTCGAAAAACTCAAATAAATAAATAAATAAATAAATAAATAAATAAATAAATAAATAAAAGAGGCCTGGGATGTAGGTCAGTCAGTGGTAGAGTGCTTGCTGAGCATGCTTGTTCAATACAAAAGTTACTGGACTCTTGGAACGCTACAGGCTTCCTCTAATTTGGGAGCAGAAAAAAGTGCTCAGCTCTCTCCATGAGGAGTCCCTTCATTAATTGACTGGCTGGGTTATAATTAGCAGCAGGCTGATGCTTCCTATAAGGCAGTAAGGAACTGGGACAGAGAAGACAGGAAGAAACTCCCATGGGGAAGCATTTGGATTCCTAGGTATGTGACAATGGAGTCTAGATGGACCCAGCTCCAGTCTTAGTGCTCACAGCTCCTGGGGTTCCCTCCACATCTATAAAATGGACCCACAGCCCATGTTAGCACAGTCAGTAAAAGCATGGAAGGAATCTCCTTGAGAGTAGTGGTTCAAGCATACAGCTTGGCGGCACTTCATCCTGACACCTTCCTAGTTGCCTTTTAGTGTTTGGAAGCCAAGAAGTTGGGACCCTAATAGAGAAGGGAGCCTGGATTTCAGGTCACACAGAGTGTACAATGCCCCTCCCCCCCAGCCCCACCCCACCTGTGTATCAGCTGACAGCACTGTCCAACAGGGGCAGATGTGGAGCATGTTATGTAGGTCCCACCAAATGCTATCCACATGCAAACTTCCAAGTTCCTGTTGTGCAGAGCTCTGCTGTAACCTCATCAGCCCATCAGGTACCTCGCTGGCCTCCAAGCCCCATTTGGCCCGTTCTTTTCTGTGGGTACCCAGACAGCCTCCCAGGGGAAATTAAAGGGCACAGGGAAATGGAATTACCTATTTTCTTATCCTCTCTTCCACTGCTTTATGTATCTGCGTCTTCATTCTACCCAGTTTCTATTCCCAGCCTTCCACAGGTACCCACCTGGATATGAGGGATATATCTAATCCAGAGGCTCTACACAAGATGTGCAGCTTGAGTGGTTGTGTGCTGCTTAGCCTACAAACTTACCTTTCCACTTGAGGTTTCTGCTTTGTTTGAGACAGGATCCTGTGTAGCCCAGGCTAGCCTCAAACTTCTGATCTTCTTGTCTTTATCTTTCCATACTGCTAGGATTGCCTAAGAACACCCACCTAAAGTTTGTTTTTTAATGGGCGCTCTACCCTCCTGTGATATTATCTACAATAATATCTTGGAATGTTGGACATGATTATTTTTGGTGGTCTCATTTTTGAGCCACAGCCATAAAATTAGCCTCTCAAAGGAAAAAACTCACAAGTTAGGGCTGTAGTTCAGTGGCAGTGATTTCCTAGTATGCATAGCGCCCTTGCTTCAATCCTTAACACAAGAGTAAGAGAAGCCTCAAAATACAGGAAATTAAAAGCTGAAGTAAATGAGCAGTGATGGAAAATAACAGGTTCTACACGGTCTGCTGTGCGCACTGCCTTACTCTCCAAATCTGGAAGGCGGGCTAATGTGCCCGGCAGAGTTCCAGTGGGGGCAGCAGGTGAGGGGCACTTACGGGCCTCAGGACAACAGCACTTGTCTGGGCAGCAGGGACATCTGACATAGCAGCAGCAGGTGTGGGGACAGCATTGGCACCAGCAGATGCCCAGGAGGAGGAAGAAGAGGAGGCTTGCCAGGCAGACCACGACCACAAAAAGCCAATCTGCAGAAGAAGGAGAATGGTCCCTGAGCTGGGTGGACTGAGGAATAAGAGGGATGGGCAGGGCACCCAGGCTTCACAGGGTGCTATGGATCCAGCGCTGGGACAGGGGACTATCTGCAAAGCTTCTCAGAGAACCTGCAACTACAGCTTGGTTCTCTGTGCCCAAGACTAGGGCATAGCAACAGAGGGACAATGACCCCAGGATAGCCTGCTTCAGTCCCCACATCAAAGACCTTATCCTGAGTTTAAATAGACAAAGCACAGAGCAAGAAGGAGTTTGGCTAGAGCAACACAAATAGTAGCCTTCAGGAGGGGAAAGAGCCACAGCCCATACCCAGAAGAACACAGCAGGCGCCAGTCACTCGAGTCCTTTGCCTATGCCCCAGAACCTCTTCAACCAGCCCAGACCACCCACCCCCAAGCCCACAGCCAGGCCACTAGATGTCACAGAATGGGGCAGGTTTAGTGGAGGTCTCCAGCAAGAAGTAGTTAGGGGGTAGGGAGGCTACCTAGAAACAGAAGCAGTCTATGGGGGGGGGGGAGCAAGAAGAGCCCCACCAGGGATTCCACCCCATACCTTCCAAGGGCCCCGCCCGAAAACCAGGTAGGAGCTCAGGGGCTTCTGAGGTCCTGCCTGGAGGGACAAAAAAGAAACAAGATTATGTTGGCCATGGCCAGCCCAAGCCACTGCCCTTAAGACCAGCCAGCTTCAACTGGTCAGTGGAAAACATGTCCCAAACAGCAAAGGAGACAATGGTGACTTAGGACAGTCCAGGCCAGAGGTGTATACCTTCCACCCTGCCACAGGAGCCCCATCACATACAGCATGGATGCTAAGGGTCTGACCTCAGCCTGGCACTCCATCTCTCCCACGTACACAGGTCCTCTTAGGCGAAGTATGTGAACCCTAGAGCCCACCAAAAAGTTATTGTTTGACACAGTCTCAAACTGTAGCTCAGGTTGCTCTTGAACTTGAAGCAATCCTGCTGCCTCAGCCTCCTGAATTCTAGGATTATAGGCATGAGCCACTGCTCAGGACTCAAAATGAGGAACTTTGGACAACTTATGGCTACAAGGGGAGTCTGTGGCTACTGGTAGGTTAGCCCATACTCCAGTGAATGGCCCCATGCCTGTGAGCATAGAATCAATAATAACTGGACTCAGTAGGCTATTTAAAAAAAAAAAAAAAAAAAAAAAAAAAAAGAGGGGCTGGTGAGATGGCTCAGCGGATAAGAGCACCTGACTGCTCTTCCGAAGGTGCTGAGTTCAAATCTCAGCAACCACATGGTGGCTTACAATCACCCGTAATGAGATCTGACGCCCTCCTCTGGTGCGTCTAAAGTCAGCTATAGTGTACTTATGAATAATAATAATTGAATCCTTGGACCAGAGCAGGGACTGAGCAAGTGGGACCGACTGGAGCGAGCAGGGCCAACCGGAGCGAGCAGGGTTGACCAGAACGAGGAAAAAAAATTAAAAAAAAAAAAGGAATGAATTTGGAAGGGGAACATGTTCGGGGTATCTGGGGCAATTTGGAGGTAAGGAGTGGGTTATGTACATGCATATAACCAAAATATACCTGTATGAAATTATCAAAGAATAAACATGTTAAAAGTTAAATAGTAAAGTACAAAAAATGATACCAAGTATATCACAATGAATTCTTTATAGTGACACAACTACAAAATACAATGTATCTATTTTTGAAGTGCTGGGGTTTGAACCCAAGACCTCATGAATGCTAAGCATGTACTTTACTACCCAGCTACACTACAGCCCACAGTATTATTTTCAGTGGAATAAAGGGCCATGAAGGCACATTAAAATCATAGATGGACCTGATTCAAACCCAGGAAGACTTGAGTTCTGTTCACAAGTCAGGTCACACACGTAAGTTTCAAGACCCTTCTCTAGGGCATGGTGGAGGCCCTGTGCCCAACAAGCATTGTATCGGGAGAGTGTGCATGTACACACTCACACTCTACACCAACACACCTCTCTAGAGTATGTATGTGCCCTTGGCAGCTGGGCGTGGTGATGTATATCTCTAATCCCAGCACTTGGTGGGTGAGGCAGTAACACTAGGAGTTTAAAATAGCCTTAGCTACATAATGAATTGAAGGTTACATGGGACTCTGGCTCACAATAAATTAGAAACAAAAACTTCCTTCAAGAAGCCAAAACTTTGTATCATGACAGTAGGTATACTCCCTCTTCCTTGGAGAGCACAGCTGGGGTTTGCACAGGCTCCCTCCCTCACACACCACCACCACCACCTTGATAACTAACATCTCCCAGTTGAGTTATCTTGGGATTTGAAAAGCTTCTGAGTTTCAACAAGTTGTAGTGACACATGCTATAAATTATAATCTAAGCAGTCAAGAGGGACGCGATACTGGGGATACGGGGGTTGCCACTTTAAGCCAATTTGGGCTATACACTGAGACCCCGTTTAAGAAAAAAAAATCCCAGTTCAATTTTAATACTAAAAACAACTAGGTAGAAACCACAAACATGGGCTGGAGAGATGGCTCAGCCGTTAAGAGCACTGACTGTTCTTCTGAAGATCATGAGTTCAAATCCCAGCAACCACATGGTGGCTCACAACCACCAGTAATGGGATCTGATGCCCTCTTCTGGTGTGTCTAAAGACAGCTACAGTGTATTTACATATAACAATAAATAAACCTCATATACATAATAAATAAATCTAAAAAAAAAGAAACCACAAACATGGCACAAAACTCATGAGATCCTCAGTGGTTCAAAGAACTGCTGATAGTACATGCCAACAGAGGTCCCGAGGTCATCGGAGGGAGGAGCCCACCGTTTGCCCTTTGGGCTGTGGCCTGAGCCCTCTGGACCTGTTCCCACCAGGTACTTTGTTCACACAGGAGGATGGCACTGCACGGCTGAAGCTTCTCTGGCATCCAGCACATGGCATAAAAGACTACGAGCTGGCTTCTGACTGGCCCAGGCAAGGAAGCCACCTGGCTAGACTGGAGACCCTGAGGACACTCTACCCTACCCCTGCCATGTTTTAGATATACTCAAAACTTTCACACACTGCATAAGTCGCAGACAACCGCCCCCCCCCCCCCCCCCCCCCCCCCCCCCCCCCCCCCCCCCCCCCCCCCCCCCGCCAGGGGAAAAGACAAATTTGTGTTTGGACAAGGGACTCGGTATACTGTGACCCTGGAGATGTGGCACAAGGTAGGAAGGTAGGTCCAACCTCAGTTATATAGCTAGCCTTCCAGACCCAGAATACGTAGGAAATATTAAATTCCCCTTCTACTCCCTTTTTAAACAGCTAACCTACGATAGCTAGAAAGTCACTGTATAGCTCAGACGAGTCTGAAATTCAGTGTAGCCTAGGTCATTCTGAAAAGGGACTGTGTGGCTCAAGATTGGACTAGAACTTTTTTGTTTTAAAGGTGTATTTATATGAGTACACTGTAGCTGTCTTCAGCTACCAGAAGAGGGCACTGAATCCCATTACAGATGGTTGTGAGCTACCATGTGGTTGCTGGGATTTGAACTCAGGACCTCTGGAAGCGCAGTCGGTGCTTTTACCTGCTGAACCACCTCTCCAGCCCCTGGCCTGGGGCTCTTGATTGTGTTGACTCAGCCTCCCAAATGGGCCACCACCCTTTCAAAATATGTCACTTTAATAAACATGTACAGACTTGTTTTCTTGCTGTTATTTTCTCGGTGACAATAAAACAACTTGCACTCTAACATACTTTATCAGGTATTCTAAGTAACCCTGGACAGTGAAAAGGTTACTGATTCCATGTGAGCGTGCCACTACTTTCTATAGGGACCCAAAACAACAGACCTCCCCACATCAGGGAAGTTCTTACTTCCAATTAACTCCGCCCAGGGTCTCTCTATTTTGTAGCTCTGTCTGTCCTTGAACTTGCTATGTAGACTGGGCTAGCCTCAAGCTCAGAGATGCACCTGCCTCTGCTTCTGCCTCCAAGTGCTGGGATTAAAAGCATAAGCCATCACGCCTGCCTCGTGTCTGTGTGGTTTAGAGCCAGAGATTGGCTAGAGGTAGATTCCTCAGCTCACTCTAACTTTGACTCTGGCTGGTTAAAAATGCCTGAGAGTTAGGAAGGGTCCTATCTGGGGTACAGGGCATGGAGAAGCCCAAGTGACTGACAGTGCCGTAAGAGAGGGAGCAAAGCAGGCGACAGGGCCCAGCTGGGTGACAGAGGGCGGACACACAAGAGTGGACAAAGGGCATACCAGCTCCCGCTCCCCTGCTCCCAGCGCCCTCTGAACCCAGCCTCACTCACCAAGGACAATGAGCTCTGCGTATGCCTCGTTGTTCCCATCCAGATCTTGGGCTGAGACCACGGAGCAGTAATACACTCCACTGTCTCCCCAGGCCGTCTGCTCGAAGGTCAGGTCAGCATCTGGGTCAGGAGGAGATGGTATAAAGACAGCTCGGGGGGGGGGGGTGCTCTTAAGATCACCAGGGGCTGAGCCCCTTACATCTTATGGAGGGAGCAAAAGTAAATCATTGGTTGGGGCTGGAGAGATGGATCATCAGTTAAGAGCGCTTGCTGCTCTTGCTGAGGACCCAGGGTTCAGCTCCCAGGACCCACATGACGCTAACAACCATCTCTAACTCTAGTTCCAGGGGATCCAATCTCCTCCCTGACATCCCCAGGCACCAAGCAAACATGTGGTGCACAGACATAAACAGGCAAAAACCACTTACACCAAGGAATAAGTATCAAATCATTAGGTTTTGTTTGTTTGATATAGTATCTCACTCTGTCCCAGGCTGGCCTTGAACTGGAAAAATCCTCCCACTTCCACTTCCCAAGTGCTGGGATTTCAGACAAGTTCCTGCCAGCTGAAATGAAACCATTCATCCAGGAGCATACTACTTTTTATGTACTGTCCTGTCTGGGTGCTAGCCACAGTGGCACAGGCTGCTCATCCTGCACTCAAGAGGCTGAGGCAGTATAGTCTCCAGCTGAACAACAGTTTGGGCTATGTACCATGATCCGATCTCAAAATAAAGAAACACGGGTTAGGCCTGTGGCTCAGTGGTAGAATGTTCGCCTAGCACAGAGCGCCTGACTTAGATCCCACTGACAGTAAACAAAGAAACCCAAACCAAGTCTAGGAGATGAACATAATTATCATTGTGGTTTTGGGGGTGAGACATCTGGTGTGGAACAATGACATAATCCAGCCAGTGGTGGGGACAGTCTGACTCCAGAACCTGTTGCTTTCATCCTAGACACTTGCTTCTTACCAAGCCAAGTCTGATCTTCCATCATCAGGCCTTGGGGGTGGTGTGCAAAGCTAGGCAGCCAAGCTAACTAGGCCAGATCCCAGATAGGAGATGCCTGCGCACCAAGGAGTGGGTGTGGGAGACCCAGCGACACTCCCAGATACTCCCAGTTTCAAGCCCATCTCCTCCTGTTCTATCCCCACATTCCAGGTCAGTCCCAGGGCTTGGGGACGCTCTGGTCTGAAGCAGCCCCAGGCAAGGTGCCTGCTAATTACACCACTAATGAAAGTCTTTTAGCACATCCAGTTTCCTCTATACTCCTCAGGCCCTAATTAGTTACATCCTTTAATCAACCTAGCAAGGCCGGGACAGGGAAGCCTCTGTTTGGAGACGCTATCTTAGTGTCTTAGCCAACAGAATCCCAGAGGATCATAACCTTGGTCTTCTCAGCCACAGGCTCCTGATGACCTGCCTGCCACCTGATCCCATGGGCCCAGGAGCCTGTATGACAACCTGCCCGCCACACCCATGATAGCAGTTAACCTTGGGTGCCTAAATCCGTGGTACCCACCGAGACACCAGCTACTAAGGGCTAAAGCTTCCTGAGAAAGCAAGCCCTTTCCAGAATCCACCCAGATCATGCCGAGGAGCACAGTCTCCAGGCCCGCAAAGCCCTCACTCAGCATGTTCCCTGGATACTAGCTAGTCAATGTCACCCCCACGATCTCAGTGGCCTTCAGCTCATCTTTTGTGTCCCTCCAGGTAGGTTCCTTCTGGTTACTCAAGCTTAAACCTGGAGAAGCACTCCCTGGCTACCCCAACTTCCATCTCCCGCCCACTGAAGCTGTTCACCCTGCTCCCGCGCTAATTCTGTCTTCACCTCTGACAGACATTATGGCAGAAGAACGGAGTCAGCCTCAGCCAACTGATTCTGTGGAAGGCTGTCCCTCTCCTTAGTCTGCATTGCTTGTCCCAAGATTCTAGCCACTTGGTTATCAAATAAACACCAGGTCTATTCATGTGGCATTCAGCATGGTGGGTATGGCGGCAGATGTCTCCAGCTCTGGGGAGGTTAAGGTAGAAAGACGGAAAGCTTGAAGCCAGCCTCCACTACAGTGAAACAGCCTCAACGCCTAGGCTGCAATGAACAAAAACCAGAGAAATGCATTGAATATTCCAGGAAGCATGTAACGAACCGTCCTTAGAAAGCAGAGATTCTCAGTGTGGCGGGTGGGGGTGGGGGTACCCTGGAATTCCCTGGCCCTTGCAGGGGATCCTGAGGCCACACTTATTTTACAGCCTTCCACCTTAACCTCTCAGGAACGTTCAAGACTTTTCCATGTGACATGTGATCTCTAGCCGACCAAAGCTGCTTAGAAAATCTCGCTTCTACTGCGCTAGGCCAAGGAGACACGTAAAATTAAAAAAGAAAAACAATGCCACCTCTTACTTCATTTAAATAATTTTTTTTTTTAGTTTTGGAATTTTTTTTTTTCTATAAAAGGTATGTTCAGTTCTTTGGCTAACTTTCTCTTTTGAGACTGGCTGGCCTGGAACTCACGGTAGTTTGCTAACTATAAAAACAAAAGTTTGAGCCAGATGTGGCAGCATAGATGTGATGGCACAGATGTATTAACCCCAGCACTTAGGAGGCTGAAGTATGAGACTGTGAGTTCAAGGCCAGCCTGGGCTGCAGAGTGAACTCCTGGAGACACCAAAAGCTCGCAGAGTTCTTCAGTAGTCAGACAGTTCGGAAGTCCCGAGAAGAACCTAGAACCTTCCTGGAGTTAAAACACATACTGCCTATCAAATGGCGAGGAGCAGTATAAAGGGTAATGCCCTAGGAGTGACAGCAAGTGCCAGGCGTGGAAGCGGGGGCTGCGCAGCTCTGGGAAAGCTGCCCGGGGTAACCTTGGAGAGGCAAAGACTGACTCCCTGCCCAAGGTCAGGCTTCTAGCCGTTGTTTTTTTTTTTTTTTTTTTTTTTTTTGGTTTTTCAAGACAGGGTTTCTCTGTATAGCCCTGGCTGTCCTGGAACTCACTTTGTAGAAAAGGCTGGCCTCGAACTCAGAAATCCACCTGTCTCTGCCTCCCAAGTGCTGGGATTAAAGGCGTGCGCCACCACGCCCGACTTCTAGCCAGTTGTTGATTGCGGTTGTATGCACAGATCCCCCTCCATCGCAGACACCAGCCTTTCACAGAACCCTTAACACTGTCCTAAATATTCCTGTTTTTTTTTCTGTACTGCTCTCTGAACTCATGACTTCCCACTTAATGTGTCTACAGCCCAACAGTGGGTGTTGTGAATTGGAGCACCCATGGTTAATGCTCTTGTAGAGATGCTCAATGTTCAAGGGGACCCGGGACCCACGGGTTGGTTGGTAAGGAAGCTTATTGGCTATGGTGCCCACCCAACTGTTTTCTCCTAAGGGCCTATGGTTTTGATTATTCCTTCCTGACCCATGCTCTCTATAGCAAGCCTCTCCCAAAGCCGAAGGCGTGAACAGGAACCCCCTGCCACGGGAAATGATTACATAGCCCAGACATTAAAACCAGGGACCTCCAGGACCAGATCTGGGCTTTGCTATATTGTACTTGGCCCGTCAGATGTTTGCAGAACCCATGAAAAGGAAGGCTTTCTGGCTTCTTTTGATCACTCCTGAGGCCTGGGCCCACCTCCTTCCTGTGGGGCACACCCTGTTCCTGGTCCCTGCTGGCCCCCAAGATCACAGGGGCTGGGCAATGATTCCATGTGTGAGGTGAGAGGCCAAGATACTGGTTTCCAGTGGGAGCAGAGCCTGGCCTATGTCCTGACTCCTTATTTACACACAGCAAAGAGATGCCTCATGATTTCAGAGGCCCTCAGGGTCCTGTTCAGACAGCTTGGAATGGGGTCAAGGAGGGGTGTTGAGGGGGTGGGGGTGGGGGTGGGGCGGGGAATAGTTCCAAGCAGCCGGAGGAAGTTAACACTAGGCCCTCTGCTCTAATAACCCACAGCTCCCAAAGCAAGGAGTGGAAAGGAGGCCCTGGGAGATGGGCATCTATTTTTTTTTTTCCTATCAACCATTCAACCATACTAGACAGGCACTGTACCACCCAGCTACATCCCAATCCTCTTTTCAAAATTGGAGACAAGGTTTCACAAGATGGCCTTGAACCTTGAACTTCTACACACACACACACACACACACACACACACACACACACACACACACACGCTCACACACCCCTGTCTCAGCCTCCTGAGTAGCTGGGGACAGGTTACACTTACTTTCACTAAAAAGTAGGAGGGCAGGTGGCCTCTGGGATACCAACCGAGAGTTCCACCTCTTAAATACTTTGTCCTCAAAGCTGAAGAGGAAGGAGGCTCTCATGGCTACTGGGACTTATGTACCACTACTGAGATAAGCCAGCTAGAGGGCTGTGGGCTATGTATGAGGTTTCCCCCAAGGATATATCCTGACAGACATTATTGAGTTTTGCACATCCAGTTCCAGCCAGCCTTCAAGGACTTCTCTGTATTGATGATATCCTGATCATTATTAGGCCCAGTGGGAGTTCCTAAGAAGCCCGCTCTCTCCCCAGCTTCACAGGCAGTGGAAGCTCAGGGCTGAGTTTCCATGGGGATTCAAGGCAAGTCTGACCCCTTGGGACCCTGCTTTTCACCTGCGTCCTGCCAGGGACAGAGGGAACATTCTACAGTCAAGAGCCACCCGCTTCCTGTGCTCCCACACAGAATTAAAACCAATCCTGTAAGGCAAATCCTGGACACCTCCATTTACCCAGGGAAACCTGCACCCCTGGCTCACCGCTGTCTCTATGGCTTCCCTCCATCCTCGGGATTCTTCAAATCATGCTGCTGAAGATGGCGCACCCAGTCATTCCACACACCACCCAAAGCTATTTTCTTCGTAGCTTGTAAAACTATCTGAAATCTCCCAACCTTTTTTTTTTTTTTTTTTTTTTTTTAAGAAGACCCCTGAGCCAAGGACTTATGTAGCCAGACTGGCCTCTAACTCGTTACATAGCTGAAGGTGGTTTTAACTCTTTATCTACCTCCACCTTCCTCATGCTAGGATCAGAGGTGTGCTCGCTCTTCCTAGGTCTTCTTACTGCCAGTCTCACTTCTATAAGGCCACCTGGGGCAGAGACAGGGTCTGGGCTATTCCACTCACCACCCTTTTCTAAATGCTTCTAAGAGCACCAGGGACACAGTAGATCCTTGACAAACATCAAGTCAGTGGCTGTGGACATAACTCAGCAGTAGAGCCTCAGCCTAGAATCCCCTGCTCCACCAACACCTCCCCCCCCCTCCGTGAGGGGCTGGGGCGTGGTTCAGTGGTAGAGCCCCAGCCTAGGATTCCCCAGTGAGGGGCTGGGGGTGTGGCTCAGTAGTAGATCTCCTGCCTAAAATCCCCCAGATTTGGGGCTGGGGATGTGGCTTAGAGGTAGAGCTAGCCACCTAACTCTGTCTAGCACATGACAAGCCTTGGGTTCCATCCATCTCTAGTACCATTAGAGAACAAAAATAATGAATGAATGAATGAATGAATGAATGATTGGAGACTAGGCCTACAGTGGTAGCATTCAAACTCAGCTGTTATCAACTGTGTAACTTCCAGCAAGACACTTGTCTCTAGGGACCTCTGAAAAAAAATGACAATAATAGAATGGAGTTACTCAATTACTGTGTGGTCTACCTGAGCTAACCCACTCCAGACAAAACTAAAGCAGGCCTTGGGTCTCACTGCATGCAGCTGGTCTGGAACTCAAGATCCTTCTGCTTCAGCCCTGCAAGTGCTGGGTTACAGGTTTGCTATCGCAGCTGGTTAAAGTATTACTTCTTATTGCTGGCAATATAGTATTATAAAGGAAATCCTCACTTTAATCTCTTCTCAGTTTTTGTTGTTTTAGCTGCAAGCCTTTGACACTGTATATTTAGTCTGTCTCCTTTATAACACCCTAAACTCTGCAAGAGGGTGATTTGATGGTTTTATTTTCTATGTTCCCAGTGCCTGGAACAAACTTGGTACACAGTCTGGGCTTTATTGTGGGATAATGGGATGGAAGGATATAGATGGATGGATAGGTGATATGTGGGTAGATGGATGTGTGGGAAGGCGAGTGAATGGATGCATGAATGCATGGATGGGTGAGTGGGTGGACGGGTGGGTAAACGGAAGGATCCCTTCCTTCATCAGCCCATTTAAGACAGGACACTCAGTCAGTCTCACTCTCACCACCCACAGAGCCTCCTCCCGCCTTGCCCCACATACTTCCTGTGATGGTGATTCTCCTGCCCTGGTAGTAGTCTCCCAGGGTCACAGCATTGCCCTGTTTGGTGGCCACCACCCTGACAGTGCGTACACTGTCCTGGCACTCCACATAGGGGTTGTAGCCGGGGTTGCCGGCCGCCAGCTGGGCGTTTAGCTGGTTGTCCACACTGGCAGGGGAGAAGGCGTCAGCAACACGGTCCCGGCAGAATGACTTGTACTTCCAGATCACGATAGGGACTGTGAGGGTGTTGCTCATCTGATAGGTGCAGGGCAGTGTCACTGGCTGGAACAGGATCACTACGTGGTAGGGGTCAGGCACGGTCACCTGGATGGCACTGGCACGGTCTGAGAAGAAGAGTATAGTCAGCAGGGATTAGCTAAGCCCAGGGAGGTACCACAACAGCAGAGAGCCACACCACTTAGACAGTATATGCTGTCTTTCAGAGCACCTAGCATATTGTTCCTTAATCCCCGAGACTGGTGAGGTAGATCCGATAATCATGCCCATTTTATACACCTCCGGGGGCTGAAAAGTGGTAAATATGTAGCCATACGGGCTAGGTCCCTAGAATATTCTGTCCACATCCTCCTACTCAGAGACTCTTCAAAATGCACATCCAAACGTAGATGGAACCCCTAGGCCCCGACCAAGCCAACATTCAACAATCTAAGCGGAAGATGACTTAAGGTTCAAAAGTCCACTCTACAGATACCGGGGATGTAGGTGGGGTGGGGAGTCCCCAATTCCACACCCACTCCAAGCCAGGGCACTGTTTCTCGAGCTCTTGGCCTGATCCAGTCCCAGAATGACCTCTCCCCGTTACCCCAACACTTAGAAATCTTGGAGTGCGTCCAAGATCCCAGTGGCAGGCCTATCTCATGATAGGGAGGCCTTGCTCCTGACCACAAAGGGTCCCCTGCATACAGCGCTCAGCCTTAATATCCCTTAGAGTTTTCACTTCCTGTTATCTCCAACAAAGGCGGAGGAACGGACAGGGCGCCACAAGAAACTCCCTTCCTTGGGCACACAGGGGTCTCCTCAACCAGGCGGGTTCTGGAGATCTTTAATCTGCACTCCTGCACCAACCATCACCCACGACTTCCCACTACTTGGTTCCGGGTCCTCCAAGGCCGGTGAGAACTACAGCCCTCCATCCACCTCCTGTAGCGCCCTCCCGCCGCCCCACTGCACCAGGGACCCCAATCCTTACCAGGGCAGTAAATGATGAGAAAGAGACACACGAAGATCACGGTGGCCGGGTGGGAGCCAGGCGCCCCAGCATACGCGCTGGCCGCCGGCGCCATCGCGGCCGTCTAGCAGCGACGGTGCCCGCGCGTCCCCTCCCAAGTATCCAGAGAGTAGGGGGCGCGGCAAGCACCAGGGCCGAGAAGGGTGCGTGCTGCTCCTGGCCCCTATTCCAAGTCCATTTTCCTCGCACTGGGGGAGTTCTAACCTACAAAAAGAACTTGGACGAAGCTCATGCCTTTGGCTTCCCGGAGACAACTGACCCGGAGCGCGGTGGCTCTCTGGGTCACTCTACCCCCCTGCGCACTCCCGGGAATGGAACCGCCCAGGTACACAAGGGTGGGAGCCCCGGGGCTGGACTTGGGGGTGGGCGGCGGGGGCGGGCCTTGCGGGCCTCCCTCCCCGGAAGTGGGCTGACTCAGGTGCGCTCCTGCCTCCAGGGCCTGAACCAAGTGACCGCTTTGCCAGGAGGGCGCCTGCACCATAGGCGACCTGTGCAGCCACCTGTTGCTTAGTCAAAGTTGAAAGGACTGAACTCCTTGAGGACAGAGACCTCTGGGCGTGCTCCACCTGCCGAGAGGGGGCCGGGCCTTGTGCGCACCTGCTTGCTGCTGGTCCACACCCCTGTCCCGGGAGCCGATGGACCCGCCTAGGTGCGCCCTGTAGGGAGGTGCCAAGCAGAGCCAGGTCCCGGCTGGCAGGGGAATGTCGGTGACGCAGCCTGCCTTCCCACTCTCCTGGTGGGGGAAGTGCTGCGGTCTTTCTGGGCTCTCCATTTGAATGATTCCAAGAATCAATGAGGTCGCACTAGAAAAGATGCTCTGGCCCCCTAGGGGACGCTCGTGGGGACAGCACCTTTTAAAAAGTTGCAGTCGTACTTCGGCAGTTTCCCTACTTCCCTCATTTCCTAACTTGTGGTTCCTTTTCCACCTCCCCCTCGGGTATCCCTCGCTCTTGGTCAGGCTTCCGAAGTTCTGATGATTAAAGGCTCTGAGCCAAGACAGGAGACTAACAGATCTGTTTCGGTTCAAAGGTTCCCAGGCCGTCCATCACCTGCACTCCGGGCGCGGCTCGTAGCTCTCCTCCTTCTCAGCGCAACACTGCTGCTCCCTGGTGGCGCCGAGGGGAAACGCATTCTGGGAGACTGAACTGGCCTGGTGAGTTGGGAACCTACCATTTTCCTATCATTTTCTTCTCTGTTTTGTAAATGGTGTCAGGTCACATTCTTCTACTCAGAACTTTGCTGTGTTCCCTCTCAAGCAAAATTCAAAGTACATTGGCCTGATTGACCTTCCCCCGCCAACTTTTCTTAGTTGACTTCAGCCATACTGGCCTGGCTGGTCCTGAATCAGTCTTTCACATATGGCTGGCTTAGCTCCCAAAATTCCCTTTCTGCTGCAGACACCTGCTACCATTTCCCCTAGGGCCGCTTTTAAAGGCAAAGGCGTCTCATAAAATTTCACCCTGTTCCCAAGTGGCTTAAAAATCATGGTTTAAAAAATAGAGGAAATTGCCACCGCTGCCATTTTTACCGCTTGTAATCCTAAACCAGTGGTATGTGCTACTTTGTGTTTTGTAGATGTCATTATTATCAATATGTTATCAATACCTAAAACTTGGTCATCATCTCCAACATAGGAAAGAAAGAATCTGTTTTTGATTAGAACCCACGCTAATCACTTTCATTCAACATTTTTACTGTCTCCAAAGATACGTCTTCCACGTAGAAGTCTGAGAGTAGAATCTCAGCATATACCCCAGGGCAAGCTTATCCCCAACTTCTCTCGCCCACTTTTCTCTCTTCAAACCATTTACTGTCATCTGATATTTTACTAATAATATTTTCACCACCTATCTTATCCTGTCCCGAAGACAACATTGCTTAGCAAATATTCTATCCCTCCATTTTCTGGACCTTCTGTAGTTAGATGGGGCTATCCTGTCAATTATAGTGAGTAGCACATAAGCAAAAGTGAAGAGGGTTCCCCTTCCCAGGCCAGAACATTTAATAGCCAGTGTGTGGAACAAGACCCTCCCCCTTCTCCTGTCACAGCAAATGTTTCAGATGGCATCTGTGGGGCCCTTGAAGAGGAGCACTCTCCACTAGCCAGTGCTGGGCATAAGTGTGAGAAAAGGATGGAGTTTTGAAGCTAAGATTCCAGAATGGGCTTCTTAGGTGATGGGATCTAGGCTGTCCCAGTCAGTAGGTCCCAGCTACACCAAGCGGCCGGTTTGTTGATGACTGAAGAGTCTTTATTAACTCCAGGAGAGGAGGCCCTCATCATGGCTTCCAGCTGGACTTCAGAAACAGTAGAGACAAGGACCTCTCCCTCCTCCATCAAATGGACAGGAAGCCCTTGTCCCATTCCCATGTCAGGTACTTTCCATCTCTGTGACACATGCCGGTGAGAAACGGGTGTTGTTTGCTTGTTTGTTTAAATCTTGGTTCATGGTTTCAAAGGTTTCTGGGCACGGCTGGCAGGCTGCATCATCTGGGGCTTGCATTGCATGGTGGGAGAGGCACAGAACCAAGTTCAGTGCTTGCTTCATGGAGGCCAGGACACAGAGAGGCAGACAGGAAGAGGACAGGGACAATATGGACCTAAGGACACAGCTGTAGTCCTGCTGCTAACTGGGTCCCATGTCCCAGTGGCAGACCAGCATGACACCATCTTAAGATTAAGAGCTGGGCTGGAGAGATGGCTCAGCGGTTAAGAGCACTGACTGCTCTTCCGAAGCTCCTGAGTTCAAATCCCAGCAACCACGTGGTGGCTCCCAATCATCTGTAATGGGATCTGATGGCCTCTTCTGGTGTGTCTGAAGACACAGTGTACTTACATATAATAAATAAATCTTCAGAAAAGAATTAAGAGCCATCTTGTTACAAGGTCATTCCTGATTTCTATAAAACTGGCGTTTGACCATGATTTGACACATTTCCTGCACATGTTCCACTCCTTATAAATACTGGTGATCATCTCCACCCTGATGAGATGCTCTGCCAAATAATTTTGAACTGTTCCTCCGAGGTCCTGCATAACCAAAACCCTTTGAAAGCCCTCTGGCCTTGAAGTTTTGGAGCTAGTATAAAGCCCACCTTCTCCTGGGTTTGATGAGGTTTTCTCAAACTTGACTTTAGAGACATATATCCCCATCTGACAAAAAATAAAACTTGCCTCATTTGACCAAAGAATTTGGGTAATGGTCTTTATTCTTGTTTGGTGAGATCAACATTAAGGTTTCCACTACCAGCAAAATTCGCAGCACCATCTGGGATCCCAAAGTGTGAACTTTAGAGGATGTCTGTATGAAAGTACACCATTGTCTTTGTGTACTGGGTGTGTGGAGAGCAAATAATTCTATTTCCTGGGGACATGTAAGTTATATAGATAACACACACACAGTTATTGAGTTTTTATTTTATAGTCACTGGTTTGCCTGCATATAGGTCTGTGCATCACATGTGTATCTGGTGCCCGCAGAAGCAGAAGAGGGTATCAGAGACGGTTATGAACTGCCATGTGGGTGCTGGGAGTCCATCCCAGGTCCCCAGGAGAAGGTACCAGTGCTCTTAACTGCTGAGCCATCTCTCCAGCCCACGTTGTTCTATTTGCTGTATATGTGGGGAAACTCGCTGAACCACAGTTCTCAGGGCTGGTGGGGCCCAAGTTCTGTGGGTGACGTCACAGTACCCAAGAAGGTTCTGAAGTTCCTTGTCTAGTTTAGTCAGCCATGCTGGCCACTCTGTGGCTGGTTGGTCTTTCTCTTCCCATGTGGTGGGCCCAGAAACTAATCAGTTGTCCCTACAAGAATGTGTGTCAGTATGCCCTGCTCTCAGGCAGTGACGTGATACTGCAGTGTAACTACCCCAAAGCGCTTTGGTATTTTTCTTCATCTTTAGAGGACAAACTGTCCCTGGTCAACTCCATGTCTGATGGGAGGGTACTGCCTGGGAGTGACCTGCAGTTGTCTGACCCTAAGCCTTCCCAGACCGGCCTCTACCGCTGCCTGGATGATCACAAGGCCCGTTTAGTAGAATATGAGATTGACTTCCAGGACATAGCTCTGTTGCATATCACTCACAAAGACCTGGGCCAAGAGCCCATGGGAAATGAGAGTATGAACCTGGGAGGCAAGGTGATTGTGTTCACCCGCTGGGATCCTTGGCAAGATTGTAACCGTTGCCAAAAGTCTGGTGAGCGCAAACGTCTAGGCTACTGCTATGTAGAGGAGCCCCAAGAAAAGCCCATGCCTTGCTGGCTCTACCTGAGAGAGGAGAAGGTGACCAATAGCCGCCTGCGGCCTGAACTCCAGGTACAAGCCTGCCAGGTGCCCTGTGACACCGCCACAGAGACCAGCCAGCCGTACTTCGTCTTTGACACATATCTGCTGGACAAACCCGACAGCAATGCCCGCCTCAAGTGTCCCTTGGCTTCCATCTACAGGTAATGAACAGGAGCAGGATGCCCATAGCTCTTCTCTTGGCCCTCACCTAAGCCCAGTCTCCAGAGCTATCTGGTGCTAGGGGTCTCTGTTAATAGGCAAGCCAGCCCTTCTTCCCAACCCAGAAGCCTTCATGGTCAGAGTCTAGAGGGATCGGTTTGCTTAGATATTTCCACACCAGAAATAACGTCTGAGCTGGGAGCTGGGCAAAGGATGCAGGGAAGGTGGTGACTGAGAAAGACCTATTACCAGTCCACACAGGCAGCCTGGGGCCCAAGACTCAGCCAATGCAAACCCTGATGTGAGGTCCTGCTGCTGGCCCCTGAGGGGTGTGGCTTGTTCCTCTGTCCTTCACCAATGGCACGGTGTCTTAGTCTTCGTCCCTTCTTTTTATTTTTTGAGTCGGGGTATTACTGTGTAGCCTTGGCTGGCCTGGAACTGGCTATATACCAGGCTGACCTTGAACTCATGAGAGATCTGCCTCCCTCCACCTCCTGGATGCTGAGATTAAGAGTGTGTACCACCACACCTGGCACCAGTTTTTTTGTTTCTCTGACTGCCAATGGCAAGGGGTGGCGACATGACATCATAATAATTGGACAAAAAAAATAGCAACAGTTATAGGTATTGCACACAGAAACTATTGGTAAAAACGTAGGCGAATCTGCTATGTAGTGAGACCCTGTGTAAAGAATAAAGCCCAAAACAAACAGACTAGCAAACCAAACCAAACCAAAAACATCCCCTAAAACTAGACTTAGAAAACTTTCTGGAAGAAAGCTCGTCAGATGTTTCCTGCTGAATGTCCTTGGTGATATTCATAACCATGGGTGATATTTTAGTTCTTTTTAATTGTTCCTTTTAATTCTCATAAGAATCACAGTTATTGGCTGGGCATGGTGGTGCATGACTTTATTCCCAGCACTTGGGAGGCAGAGACAGGCAGATTTCTGAGTTTGAGGCCAGCCTGGTCTACAGAGTGAGTTCCAGGACAGCCAGAGCTACACAGAGAAACCCTGTCTTGAAAAACCAAATTTAAAAAAAAAAGAATCGCACTTATTTTATTTTTTATTTATGATTTATATATTTGTCTTTTATGCGTCTTGGTGTTTTTACCTGCATTTATGTCTGTGAACCGTGTGTGCAGTGCTCACAGAGGCCAGAAGAGGGCACTGGATTGCCTAGAACTGGAGTTACAGAGGTTGTGACCTTTTCTGCAAGTGCTGGGTATCAAACTTAGGTCCTCTGGAAGAGCAGCTAGTGCTCTTGATGGCTTAGTCACCTCTCTAGCCCCTACATTAGTGGTTCTCAACTTGCCTAACATTATTTTCATTGCTACTTTATAACTGTAGCTTTTTTATTTTTCTACTGAGTCGTGTCTCAGTTCCTAAGACCTTTGGAAATGTGTTTTCCAATGGTTAGGACCAACAGGTTGAGAACCACTGCCTTAAATGGTTTCTTTATAATGAAAATGTTGACTGTATATATCTTCTTAGGCATGTGAAGGTTGTTAGAAGGTCCTTCCCCACTTTCCAGTGGGTGTTTACTCCAGGGCTTGTGTGTTTCCTTGTCGTCATGGGGGTAGGGGGGACGTTGAATGAGAAATATCCCCAACAGTCTTGAGTGTTTGACCACTTGCTTCCAGTTGGTGGCGCTGTTTGGACAAGTTACAGGGAGAGACAGTCTTCCTGGAGGAAGTGCATCGCTGGGGGCAGGCTTAGAGTTTAAGGCTTCCTGCCACTCTCAATTGGTTATCTGCTTTGGAATGGGGCTGAAAATCTGATCTCTGTTTCCTGCTCTCACAACCCTGCCTGTGGCTTGCTGCTACACCTCCTCTCCACCATAGATTGCTAGTTCTCTGGGACGCATCGCCCAAATAAACTCATTCTGTAAGTTGCCTTGGTTACAGAAAAGTAATAGACACAGTTTGATTCTAGTGGCCAAGTTTGAAGGGATTCTGGGCAGCTTGAGCAGGGCAAGCATGGCTCTGGCAGGCCTTGCCCTCCTCTTCTCTGCCTTGCTAAAACCTGTTAGAGTACATTCATAAAGCTGGCCACCAACATCTATTCCCTTATGTGGCCACTTCCTCCTCCAGAGGCTAACTACCAAGGTCCAGGTCTCAAAGTACTGAAGTCCAGCAGTCAAAAGTCCCTTTTGGCTCGCATAATTAATATGCCCAAACAAAACGAAACGTCTCATCCTAACATGGGGTTTCCCCTTGTACCTTTATAAACTGCCTATTATTTATTTGTTTGTTTGTTTGTTTATGTGCCATGTCTGTCTCCTCTCTATCCAGAGGCAGTCCTTTGTCCCACTGTGGGACAAACACCCTTTCTCCCTCTCCCTTGTCCCCTCCCCATCTCCCTTGTCCTCTGTCTTCCTGTCTTTGTCTCTTATTCCCTGACCTCTGTCCTTCTGGGTCAAATAAATCTCCTTTGTGCTGAGAACGTGATCTTGAGAGTCCCAAGCTGCTTTCAAAGTCTGCACTTGCTGCTGAGTTCCAGAGGGACACTGGTGATTGTGGTGGGGAGACATGGTGGCGGGCAATGAGGGTATGTTGGCAAGAGCAGGAGGCTTGCTGGTCACATTGCAATAGCGTGTGGGGATATGAAAGTCCACTGTGAAAGTGAAGATGTGGTATGGGGTGGGGTCCACTGTGGCGGGATCGCCTCACAGCTGGATCTCCGCACCTATCATCTTGGAGCAGGAAGCAGAGGGCAGCTAGTTGTGACATAATGTCTCTTCCTGTAGATCTGGATATAGAACTTTTAGCTCCTTCTTCAGCACCATGTCTGTCTGTCTGTCTGTCTGTCTGTCTGTCTGTCTCTGTGTGTCTGTAAATGTTTTTTAAAGATTTATTTATTTATTTATTTATTTATTATATGTAAATACACTGTAGCTGTCTTCAGACACACCAGAAGAGGGCGTCAGATCTCGTTACAGATGGTTGTGAGCTGAGATTTGAACTCAGGACCTTCAGAAGAGCAGTCAGTGCTCTTACTCACTGAGTTATCTCTACATCCTGTCTGTAAATTTTAAATTACTGAGTTAATTTCTTTAGTTATAAATGAATTTTCTTTCTTGTGATAGTGTCATTGATTTTTTTTTTCCCCATGAATTTTTCCATTCCATCAAAGTATCAAGTTGTTTTTGGCTTTAGCCTGTTGTTGTGGTTTGAAGGAAAACGGCCCTCCAGGACAGAAGTTAACATGGCTGGGGTGGTCAGAGAGATATAGGAAGTCAGAACCATGACCAGCAAGAATTTGGTCACTGCTCCATCCCCAGGGTTAGGAAGTACAAGTATGTCTGGCCGGAGAGATGGCTCAGAGGTTAAGAGCACCGGCTGCTTTTCCAGAGGTCCTGAGTTCAATTCCCAGCACCCACATGGTGGCTCATAACCATCTATAATGAAATCTGGTGCCTTCTTTTGGTGTGGAGGTATATGTGCATACAGAACATTGTATACTAAATGAATAAATCTTTTATAAAAATGTCAGGACTGGGCAGCGGTGGCACACGCCTTTAATCCCAGCACTTTCTGAGGCAGGTGGATTTTCTGAGTTCGAGGCCAACCTGGACTACAGAGTGAGTTCCAGGACAGCCAGGGCTACACAGAGAAACCCTGTCCCGGGGGAGGAGGGGCAGTGTGTCAGGAAGACATGGCTCAGTGGGTAAGAGCACTGGCTGCTTTCTCAGAGGTCCTATATTTGGTTCTGTAACTCCAGGAAATGCAGTACCCTCTTTTGGCTTCCTAAGGCACACATGTGGTATATAGACATAGGTGTAGGTAAAACACCTATGTTAATACACATAAACAATTCCCAGGGTTGGGGCTGAAAAGATGACTCAGTGGCAAAGAGCACTGGCTGCTTTTCCAGAGGACCTGAGTTCAGTTCCCAGCACCCACATGGAGGTTCATAACTGTCTGTAACTCCAGTTCCAGGGAAGCTGAACCAAGCAGAGTTCAAGGCCAGCCTGGGCCCCAGAGTGAGTTCCAGGCCAGCCAGGGCTAGAGTGAGGCTGTGTCTGGGACACAGTCTACACAGGTAGGAACAGGTGCTGAATGTTCACATGTGTCGTACCAGTGCCTGGGCCTGAAACTTGCCTCTCGGGATTGCAAGTGATGAGAAAGACCCAAGTAGGCAAATTACATCTCACCGTGTCACAAAGGGAGACCCAAGTAGACAAATTACATCTCACCGTGTCACAAAGGGAGCTGGTGGCTTCATAGCCTCTCCGTTCACCTCGCTGTCAAAGATTGACATGAGAGGCTTGAGTTCATGGGTGACCTCACAATGTCCAGGCTGGTGGCCAGTACACAGCCATCTTCCCAGTCCACCATGCTTACCATCCTGTGGACACTGCTCGGCTCTGCTCTTCCAGTGTTGGGGCCCCACACTCCTGTCAGCTGTCCCAAGGCCAAGGAATGTTTCCTGGCCCTCCTCTCCAGCAATGATGTTCTCTTGGAATGCACTATCTCCGATACACACTGGTTATTCTCTGGGCCCAATGGAGTTGGTAAGCCCATCAACCTGTCCAGTGTTTCCAATATAAGAAAGAGCCCAGAAGGTGGTCTCCATATCCACAACCCATTACCCTCCAACACGGGCCTCTACCAATGCCAGGACAAGTATGGAACCCAAGTGACCAGTTACAAGATTGATTTCCAGGACATCACCAAGCTGCATGCCACGCATATAAACCTGGGTCAGAAGCCCCTAATGAATGAGACACTGAACCTGGGTCACAGAGAGGTGGTGTATACCCAATGGGGACCTTGGCAGAGATGCAATAAGTGTGCGAGACTGGGAGAGCGCAAACGCCTGGGCTACTGCTACATCAAGGAGCCCTTGGAGGAGCCTGTACCCTGTGGGCTCTACTTGTGGGGTGCAAATATGTTTTACACCCGAGTAAGGCCTGAGATGCAGGTGGAAATCTGCTCTGTGGGGTGCCAAGGCCATCTGACGGGTGGAGACTACGTCATCTTCGATAACTTCAAGCTCACAGAGGAGTCCGGATCGGCATGGCTCACCTGTCCTTTCGCATCCATCTACAGGTGAGGGGACCTTTACGCCAGCTCTGCCCCTGGTCCCTTGTCCCCAGGGTTTTTCATGGTGAATGTGTGCCAGGCTGGTAGGGGCATCTTGGTAGGTCAGCCCATTGAAAGCAATGAGGAAGATAGGGATGCATCTCTTTAATCTGAAACATACAGCGAGAATGTATGTCCAAAAGGATACAGACTATGGAAAGAGGGTTAAAAAAAAAGACTTATTCATTTATTTCATGTATGTGAGTACATGGTCAATGTGTTCAGACACACCAGAAGAGGGCATTGGATCCCCATTACAGATGGTTGTGAGCCATGTGGTTGCTGGGAATTGAACTCAGGACCTCTGGAAGAACAGTCAGTGATCTTAACCACTGAGCCATCTCTCCAGCCTGGGAAGAGGGTTTTTTGCTTTGCTTTGCTTTCTTAAGAGTCTCACACTTACTAATTTCTCTATTTATTGTTTGAAATGATAAGGTTCTTCAAAGATTCAGGGAACTGTGTTGCTCACTGGTAACATGGCTTTACAAACAAACCAGAGAACTTTTCTCTGGACTGTGAATACAGTTATATCACTCATGGTGCTGGTTTAAACAAAGGACAGGCTTCTGTCAAGGCTCCCGTTGCCTCATTGAGGGTTTCCAGTTAACTCCTGCTTTTCTGCTTAACACTGGCAGTTCAACTCAGCTTATAATATTCACATAAAGGAATCTATAGGATTACTCTCTGTTAAAAGCATTTTAGCTGGGCGTGGTGGCACACGCCTTTAATCCCAGCACTCGGGAGGCAGAGGCAGGCGGATTTCTGAGTTCCAGGTCAGCCTGGTCTACAAAGTGAGTTCCAGGTCAGCCAGGGCTATACAGAGAAACCCTGTCTCGAAAAACAAACAAACAAACAAAAACAAAAGCATTTTAAATGGAACATTACTTACGAAATAGCCCGTGGTTATATGTAATGTCACTAAGAGTGAGGAGAATTAAGAGTTTTGTGAGCTAAGATTGACAATGTTTTGGAAGCAGTGTGACTATTTAAATTTACTATTATTTCCTACTTTAAATTGCATGTATGTGTCTGTATGTTTGTGGTTATGTGCACATTAGTGGAACGTACTTGCAGAGGTCAGATCTTCTGGAGCTCAAATTAGACAATATTGAACTCCCTGACATAGGTTCTGAGAACCAAACCTGGGTCCTCTGCAAGAGCAGAAATCCTTAACCACTGAATCATCTCTCTGGTCCCCAAAGCGAATAGTTTGTTTTATTTGTTTGTTTGTTTGTTTGTTTAGTTTTTTGGTTGCTTTCTTTTTGAGACAGGGTCTCACTATGTTGCCCTGGCTATCCTGAAACTAAAATAGACCAGACTAGCCTCAGACTCATCGAGATCTCCTACCTATGCCTCATGAGTTCATATCTCATAAGACTAATGCTTTACATTTTTTTAAATCCGGCCAAATCTGGAGGTGGGATGATATCTCAACAGTTAAAACATCCTCTGGGCAATCTATAAGACAGGAGTTCAAATTCTCGGAACCCACACAAATGTTGGGTGGGTGTGGTGGCTCGCCTGTTCTTTAAGCCTTTGAAAGAGGAGACAGGGAGTACTTGGAGGAAGAGTAGCCTAGTTATCCCTGACTAGTTATCCTGGCTAGAGAGAGTTCTCATGTCGATGAACTCTGGGTTTTACCGAGAGACCTTGCTTCAATGAACAAAGCAGGAGAAAAATTGAGAAAGATTTCCGACATCAATTTTGGGCACACACACAAACACATACATGCATGCACCTGCACACAGACCCGCAAACACCACACACGTACACATGAAAAGGAAAAAAATGCTAAGGATATTAAGCATTTTGTTAGAACAAATAAAGTCATTGTGGTCAACACAAAGAAAAACAATCTCACTCATTCTATAAAATGTTAAAATATGCCCTAGGTGTTAAAGAGAAACGTTTTTGTTGTTTGTTAATGTATTGTGTGACATTTAAATATTCAGAATTAGTAGCAATACTTTGTGTGTGTGTGTGTGTGTGTGTGTGTGTGTGTGTGTGTGTGTGTGTGTGTGTGTATGCACTATGTCAGAGTACAGTGTTATACCAAAGAGGCTGATCAGAGGGACTGCAAGCTGAGTTAGTATGGTGGTACACGTGTCTAGTCCCAGCACTGGGGATATGTAGCCAGGCAGATCTCTCAGTTTGAGGCCACCCTGATTTACATAGCCAGTTCTAGGCCAGCTGGGGCTACATAGTGAGACCCTTTCTCAAAAAGGAGGGGGATTGAAAGCTACTTTGGACTGATGAAGGATGCACAAAAAGCTCAGCTCCTCCCTCGCAGATCGATCCTTCCTGTCTATCAGTGGACACACCTCCTTTGTATATGAGAATGATCAGAAAAAGGCCCAAGTTAATGTAATCCCAGAAAATGCTTCTGGAGTTTTTTAAAGATGTATTTTTTTTATATGTTGTTTTGCCTGCATCTATGTATGTGCAGTGTGTGTGTGTGTGTGTGTGTGTGTGTGTGTTCGTGTGTGTGTTCGTGTGTGTGTCCCTTGGGAGCCAGAAGAATGTCAGGTCTCCTGGAACAGGAGTTATGGATGGTTTTGAGCTGCCGTGTGGGTGCTGGGAATCTAATCCCAGTCCTCTGAAAGAGCACCCAGTGTTCTTAACCTCTGAACCGTCTCTCCAACCCTGACACCTCCTTCTTTAGAGAGCAAGAATAGATGCTGCTGAAATGCAGTAAACTGTTAGGCCATAGTGATTTTTAAAAATCTGATATGTATGAGTATTTTGTCTGCATGTATGTATGTGTGCCATGTGTATTTGTGCTGCCTGAAAAGGACAGAGAGGGCATTGGATTCCTTAGAACTGAAGTTACAGATGCTTGTGAGCTACTGTGTGGATTTGGGAACCAGACCCAGGTTCTCTGGAAGAACAGCCAGTGTTCTTACCTGCTGAGCCATCTCTTCAGGCAGATCAAAACAATAATAATTAGATAAGGCCTAAAAGCATCAACCTCCCCCAAGACCATGATGTGCATGAGGTGTTCTTTCTGCCTAACTTGAGTCTTGAGCCACCAACCTTTTATCACCCATTGGACCTTGACTCCTCAAGGTGTAGATTAGAGGACCGAGTGAGGGTGTCACTACAGGATATAGCAGGAGGAAGGGTTTCCCGTCATTCTCTGTGAACTTGTTTTGAGGGTGAGTGTAGGCAGATATTATGTAGCCCTAAACAATAAAAGGCCAGCAGTGAAGTGACAGCCACAAGTCCCAAAGGCCTTCCCCATGTTCTCTATGGGTCCTCCCCTCAGCACACCCTTAACAATGCCGACATAAGAGACCCAAACAAGTTCCATCAGTGTGACCACACACAAGGCAGTGACTGTGGAGAGTCATTTTCTAGGAAAGTTGTGTCTGCACAGGCAATTTCAGGCTTCACACACATATAACCATCCACTGTGGGATGACCCCCAGAGAGACAATTGGAAGACAGAGGTGATATGAACTCTACAAAACCACTGATCTGAGCCATGGTAGCCAGTGCCAAAGGATCTCTGAGTGTGTGTGATGTCTCCATAATGCAGAGGTTGAGAAATTGTATCACAACCGCCAATGTTGGTCTCTCTCTCTCTCTCTCCCTCTCAAATCCTAAAGCCACAGAAAGCTGGGTTGCTCACATGAGTGTGGCTAACTTCTCTGGGCCCTGGGGATTCCCAAGGATGTGGTGGAAGGTGCTTGGAGTAAAACAGAGGTCCAGGATAGAGAGACCAGAGGGGAAGGAAGACATGGGTGTTTGGAGTTTGTGGTTCAAGAATAATTGAGTGTAACTGTGGTGTTCTCTGTCAGTGTCAGAATGTAGACAGAGAAACATCCAGCAAGGTCAGAGGAGCCCATACGAGGTTTAGAGCACTTGCAGGTCTCTGTAGTAGCAGCTCTTGAAGCATGGCACTGCTGGCCTCAGAAGTAGTGGATCTTGGAGGATGGGAAGCCACTGCAGGTACAGATTCAGTTCTGTAGCTCAAAGGAGTCTGGGGTTCTTGGAAGTGGAGGCAGGCAATAGTCCATCTGTCTGCAGCCACTGCTAGAGTCTTGAAACGAGCTCATGTGCTCCCAGGAGTCTTGGAGAGACAATTTTCTCTCTCTGTCCACTGTTGACTTATGCAGCCATGCTGTTGGTAAAACAGCAGAGAGGCTGATTTTGAGACGCCCCAGGGCACCAGCTGGGTCTCAATTGGCTGAGTGTGCCTATGTGAGTAAGATGGGAATAGGAGCAGTCAGGGTAGAGTTGTCAGACTTGGTTGGAGAATGAAGAACCCTGGACCTAGCAAACATTGCTGAAAGTTCCAAGTCAGGTCTGCTCTGGTCTTGGTCTCTACAGAGGTGTGGAAAATTGTCTGTGTTCCAGTGATGACACCCTCAGCTTGCCTGCTCCTGCCTCTGGCTGTCAGTTATATTGGGGATGGGAGTCTCAGCAGAGTAAGTTTTTCTTTTGCCCCTGTTGCTGCTGCTACACTAACAGTCACTGATTGACTTCCGCTGGCTCCTTTGCCCTCAGCTTTGCTGTCCGAAAGATCCATATTGGGGTCATGTCTATCCATAACATGCCTGCAGAACAAGTATGGGGGTTTGAGATGATCCACCCCCATACTTGTCCCATACAACACCCACCAGGCCTGAGAGCAGACATCTGTAACAATGGCTCTGGAGGGGGGTGGTACAGAGATAGGTGGATCCTTGAAGCTCATTGGCTAGCCAACTTGGCAGAGTTTCAGAGAGACCTTATCTCAGGAAATAAAGGTTGAGGATCTGGAGGAATGGGCTCAGTGGTAAAGGGTGCTTACTGTTCTATCAGACCTGAGTTTGACTCTCAGCAGCCATGTCTGGTGGCTCACTACTACCTGTAACTCCAGATCCAGAGGGACCTTGCTCTTTGGCCACCTGCACTCTGCACACGCATACACAGACATTACACAAGTGATGGCCCACCAGTTAAGAGCACTTGGTGCTTTTGCTTAAGACCCAGGTTCAGTTCCCAGCACCCACGTGGCTACTCAGAACCGTCTGTAACTCCAGCTCCAGAGGATCTAATGACCTGGCATCCGTGGAAACCAGGCTCACGTGTGATGCATATACATAGATGAGACAAAACACTCATATACATAAAAATAATGAATGAATGAATGAATGAAGCCCTAAAGGAAAATAAAGGTAGACTGATTGAGGAAGACACCAGACATGGACCCCTGGCCTCACATTCATGTATGCATGTACATGCACAATTGCATGCATACCAGCCCACATACATGAACACACTTAACTGTTGGGGACTCTTAGGTATGGATTAAATGAACACACTTGGCTTTAAGGTGAACATGAACTGTTGGAGAACAAATGTGAATTGTTACTGTTTAAGATATGAAGGGTTCCCCCTGCCAAGAGCCATGTGTTAAGGGTTTGGTTACCAACTGACAGGTTTTAGAGAAGTGAGTGGGTTCTGAGACTAATTCCCTGATAGAGTCATAATTGAATGGCACTATTGAGAGATGGTAGAAAAAGTAGGGACTAAGCTGGGGGAAGTAGGTCAGTGGGGTGTGCCCAAGAGAGACAGACTTGTCTCTACTGCCTTCCCATTCCTCTCTGCTTCCTGGCTTCCTTAATTTGCTTTCTCAGATATGTTAGCCCCACAGTGAGAAATAGGACTGACCCTGAGTTGTGTTCATTTACCAGCACAAAGTACTACAGCTTCAGACAATAGAACTGGCTGGGCGTGGAGGTACACACCTTTAATCCCAGCACTGCGAGGCAGAGGCAGGTGGATCCCTGTGAGTTCCAGGCTAGCCAAGGCCACATAATAAGACCTTGTCTCAAAACCAAATAATGATATTTTCTCCCCACTCTGGAGCCTGGAAGTCAGAAGCAAGCTGTCAGGGATGGCGTGGGGGGTGTGGCTGCCCCTTCTCACACTCTCAGATGCTGCGCTGCATCCATTCCTGGTTATTTTTTCTAGCTTCTGTGAGAACCAGAGGCTCTTTGACGTTCCTGGGCTGGAAGCTCCATTGCTCATCCCTCTTCCATCTTCTCTTGGCTTTCATCCTGGGAATCTTTATCTGCCTTGGCTCTGAAAGGTCACTGGACATATTGGACCTCAAGGTCAATCTACCCCCCCCCCCCAATATGATATCATTGCAACACATTGACAATCACCCAGCTTCGAAATGAGGTTTCATTCTGAGATTCTGGGAAATGCATAGAGTTTGGGTGGACACTATTCCAGCTCAAAACCTAGGTCTAGCTAGCCTGGGCCTTGTGGACGAATTGTGATGTGTAGGAGGGCTACTCGAGAAACTAGTGTCTTTGGCTCAGGCCACCCAGCCAGTCAAAGGTAGACGCTTCCCCGGCCATACTTCCTGAGCACCCCACTGGTAACTTCTATAGTGTTTGACTCTAGTTCCTCCCATGCAGGCCTGTCCACTGGGAAGCTGATAACAGCCCTCTGACATGGCAGGATCAGCTCTCTGGCCAGGAGATCAGCACCGTCATGGACCTGCACAGCGGTGGCCAGCACCTGAAGGTCTTCCAGCCAGCTACTTACAGATGTTTTGTGGAGCAAGAGCTCATAGCCCAGTTCAACCCCACTGAGAGACAACCCAAAGCCCAGAAGCCTTGGCAGTCCAGGATCCAGCCAGGCAAGGCAGACTCCGTTCTTAGGGGATTGAAGCTGATGCTGCTGAGTATCTCTGTACTGGCCATTGGAGGGCTTCTCTGTAAGGTGGTTTTCCGTCCTGTCTGTGGCAAGAAGAGGAGTCAGGTCCTCCTGGTGAAATAAACTGAGCCTTCTGTAGCCAAGAGGACCCGGTATCTCTCCACTGTCCCATCCTTAGCTCTAGCCATCCATAAGCAGCACCACACGAGGCCCTGGAGGTGTGTGAGCCAACACAGACCTGGATTAAAATCCAGTGGCCACTTCACTCTTCGTTCTGTGCCCTGCTCAGCTTATCTATTGATCACCCCCATCGTACAGATAGGAAAACTGAGGGAAGTCTGTCTAGTGGTTGGAGATTTGGAATTCTCAGGTTCGTCAGAAGGAGGAAGGGAAGGAGGGAACCTTCTCAGGGTGTGTGGTGTGACTTTCTCTGGGCAGGTGTGAATAACCATCTGTTCATCCCAGATCAGACACCAATGACAGACTAAAGAAATGACTACATAAAATGGGTTTGGTGAGCTAGTGAGTTTATTGGAGTTCCGTACAGGAGAATGGGGGGGGGGCGCTTACATGAGCAAGTAGCTGTACCACCCAAAGGTCCAGCATGGATGATGTCCTGAGATCCCACATAGGTGATATCAGGCATGAAAACGGCTTTCTTAGACTTTCTGTACAACTTGTAGACAGCCCCATCGAAGAGTCTGCTCTTCATGGACCTTTCCAAGCTTTCTGAGTCTGGGTCTTCCGTCTCCCTCCTAAAAGGAACATGTCAGCTGGAAAGGGATATTAATAACATCACAACAGGTGTCTCTGTTGTATATTGTGTCCTCATCAC